>JAZKJV010001042.1:1429855-1879535 GCA_037367405.1 Ottelia alismoides | reverse complement strand
TGTGCGACTGCATCGAGAAAGAGAGGAGCTGTGACATCGAGGCGGTGGCGTGCGGATCTGCATGAGGGAGGAGGGTGCATGGAGGAGAGTCTAGAGATGGAGTGGACGGTCGCGCACTGGAAGAGGTCCGGGCGGTGGCGCAGTGGCGTGGACGGCTACTGCTATCAGAGGAAGGGAAGGAGAGTCGGCAGCCAGAAAGGGTAGCACACGACGCTGGACTGATCCGCGTGGTGTACGGGCGGTTGGGATCCACCACTCACTCCGGAGTAGAAGCGCATGGGCGTAGGTAGGGGGCGCGATGGCAGGGGCGGTTGCGAGATGGAGCTGGCTTGGTGGTGGAGCGTGTGGTTGTTGTTCTTGGAGGAGATGGGCGGTGGGGCATCTGATGAGTCACTAAATACGATGATTAATTCGTGTTCGTTGTAATACGTGTACTTAGCGATTCGGTCAGAACCGAGAAAAGGATCTCCGTGAAGAGTGTCTCGGCTTAATTTTTATCCCGGGCAAGTCCGGGGTTGAATACAAGGAGGCAAAGGAACAACTTAGGTTTAATTAAAAAAAGTAGATCTAGATATCCCAATGCGGTAATTTTTTTTATATTTTTTATGCAACAAGAATGCAAATGCAAATGAATCAAGACATTAAGAAATCATACAATAGGCCAAATTAATTTTAATGTCAAAATAGTCCAATTTAGCCAAAATATATTTTTTCTAGAGTCCTAATCCAGAGATGAATGCAAGGTATTTTTTTGGAATTTTATGGGTTAAAATGCAACAATGAAAAATACACACTTTTTATGGGTTTTTTCGCAATTTCTCACACAAACAGTAAGAAAAAATTATGAAAAAAATACTGGAACTAAAACATGATGCATGGAGACTACAATATTTTTTTGAATTTTTTGACAAAGTATGAATTTTTATGGATTTTTTTACTAAAATCAGAGTGACAATGAGTAAATAATTTCTACTAAATCCACATTGTCAAATTAATCAGAGTGTGAATTATCTCAGAAATATATTTAGATAAGCAATCCAGGAGTGTTGAAATTTCACAAAAATGATATACGTGAATTTAATTAAAAATCAAATACTAAAAACACTCTATAATTTATTTCAGGCACAAGACATCTCTATTTTAGATGAAATTTAGACAGTAAGTTAAAAACATTTCAATGCATCATTCCTGATTTTTTTTAGAATTTTTGGAGCAACCGTGAGTTAGATATAAATTTAAGAGCACTGATTGGGTAAAATATGAAGATTTTCAATCAATCAATTTTAGTTAATTCACAAAATCTCACAAAAATATAAATAAATATCCACGAGGTATAGCATTAGTTGCTCAACACAAAGACATTTTCTATAGAATAAAAAGATGCAAAACAGGTGTCCAAATTAACACACAAACATAGGGGTGTCTTTGCAAAATAGAAATTGAACTAAACAACACAATTGTGCAAGGGGGCACTTTTGTAATTCTAGAAACTTACAGGGAAATATATGCAATTTGCAGAAAATAAAAAAATGAAAAGAAATGGACCTTTCTTCTTCCTTTCTTCCTTCGGCTGAAGATGAACCCAGCAAGAGGAGTCGGCGGCGGTGGCCGGCGGCGTGCAGAGGAGGCGGGCAGAGGGCTGCCACGTGGGGTCGCGCGAGGCGGCGCTGGCACGGCCTTGCGGCTAAGAGGTGGAAAGGGGCGGCGGTGAGATGGCGACTCATGCGTAGAAAGTTGGCGGGTTGGAGGGAGCACCCGGCTGGCGCGGAGTGGCGGCTGACGGCCGCTTCGTGGTGGAGCGGAGGCGGAAGGGCGACGCGAGGGGGCCGCGGCCGGGTGGGGCGGCGGAGGCCGCTGGCGGTGATGGTGTTGGCGGCGGCGGCTGCAGGAAGGGGGTGCGGCCGTCCCCTGCAATATTTTTTTGTTTTTTATATTTTTTTTACTACTACTGTTTTCAATCCTTTTTTTAATTAATTTTTCTATATTTTTTTGTTTTCTTATAGGAAATGAAGATGAGAAGATGGCGGTGGTGATGGTATGATGTAGGGAACGAAGGTGGAAGGTGGTTTTGGTGATGGTAAAATGGAGATGGTGAAAATGATATGATTATGAAACAACAAGGAAATAAAACTATTAGATAAGATAAAACCACAAGATAAATGAAGAGAAATACTTACCTGAAGTTCGTCGGATTTGCGGAGCAGCTACGCTGGACTCCTGTCGTCGCCTCGATCCGATTGACGAAATAAAAATCGGAAAGGCTTTGCGAGCTCGATGGAGAACTCGTGACATGGAGCGGAGCTCCACGGATCTCACCTGAAAGAGGTCGTCGCTTGAGGAAGACGCTTCGTCGCTGTCATCAACAAAACACTCCAAGTTCTCTCCTTATTATATAAGAATGGTGGATGCGAAAAAATGAGGATGTACAAATGAATATAAAGAGAAAAGAAAGGGAGGTTAGAATGGTGGTGGTGTTGAATGGGAAGTTGTATTATTGAAGGAGTTGAATGGGAGGTTGGTGGAAGAATATGGAGTAGAATGGGAGTTATTAAAAATGATGGAGTTGAATGGAAGTTGGTGGTAGAATAGAGAAGTTTTTGTAGAGAATAAATAATGATATAAAGTAGGCTACTAAAATACAATATATATAAAGATAAGAAAAAATGGAGAATTTACAAAAGAAGATATACAACATGTACATATTTTTTGTTTTCTTTTCTTTTTTATTTTTTTTTGTTTTTTTAATAGTAGCTATGTACAACAGGAAAATACAATAAAATACTACAATCAAAATACAACACCACCATGATTTTTTTGTATTGTTCATAATTAAGAAAGATAAAATAAAAAATAAAGAAAGAATGAACATATACATAATATACAATGTACATCTAGGTCCCAAAACCCAACTTTTGCAAACGAGCTCCGATTTTAATGAAACCACTTCCGTTGGATAGATAATTTTCTAACTTGAACTTTAAAAGTGAGTTTGGTGAATTTGGAGTTCATACGGAGCGGGAATTTAGCTTGGAAGTTGGACTTTACGGCCTTTTCTCTTTGGGATCTAGGAGCATTTGTTTGAGGTGAAATTTGTTTTGTATTTTTGTATTTTTATATACATTTTTATAAACAAGTTAGAGAAAGAATTAGGCAAAAAGGAGTTGAAATGAAATTATTAAAAATACATGAAGTTTTGGGCTATTTACATGTATAAAACTCCTTTAATTTTGCGGCTTTTTATTGTTAATTTATTTTGTACAATATAATATATAATAATTATTGTATTTTATTTACAAGAGTCATTTTATTAATTTATGGATTTTACACACATTTATTAGGGAATTTACTCGTGGATTTTGCTAAGATCAAGATATTGAGATGATGAATCGTGGATTCATCACCCCCCTATACTTAAACTTTGCTAGTCCTCGAGCAAATAAAGAATGAATAAGTTGGATTAACCCCTGAATGTGCATGTGAATACAAGACTTGATCCGTTGAAGAACTCTCGGTTTTAGAGATCCTAAAATTCTAAGCTGAACCAAGCCCTAGTCAAAAGGTATCCAATTCCCCTAATCATCAGACTCTCTTTGTATACGTATATATAAGGGATATGACTTTAAGTGTGGAATGCAATTATAAGAGTAGAGTCGCAACATCACCCAAGGTTCCAGTCTAAGAGACTCTCCTAAGAACCCAATCCTGAACACTAGGGAATAAACCATTTCCTGCATCCAATCCACCGTCTCTTTAGCTGTCAGACTTGAAAGTGTAGATGGTAGGCCAGTTGATGGAGGGCATAGGATTGTGTCATTTCTTCTCTTCCTCTCATTGGAACAAGGATTCTCTCTACTGCCTTATTACTCAACGCATTTTTTTTGGTGTTGATCAGTGCGTCCGTCAAGAGAAGTTGGAGCCGTCTGCACTTGTTTTCCTGGGAGTACACCGGGGTGTGCCTTTTTTGAGTACCTATCGTACCTTCTACACCCAGACTTGTAGCATTTACAATGCAGAGCCCTTTTTTGGTGCAAACCCGACTCTTGGTCCTAATAGCGGTGGTCCAAGTGGACACTTTTGAAATGGTTGGGAGCGCTCGCCTTTGGTGGAAGCTCTTTTGCTAATTGACTTTGTGGAATGAGAGCTTTTCTTTGACATTTCATTGTTTTGTAGTATTTTTGGCTAGCACCACTACCTTTACCAAGAGTTGGCGCACACTGATCAACATTTTTTTTTTATCACACCCTGGCACATAGGTAAATGTCAAGAGATAGTATAAGAACTATGTTCTCATACTGGCTAAAGATGCTGACACTCAGGTTTCATGAAGCCTTCATTGATTTTATCCCATCCTCAAGCATCATCAAATCAAGTCCAAACTCAAATCCCTCATCCCAGTTCCTCATGTGAAATTTCAACTCATCTCATCATAAGTGCAGTCGTGTATGTGAGGTGCTGATCATATTCTTAAGGTAGAGACTAAGCATGCAATATAGCACACAAATCTTTCAAACTAGGGAAATGTGAATATATAAGTCAAGGACCCTAATGACTAAGGCTGGTTAACTAAAAATCTCAAGACCTCATAAACCAAGTGTTCTTGAACGTCACTAGTCTTGTGTGAAAGTGAATTATGTCTGGGATTAAACCAACTTATTAGTTAGTTTGTTTTTTTGTTTTTTTTTTGTGATTTTTTTAGTCTTAGAAAAAGTTTTTTTTGTTAGAAAAGTTTTGCTCTTTTTTTTCTTCAAGTTTTTTTTGAAAAAGATAGGTAAATAAGAAAGGACATTTTTTTGTGATAAAGTCTTTTTTAAAGAGGATTTTTTTTGAAAAGTTTTTTTTTGAAAATAAGGGAAAAGAGTTTTTTTAGAAAAAAGTTTTTTTGAAAAGTTTTTTTTAAAAAAAAATTGAACTTTTTTTACCCACCCCACAATTATTGTATAATATATACAAAAATACGTAAAAGTACGAGCTACAGGTAAAGTATATATGTAATATATACACGCCCCCCTATACTTAGCATTTGCTATGTCCTCATGGCACTAAGTGACAAAAAGCCATAGCTCGTACTAAGTATAAGTGGGTGAAATGAATAGAAGAATGTGTGAGAATACACAACGGGCCTCGACCCCCCTGTACTTAGGCTTTGGTCAGCCTAAGTATTGGATAGAACACAAGATTGGGGAACCGATGAGAGTGGAAAGGAATATACAAGAAGAAATGGAGCAACTCGGTTCACTCACCCCACTATACTTAGGATCTAGTCATCCTAAGTATAGCCACAAAATGAAAATGATACGGAACTGGGGTGAGTGATGCGAATCATAGGGGAGGGAGGGAAATAAAGGAATGAAAATCTATACAAGTAGGAGTGAGGATGTACAAGGGTCAAGAAAGTTTGTGACGGACCTTCTTGCGGGAGCGATGGGGAGGATAGTATACATGTGTGTTGCTGTCAGAGTCATTCGTAGAGGAATAATAGTGAGGTGTGGGGAACGTCCAACGAGGGTCGATACACGGCTGCTTGCTCAAATATGGCTTCAGAACAACCGAACTAAACTCACTCATGTAGATCACCTCATCCGGACCTAATGAGGACTCCTCAGAAAGTTCCTTCTCTGGAGTATCGAAGGTAACCTTCTTAGTCGGTTTTCTATAACCTGAAGCATCAAGAGGAAGAGGAGATTGATACGTCTTGAGGAGTTCGGGGGAACACCTCAAGGAATCAATACCCGTCTTCTTCTTACCAGATGACCGACTAGAGGATGGAGCAACCGATTTATCAAGATTGTTCAATTTGGTCCCAAGTGTCTCCTTTAGTGTATGTCCTGGATGTGGTGTGTGTGAGGTTCCGATCAAAGGTTCATCATCAGATGAGTCACCATATGCATTGTAATACTCCTGCAGGGTCAGCACACATCTCTGATAAGGCACAGTGTTCTCAGTTGGCTTGACATTGTTGGGTTCTTGTGTCGGATCATCGAAATGATCAAGGCAATCCATAAAGGTCATGCCCGACTCAATGATAGCTTCTGGTCGTCAGTCCTCCCTAGAAGCTGTCGCGGTGGTGGTGCAAGCAGTAGGTGGTGTGTGGTTATAGGAAGTCTCTAAACCAATGGTCGTCTGGACATTCGGTATCTCAGGTGTAGTAGAGAGACGGGACTCAACTGTCTCTCGAAGGTCACGACTGTCTGCAACTTTACGGGTTACCTTGGAATATCGTGTGTCCTCAAAGATCGGGTGAGGTCGGAGTGCTCCCAATGCAGAGAAATCGATCTCCCGAGTCTCACAATCTATAGTTGCCTTAGCCAAGGCTAAGAATGGCTTCCCAAGAATGATCGGAGACCGGGTGAACTCTCCTCGGTGCTCAATGTCAATGATCGTGAAGTTTATCTCCAGTAGAGCACCTTGGAAAGTAACGATGACTGAAATGGTTCCTCTCGACCGTTTAATGGTCCGATCTGCCAACTGAATGATCTCTCTTGACTTCTTGGCAGATCCGAGTTTGAGCTTGGCAAACACGGAGGTCGGGAGGATATTAATCGGTAAGTCGTCATCGATTCTTGCATGGGTGAATGTGGTATCTTTGATTTCACAATCAAATCTAGGTAACCGCTTTACTCTGCGGCTCTTGGTTTTTCTCCCTATCATCAAAGATGTGGCCATAGACACTATATGTATCTCAGTCCTTGTTCTCTTATTGCCCGACCTTTTAGGCATCAATTTACTTCTCACAAATCTTTTAAGGTCGGGAATGTGCTCAATGGCCATTATTAAGGGAAGCTCAAAAATCAACTTTCTATCCAATGCTTCCGTAACCTTAGGATCCAATTTTTTTAGATCTTTTCCTTTTTCAATTTTTATGGTAGTTTTTGAGTTTTCAATTTTTTTGGTCTTTTTGGTAGGTGAAGGAGGATTAGGAGAATGTACAGACTCTGGTTTGGAGGGAAAGTGGTTAGTAGAAGAGGGAGGTAGAAGGGACTCCAGTTGTACATGATGTGTGGTCAATCTGGTGTCTTCCAGGTTTTTAAAATTCAATCCGCAAATCCATGATCCACATTTCTACCTGGATTCTTGATCGGTCTACAAATGTCATCCTTCAATAAGTTCTCATGAAACATCATGAGAGAAGCTTGCTCAGTTGGAGGATACCACTGAGAACTTGGGATCTTATACTCAACACATCTTGACTCAGGAGTGTAATACTGGGTTGAGTATGTCCTATCTGTATGGCAGATGTTGGTCGGAGCCTCATCTAGTGGAGTTAGTAGACAGGGGGTCTGTAAATTAGTCGCATGAACCCAATCCCCTGTATATGTCGACTCTCCGAATGGGTGATATGAAGGTTTGTCAATGTGGTCTCGATCACTCAGGTCAATCAAGTCAGGAAGATCATATGGTGCAGGCCTCTCCATTCGGTTTGTCTGGTCGACCATGTTGTACCCTAAGGTTAAGTCGGGATGTGTATATGGAAATTGTTGTTTTGTCCCAACTCGAGGTGAAAGTGAGGTATGTGGGGTCAACTGATTATGCCAATCATTCATCTCAGCAGTCGCTTGCTCTTCGATTTGTTCCTTGATTTCAGCAAGCGGACGAGAATATAGTGAGTCAATCCAGGGTGGTTGTGGGTCAGGGGTGCCAGAATGTGGGGTAGGTGAGAAGGACGAAGAAGTGGAGAAGTCAGTCAGAGTTCTGACTTTGCGGTCGGTGTATGGGTATGAGGAGGAATAAGTGAGTGGAGATGATCGGAATATGGTCGAAGAAGGGTGACTTGGATATGATGACCAAAATTCTGACATCTTGGAAGGGAGATGGGAGAATGAAGCGGATCGAGGAAGAAAGTGTGCAAGTGCACCAAATAACACACAAACAAACAAACACAAGAGCAAACCCTGAGTTCACCTACTCAACACAGTGATGGTCGCAAAAGTCCAACCGTTTATCTTTTCAGTTTTAATTAGGTGATAAATCAAGATATAAATCCAATTACGCAAGGCTAACAAGTAGGTTTTGGGCACTATCCTAGGGATGCGTCCTCACCTCTCAACAATCACAATAGCCAATCATACAATGAGGGTTTTGCTCTCCCAAAACAAGTGTTAGTTTTAATCAGTTTTTTTGGTCAACTCTGATTAGCAGTCCCGATTTTAAGTTTGGTTATCACTTGATTAGTCCACCAAACAAAGCACGCCTAACGATCAGTCCTGATTTCCTTTTAACCTAAGTTTCAAAAATCAAGGGGAGGGAGTCGAGAAAAGCCGATGCAAATAATGAAATTAATGATGCATGCCCAGTTCAGAAGACTTACAGTGATCCTCGCGCTCTACATTCGGGATGCAAGGTAGAATTGAAATTTTATACTATATGAATGCAAATGAGAAAACCGTTCCTAGACAGGCAGTTTCTATTAGCGAGTGATGAACAAGTTAAATTTGACTAATAGCCCAGCGGTCTAAGTGCATCTTGTTAAATGTGATGTGTGGTCCTAAATATTACGAACACAAGCAATCAAGATAATCTAATAAAAATGCTCTAAGAGCCACGAGTGCAAGTCCTATTCTACGTCAATCAACCACACGACCACGAGCGGGTCCAAAGTCCAGTCCAGATACAAACGCGAGCTCTCAAACAAGATCCGCTGGAAAGAGCGAATTACCTAAGTTATTACAACACAATAATTACAAAAATGAAAAGAAATGCTCTCGAAAATAAATAATTCTCCTTGATCTTCAGCAGTCGGCACGCGTCGCGTCTGTTGACCTCCGATGCACTCCAAGTCCACCGGGCCCTTGTAAGGAAAATGAAATTTATATTAGAGAGATAAACAACAATATATATACAAAAAATTAAGAAGAGAAAAAAATGACAGAAAATGGATTAATTACAAAGTGGCTCCGGGATCAGACTACCCGAGTAAGTGAAATCTAAATCCAAATTTTTAAATTAGTCCCTAAGCCGTTTGCCTCCCCGGCAATAGCGTCATCTGACGAGTCGCTAAAAACGATGATTAATTCGTGTTCGTTATAATACGTGTACTTAGCTATTCGGTCAGAACCGAGAGAAGGATCTCCGTGAAGAGTGTCTCGGCTTGATTTTTATCCCGGGCAAGTCCGGGGTCGAACACAGGGAGGCAAAGGAACAACTTAGGTTTAATTTTAAAAAGTAGATCTAGATATCCAATGCGGTATTTTTTTTATATTTTTAATGCAACAAGAATGCAAATGCAAATGAATCAAGACATTAAGAAATCATACAATAGGACAAATTAATTTTAATGTCAAAATAGTCCAATTTAGCCAAAATATATTTTTCCTAGAGTCCTAATCCAGAGATGAATGCAAGGTATTTTTTTTGGAATTTTATGGGTTAAAATGCAATAATTAAAAATACACATTTTTTATGGGTTTTTTCGTAATTTCTCACACAAACAGTAAGCAAACATTATGAAAAAATTACTGGAACTAAAACATGATGCAAGGAGACTACAATATTTTTTTTGGAATTTTTTTGACAAATTATGATTTTTTTTATTTTTTTACAAAAATCAGAGTGACGGTGAGTAAATATTTTCTAATAAATCCACATTGCCAAATTAATCAGAGTGCGAATTATCTCAGAAATATATTTAGATAAGCAATCCAGGAGAGTTGAAATTTCACAAAAATGATATACGCAATTTAATTAAAAATCAAATACTAAAAACACTCTATAATTTATTTCAGGCACAAGACATCTCTATTTTAGATGAAATTTGGACAATAAGTTAAAAACATTTCAATGCATCATTCCTGATTTTTTAAGAATTTTTGGAGCAACCGTGAGTTAGATATAAATTTAAGAGCACTGATTGGGTAAAATATGAAGATTTTCAATCAATCAATTTTAGTTAATTCACAAAATCTCACAAAAATATAAATAAATATCCACGAGGTATAGCATTAGTTGCTCAACACAAAGACATTTTCTATAGAATAAAAAGATGCAAAACAAGTGTCCAAATTAACACACAAACATAGGGGTGTCTCTGCAAAATGGAAATTGAACTAAACAATACAATTGTGCAAGGGGGCACTTTTGTAATTCTAGAAACTTACAGGGAAATATATGCAATTTGCACAAAATAAAAAAATGAAAAGAAATGGACCTTTCTTCTTTCTTTCTTCCTTCGACTGAAGATGAACCCAACAAGAGGAGTCGGCGGCAGTGGCCGGCAGCGTGCAGAGGAGGCGGGCGGAGGGGCGGAGGGCTGCCTCGTGGAGTCGCGCGAGGCGGCGCTGGCGTGGCCTTGCGGCTGGGAGGTGGAAAGGGGTGACGGTGAGATGGCGACTCGTGCACAGAAAGTTAGCGGGTTGGAGGGAGCGCCCGACTAGCGCAGAGTGGCGGCTGACGGCCGCTTCGCGGTGGAGCGAAGGCGGAAGGGCGGCGCGAGGGGGCTGCGGCCGGGTGGGTGGCGGAGGCCACTGGCGGAGATGGTGTTGGTGGCGGCGACTGCAGGAAGGGTGTGCGGCCGTCCCCTGCAATATTTTTTTATTTTTTTTATTTTTTTTACTACTGCTGTTTTGAATCCTTTTTTTTAATTTTTTTATATTTTTTTGTTTTCTTATAGGAAATGAAGATGAGAAGATGGTGGTGGTGATGGTATGATGTAAGGAACGAAGGTGGAAGGTGGTGTTGGTGATGGTAAAATGGAGATGGTGAAAATGATATGATTATGAAACAACAAGGAAATAAAACTATTAGATAAGATAAAACCACTAGATAAATGAAGAGAAATACTTACCTGAAGTTCGCCGGATTTGCAGAGCAGCTACGCTGGACTCCTGTCGTCGCATCGATCCGATTGGCGAAATAAAAATCGGAAAGGCTATGCGAGCTCGATGGAGAACTCGTGACGCGGAGCGGAGCTCTGCGGATCTCACCTGAAGGAGGTCGTCGCTTGAGGAAGACGCTTCGCCGATGTCACCAACAAAACACTCAAGCTTTCTCCTTATTCTATAAGAATTGTGGATGCGAAAAAATGAGGATGTACAAATGAATATAAAGAGAAGAGAAAGGGAGGTTAGAATGGTGGTGGTGTTGAATGGGAAGTTGTATTATTGGTGGAGTTGAATGGGAGGTTGGTGAAAGAATATGATGGAGTTGAATGGAAGTTGGTGGTATAATAGAGAAGTTATTGTAGAGAATAAATAATGATATAAATTAGGCTACTAAAATACAATAAAAATAAAGATAAGAAAAAAAATGGAGAATTTACAAAAGAAGATATACAACATGTACATATTTTTTGTTTGCTTTTCTTTTTTATATTTTTTTTTGTTTTTTAATAGTAGCTATGTACAACTGGAAAATACAATAAAATACTACAATCAAAATACAACACCACCATGATTGTTTTTGTATTTTTCATAATTAAGAAAGATAAAATAAAAAATAAAGAAAGAATGAACATATACATAATGTACAATGTACATCTAGGTCCCAAAACCTAACTTTTGCAAACGAGCTCTGATTTTAATGAAACCACTTCCGTTGGATAGATAATTTTCTAACTTGAATTTTAAAAGTGAGTTTGGTGAATTTGGAGTTCATACAGAGCGGGAATTTAGCTTGGAAGTTGGACTTTACGGCTTTTTCTCTTTGGGATGTAGGAGCATTTATTTGAGGTGAAATTTATTTTGTATTTTTGTATTTTTATATACATTTTTATAAACAAGTTAGAGAAAGAATTAGGCAAAAAGGAGTTGAAATGAAATTATTAAAAATACATGAAGTTTTGGGCTATTTACATGTATAAAACTCCTTTAATTTTGCGGCCTTTTATTGTTAATTTATTTTGTACAATATAATATACAATAATTAATGTATTTTATTTACAAGAGTCATTTTGTTAATTTATGGATTTTACACACATTTATTAGGGAATTTACTCATGGATTTTGCTAAGATCAAGATATTGAGATGATGAATCGTGGATTCATCAGGGCTCCACCACTCGTGGCAAAGGAGATGGGGTCGTACGATGGAGGTGTGGTTTGCCATGGCAGGGGCCGACGGTGGTGGAGGAAATGGGGCTGGCCACTGCTGCGAATTTTTGAAATTTTTTTCTTGTGATTTAAATAATATTTTTGATTTTCTTAAAAAAGGAATAAACCAAAGAAAATGAAGGTAGACAATGGGTGAAGATGGATTTGGGGAATGCATATGATGATGGTGGTGGTGATTATGAATTGGTGGTGATTATGAAATGATGCGGTGATGAAACAACAGGGAAGAAAAAATATTAGGTAAAATAAAATGAGAAGATGTGGATGGAAGATTTACCTGTGAAGATCATCAGATTTGCAGAGCAGCTATGCTAGACTCCAGTTGTGGCCTCAATCCGATTTGTGAAAAAAATCGAAGAAGCTTTGCGAGCTTGTCGGGAAACTCGCGACGCGAGGACGGTGGTCATCGCGTATCTCACCTGAAAGGAGGTCGTCGCATCGTATCATGGTAGAACGCTGTCACCGATCGACCTCGATGAGCTATCTCTTTTTTCTATAAGAATGACTGATGGAGAAAATGAGGATGAAGATAAGAATAAAAAGAGAAAGGAGATGGAGGTTAAAAAAGTGGTGGAAGAAATGATGTTGAATGGGAGGTTAGATGAAGAAAATGGAGTTGAGTTGGAGTTGGTGGTAGAATGAGAAGTTAGAGTAGAGAAAGGAAAATAAAAAAAAATTAAAAGTTGGCTACCAATAAAATAAAATATAGATAAAATAGAGTGCAGAATTTACAAAATAAAACAAACAATATGTACATGTTTTTACACTTTTCTTTTTTTAATTTTTTTTATAAAAAAAATTTTCAAAATAGGAATAAAATACTATGTAAAACACAATTTTTTTTAGATTTTTAGTAATTAAGAAAAAGAAAATAAAAAGGAAGAAAAAATTATTTACATTATATACAATGTACACCTAGGTCCCAAAACTCATATTTTGCAAATGAGCTCCGATTTTAATGAAACCACTTTAATTTGATAGATAAGTTTCTAACTTAAACTTTAAAAGTGAGTTTGGTGAATTTAGAGTCATACAGAGTGAGAAATTTGGCCGGGAAGTTGAACTTTACGGCTTTCTCTCTTTAGGATATATGAGTATTTATTTGTAGTTTATTTTGAATTTTGTATTTTTATATAATATTTATAAACAAGTTAGAGAATGAATTAACTAAAAAGGAGTTTAAATGAAATTATTAAAAATACATGAAGTTTTGGGCTATTCACAGGTGAGGAACTCCTTTATTTTATGGCTTTTTATTATTAGTTTATTTTGTACAATGTAATATATAATAATTAGTGTATTTTATTTACAAGATTCATTTTATTAATCTATTGATTTTATGAACATTTATTTGAGGTTTTACTTAGGGATTTTTAAACGATCAATATATTGAGATGATGAATCGTGGATTCATCACCTCCGTATACTTAAACTTTACTAATCCTCGAGCAAATAAAGAATGAATAAGTTGGATTAACCCCTAACTGTGAATGTGAATACAAGACCTGATCTATTGAAGAACTCTTGATGTTAGTGATCCTAAAATTCTAAGATGAACCAAGCTCTAGTCAAAAGGTATCCAATTTCCCTAATCAACAGACTCTCTCTGTATACATATATAACAGGGATATGACATTAAGTGTGGATTGTAGTTACATGAGTAGAGTCGCAACTTCACCCAAGGTTCTGGTCCAAGAGACTCTCTTAAGAACCTGATCCTCAACATTAGGGAATAAACCATTTCTTGCATCCAATCAATCTTCTGTTTAGTCGTCGGACTTCAAAGTGTAGATGGAAGGCCAATTGATGGAGGGCATAGGTTATGCCATTTTTTCTCTCCCTCTCATTTGAACAAGGATCCTCTCGAGTGCCTTATTAACTCAACTCGTGTTTTTTTTAGTTTGTTGATCAATGTGTCCGTCAAGAAAATTCGAAGTCGTCCACACTTGTTCTCCTAGGAGTACATGGGGGTGTGTCTTTTTTGAACATCTAAGATAACTTCGACACCCAGACTTGTATCACTATATGATGAAGAGCCCTTTTGGGTGCTAGCATAACTCCTTGGTCCTAGTAGTGGTGGTCCAAGTGGACACTTTGAAATGGTTGGGAGAGCTCGCCTTTGGTGGAAGCTCTTTGTAATTTGACTTTGTATGGTGAGAGCTTTTCTTTCAACATTTCTTTATTTCTTTTCTTTGCTTTTGGCTAGCTCCACAGCTTTTACCAAGAGTTGGTGCACATTGATCAATAATTTTTTTAGATTTCATCACACCCTGGCACATAGGTAAATATCAAGAGATAGTACAAGAACCATGTTCTCATACAGGCTAAAGATGTTCGCTCAGGTTTCATGAAGCCTTCATTGATTTTATCCCATCCTCGAGCATCATAAAATCAGGTCCAAACTCAAATCCCTCATCCCAGTTCCTAAAGTGAAATTTCAACTCATCTCATCATAACTGCAGTCATGTATGTGAGGCGTTGATCATATTCTTAAGGTAGAGACTAAGCATGCAATATAACACACAAGTCTTTTAAACTAGGGAAATGTGAATAATTAAGTCAAAGACCCTAATGACTAAGGCTGGTTAACTCAAAATCTCAAGATCTCATAAACCAAGTATTCTTGAACTTCACAAGTGTTGTGTGAATGTGGAAGTGTCTAGGACTAAACCAACTCATTAGTTTTTTTTTTGAAAAGAAAGGAAAAGAAGAAATAACTTTTTTGGGAAAAAAAGGTTTTTGCTTCTCTTTTTTTACAAAAGTTTTTTTAAGAGAGGTAAATAAGAAAGGTCACAGATAAACTTTTTGAAAAAGACTTTTTTTGTTTTTAAAAAGAAAGAGGAAGAAAAGAAGTTTTTTGAAAAGAGACCTTTTTCAAAATATTTTTGATTTTTTTGTTTTCAAAAAGCGTATATTTTATTAAAAAACAATAAGAAGAGATTTTTTGGAAAAGTTATTTGGAAAATATTTTTTTATTTTTTTCAAAAAGTTTTTTTTTAAAAGGAGAGTTTTTAGTTTTTTTGAAGAAAGTTTTGTTTATAAACAAGTTTTTCTGTTATACCTCTTATTTACAACAATTTACCTATAATCCCTTATTTTAATTACAAACAGGTCAAAGTACGATCAATAGGTAAAGTATATATGTAATATAAAAAACCCCCTATACTTAGCATGTGCTATGTCCTCATGGCACTAGGTGACAAAATGCCATAGCTCGTACTAAGCATAGGTGGGTGAAAATAATAGAAGAGAAAAAGAATATAAGAGCATTGGAGAATACACAACGGGCATCGCCCCCTATACTTAGGCTCTGGTCAGCCTAAGTATTGGAGAGAAGACAAGATTGGGGGACCGATGAGAGTGGGAAAGAATATACAAAAAGAAAATAAAAAGAAGAGATGGAGCAACTCGGGTCACTCACCCCCTATACTTAGGATCTAGTCACCATAAGTATAGCCGCAAAATGAAAACAATACAGAACAGGGGCGAGTGATGCGGATCAAGGGGGGATAGGGAAATAAAACAAGAAAAATGTATACAAGGAGGAGTGAGAATATACAAGGATGAAGAAGGTTTGTGATGGACCTTCTTGCTAGAGCGAGGGGGTGGGTAGTGTACATATATGGCGATGTCAGAATCGTCCTCAAATGAATAATAGTGACAGGTAGGGAACGTCCAACAAGAGTCGACACACGACTGCTTGCTCAAATATGGATTAAGAATAGCGGAACTGAGCTCACTTATATAGATTACCTCATTCAGACCTGATGAGGACTCCTCAAAAAATTCCTTCTCTGGTATGTCGAAGGCAACTTTCTTCATCATTTTTCTAGAACCTGAAGCATCAAAAGGAATAGGAGAGTGATACGTCTTTAGGAGTTCGAGGGAACACCTCGAGGAATCAACACTCTTCTTCTTCTTACCAGATGACCGACTAGAGGATGGAACAACCGATTTACCGAGATTGGTCAATTTGATCCCAATTGTCTCTTTTGGTGTAGGTCCTGAATGTAGTGTGTGTGTGGTGCTGACCAGATGTTCGTCATCAGATGAGTCATTATATGCATTGTAGTACTCCTGCAGGGTCAACATGTGTCTCTAGTATGACATAGTATTCCTAGTTGGCTTAACATTTGTTGGCCCATGCGTCAGATCATCTAAATAGTCTAGGAAATCAGAAATGATCATGTCCGACTCAGGGGCATCTTCTGGTTGTGAGTCCTCTCTGAAAGATGTCACGATAGTGGTGGTGCAAGCAGTGGGTGATGTGGAGGTGTAGGGTGTCTATGAAATAATGGTTGTTTGGACAATCGGTATCTCAGGTGTAGTAGAGAGATGGGACTCAACTATCTCTCGAAGGTCACGATTGTCTGCAACTTTACAGGTTACCTTAGAATATCGTGTGTCCTCAAAGATTGGGTGAGGTCAGAGTTCTTCCAATGCAGTGAAATCGGTCTCCCGAGTCTTGCAATCTATAGTTGCCTTAGACAAAGCTAAGAATGGCTTCCCGAGAATGATCAGAGACTGGGTGAACTCTCCTCGGTGCTCAATGTCAATGATCGTGAAGTCTACCTGGAGTAGAGAACCTTGAAAAGTAATGATGACTGAAATGGTTCCTCTTGACCATTTAAACCGATCATCCTGTTGGACATGCGAGCCCACGGCGAGCCATTATGCAATAAATGTTATTGCAATTCACTCCTTAATCTGAAATAAAGAGTACATAATTTGCATAATAGGTCCCTTAGTACAATTAGGGTTATGTACCATGGCCATCTTAATGATCATACAACTGTTGATTCAATTATTGAATCATAGAGGCTGGTGCTTGGATGAATATCTAATGAGTTAGATTGAGGACTCATCAAGCACCGTCAAATGATTGTTAAGAGATGATCTCCAGCCTGAGTAGGAAATGGCAATCCTATCTCATTTAGGATGATATCTGACCGACCTCTTGATGCAGGTCCTCTGCATAGGAATAGAGATTCGGAGGTGTCAGATTAGTTAGGTCAAAGAGTTGACTTAACGAGATCGAGATAACCAAAGTCCTATATCGTATGCTGTCACGATACAGGCACACATCCTCTGACCGGAGACAGATGTGTTACTATATGTCTAAGTATGTACATTTGGCAGACCAATAGGTTGATGACCTAATCAAGGTCTATACACCGGCGCACTGGTGTGCATATAAGGTCATATGAGAAATACGATCTCTCAAAGGGATCATACAGGTTCAGTTACTGAACCGGAAAGACATGAGCTCACTCATGAGATATTGGGAAGAATCAAATTCCATGCGCATGGTCATCTCACTTTGGAAGCTTGACTGAATTTGTAGGTTTGATATATACTTTTGGAAAGTATATGATCAAGACCTAGGTATGATATATGCTTTTGGAAAGTGTATGATCGATACCAACTCCCAATGATCGAATGAGAAACTTACTGATAGAACCCTGAAGTAGACAGTGTAAGTTGATCTAATACTTCGGGTTTACTCTGAGTCTTCCAGTATGCAGGATGTACAGTATTGGGAATACCTGAGGGTGATGTGATCATAAACGATTGTATAACCATGACGCTTCCATTCCTAGGGAGTGATGAAACGGGTTTGGATTTTAGTGACTCCTCTCAGTAGAGAAGTAATCTGATCTTAGTCCAAATGTTGGACATTGATCTGAATGTAATTCAGATTCAATGAGAAGATTAGATTTACGGTCTTGATTTAATCAAGCATCTATGGGAGGCCTGAGATCTGGATTTGAGATGTGATCTCAATATCTATGTCACTATACGTAGAACAATACAATCGCCCTATCCTTATCTCCAAGTATTCGCGGAGAAAGCGCATTATCCTTGAAAGTGTTCATGGATAATTTTATTGTTGATATATGTATCCGAGCATTGAGAAAATGGATAATTAAATGTGATTTAATTATCATGAATAATATGAATTTGATTCATATTATAAGGAGAGTTATCTTAGATAATTAAATGTGATTTGATTATCAAAGATGTAGATAATGTGAATGTGATTCATATTATTTGAGTACATGAGAATAAGTTATCTAATATAATTAAATAAGATTTATAGTTATGGATAAGAATAATGTGGATAGAAATATCCAATTATTCATAATATATTATAAATGTGATTTATAATGTATTAGAGAGAGTTAATTATAATTTATATGTGTTGATTAATTATTATGTGTATTGGATACACATTGTGTAATTAATTGACAATGTAAATTATATGTTGTTTTGGGTTGTGAATTTGATTCACAAATTTTCTATGGCAAGATTGCAATATTCTAAAATATAATTGTGAATTATTTTTGAAGAATAAAAAGCCAACAAAAGTTGTTGGAAATAAATAGAGGAGATTTTCAAGGAGATATGCAATCTCATGGATTTCCATGAGATTGTTCTCTCCATGGAAAGAGGGGGGCGGCACATCATTCCTATAAGGAATGTGTGGCCGTCCACTTTGGAAGGTACATGGAGATGAAATCTCCATGTATCTTCTCTCCTTATTTATTGGTTTGATTTGGATTAATTTGTATTTGATTTTGTTAAATATATTTTGATCTAAATTTGTTGGTTTTACCAACAACAATCTTAGCCATTGGATTGACATATCAATCTCATCCATTGATTTTATATGTCACTTGGATTGAGATCCATGGATCCCAAAACCCTATAAATAGAGAGGCACACCATGCTCTCTATTTTACACAACACATCTCTCTCTCTCTCTTTCTAGAGGTCAGCCCTCTCTCTCTTCCTCTCATGGTCGTCCACCATGGATGCCATGGAGAGGTTCTCCATCACCGCGGCATCGTCGTTATGCTGCCCGTTCTTCTGCTCGTGGATCTCCGTCTCCTTCGGTGCGCCTCGCTCATGAAGAAGACATCGGATCTCGTGTGTCGAGATCAGGAGATCCGCCGCTTGGATCATCAACATGGATTGCGAGAAGCACGCGGTTCATCCCCACGCTCGCAAGCGTCTCCTCCGTCGGATCGGACTTGAGACAGGAGGTCTCTTCGTTTAGAGACTTGATCGCAACCACGCTTCAAGAGGTAATCCTAATTACTTGTTTGTGGTTTAGACGAAACGATCCGAGAAGTGTTCTTGGATCATGTGGTTTCGTCGTATAAAATTTTTAAATTCCGATGCATCGAGCAACTAGTGCGACTAGTCGCTCCTCGTCGTATTCGATACGATGCTCACGCTTCCGTGATGCGCTTGAGGATCTAACCATATCCTTCAAGTGGTATCAGAGCCTTAGGTCGATGGTTTCGAATATGATTCGCTAACCGAGGACGACTTGGGTTCGTTAAGGTCGCGAAAGTTTTTATCGCATTTGATTTCGCAGATCTGTTTAGTGTAATTTTCCGGCCATGTTTAAATTGTTTAAATACGAAAATAGCACTTGGATTTTGTTTCCCATTAAATAAGGAAACCATAGGATCTGAGTTTGCGTAAATCGGATTTCGTATGCTCTAGATATGGTCGTTTTAATGAGCATGTATGCACTGTTGCGGGAACTGTGAATCTGAACGTGATAAAAATGTTAATTACTGTTTAGACTTGCCTCGAAATGCGTAAAATATCACTTGGTTTCTGTTCTAAATCAAATTAGCAAACTTTAGAAATTGACTTTGCTTAATTTGGATTTAAATTGATTGAGATATGCTAATTTTAGTAAGTAGGGGTCACTGCTGAAATTACTTTCCTAATCAAGAACCATGTGATTGTCAATTAATGAAATTAATTGTTAATTTCGAGAAATAATTACGGAAAATATTTGTGAAATATTAGATAATGATTAATTCCTTAATTTACTTGGCCCCAATCAATTAGTTGATTAGATTTGATCTAAATCATAATTGAAATCACAATCATCAAACTCTTACTTGAATAGGATTGGGAATTTGTATAGCAAATTTCCTTATAATCAAAATTGTTTTGATTACTATATGGTATAATTTCGGTTGAAGAACCGATGATCATCTCAATTACAAATTAATCAATTTGGCATTATCCTTTCCTGAGGCGGATATGGTGTCTAGTCGGGGATCGCTGGGGTAGCGGGTTGCAATGTATGCGGTCCGTCCCACTCCCGCCGGTACTGGCCATGACAGCGGGTAGGGCCGGGATAATGTCCGAGGGATTAAGATGTATTTTTCTAATTATTAAAATACGAATTAACACGTACTTTGAGAATAATACCATATATTCAAGTAAAATCAAGTTTGTTGATTAATTGGATTGAAAATTAATTTAATATGATTAAGTTACTTATATCCAATTAAGAACACTCTATTATGAATAGAGTTATTATTTCCCTTGGAGGAATTAATCATAATGAATGTGATTCATAATGATTAATTATAATTTGAATATGATATGGAGGATCACATAAGTGACATCCATGGTCTCCCGTCAAGGCGAAAGGTTTCGTCGCCAGATATTATATGTGGGAGACGCCTGTCCGAAGTGACAGCTCCTGCATATGATCCATTTGGATCGGGCTCGTCGCTTCTCGAAAGAGTAAGGACGTATGCGTAGTGACCCCAATATCGGGTCCTCATATTATTGGGGCGATATTGGATTGCGCATAGCGAGTTATATTCCTGTTGACGGTTGGTTCAATTAATGACGGGTCAACATCACCTTAGGGGTGGTGGGCCCGGGTGTTAAAGACCGAATTGGGAGATGCAAGTTGGACTTGCAAGGTGGAATGTGTTCCCGCTTCTTTTTATCTGAGTTGTAGGTTCTCATATTATTGGGATGCAACAAAGATAAGGAAGGAGATCCCAGATCTTGCTTGAGATATAATGGTAAGTATATCTCTTACATTGAAAGTGATTAAGGGAATGAACTTTCAGTGTTGACATGGCAAGACAACTTTGATATAAAAATTCTTAAATCAAAATAAATTATATATTTATATAAGTTTATGCAAATTTCTTATTTCAGATAATCCTTCATTAAACCCACTCAATATTATATTCAATAATAACTAGTAAAATATCATGGATTGGACCCTTTGATCCAGATATTGTATTTGCAGTTGGACACATAATGTATGTGGTTGCAATGTGCAAGTTTCCTCATAATAATGAGAAGTGATAATTAAATAAGACAATAGGACTAAAACCCTTGTTTGTATGTCTCTATAAGTCTTGATCTCATTGAATGTACTTTGGAAGTGACATGTCGATGATGATCGTAATTATCAAATAATCCTTATAAAAATCAATAAAGATATTCTGGCATACATATGCGCTCTTAACATTTAATCATGAATGACATGGTTCTCTGCATCATGTAGAATGGTAGCTCTATTAGAGATAATGTATTCAAATTGTTTGAGTATCTACTTGAACCTATGCTTTAAGAGTTCAGATGGATGTAGATGATGAGTGTCATCATTCTACTATCTATACTCTAGTCATTCATGAAGCTTCATAATATTCATATTGTATGAATTGGGTGAAGCATGTATAAATGTCGAAATGCTCTTACATTGAATTCTTTTGAATTTAACATAAGAGATCCTTAGTCTTAAGCAATGGTTGCTTATAGATAAAGGGAGCGCAGTGGAAGCATGGGTTGGACCCAAGTAAGATGTATAGTCAAAGAGTTGACTGTACTTCTGTGACTTCCATATGACATCCAAAGAGTTGGATGTATGCCAATACTGCAATAAGTTGATGTGTTGATATTATGACTATCAAATCTATCTAGAATCCTTAGAGAAGGAATCAGATAGTACATCAGAATAATCTACATATAATCATTGAAATTGACTTACTTATTTGATAAGATAAAGTCTAATAATTGTATCTCGATTTTCTAATGACACTTGCAATTGGTTGCATATGTATTAGAATATTAGAAATTTGATCTTAAGGTTTATTGGTCATCCATGTTGAAATTGATGCAATTGTTGCAATAAATTCCATGAGATCAATAGACTTCATATTTTCAGTAGGAGCCCTTAGTCTTAGAGAATGTCTCTATGACCTAGATATTAGAATACACTCATTGTTTATTTCTAATTGTTGGATATAAACATGAATTCTGTATTAAATCTATCATAAAAGAGTTATGATGGAGATATTTCAGATAGTAATCTAAAATCTAGTGGACTCTACTAAATTAGAAAATTAATGAATGGTTCATTAAGATTTCTAATACTGAAAATTAAACCTTTAAAGATCAATGGGAGGATAAAGATCATTTGATAATGATCTGGCATCAAGTTTTGGACACATGTCTGTTGATGAGATCAATGGACTAGTAAGACATGAAACTTTAGATTGTCTAAAGATTCAAATCTCATATACTTGTGAATATTGTATTCAAAGTAAAAATGTCCAATACACCCTTCTTTGGGAAAGGTGTAAGATGTTAAGGTATTCAAGATCTCATACATATTGATGTATGTGAATCATCTATATCAGAATAAATATTATGGATATATGATATCTATTAGTGATTATTTGTGATATGAGATTTCTTCTCTTCACTTAGAAAACTTTGAAATGTTCAAAGATTTCGCAATTTTGGTTTAGAACCAAAGTTTGAAGGAAGATGAAATGAATTTGATCTAACCAAGGTAGTTTGTACCTATTAGATGAATTCAAGAAATACCTTATGGAGATATGAATATCATTCCTATCTCAATCCTCCTAATGAACCTTAACTCAATGGAGTTGTAAGGAGATACAATTGATCATGTGTGACATGATTTAATCAATGATTAATCCTAGCATAATTATCTCTTAGTTTCCAATGTATATATATAGTAGAGACTATATTATATACTTAATAAGGTTCCATGCATGTAAGCTGGAATCTAGCACTAGAGAGTGCTACTTCATTAGGAAAATAAAGGATGGTATTGTATACCTACTTTATGACCTTGAGATTCTTAAAGGATCTCATCTCTGAGAATGTGATTCTTAGAGGATGACCCTCTTAAGAATCAAGATAAAATGAAGTAAAGGAACTCATTTAATCTTGAGAAGATAATGTGGCTCCTGAAATCGGAAACTAAAAGAATAATTGAAGATGAAACACTAATACTTTCTCAAATAAGTTTGAGGATGTATTCCATGTGAAAATGATTGGACTTCATGTGATGAAGCTCCTGAGGATCATGACATGGATAGATGGATGTTAGCAATAAAAGTCTAATGTAGACTTCATATACAAGTGTTGTATATGGACCCTCGAGGATCTACCTATATGGGTAAGGCCCATTAAGGTGTAAATGGATCTTCAAGAGAAAGAGGGAACCTGATGAGAAGGTAGAGACCTTCAAAGCACGGTTCGTAGCCGTGAGCTACACACCGAAGAGAAGACATCGCTTGCGATGAGACTTCCTCTCTAGTGACCTTGCTTTAACCCATCAGAACATTGCTAACTATAGCTACACTACTTGACTATGACATCTTCATGATGTGAGTCAAGATTGCACTCCTCTATGAATACCTCTCTGAGGATATTCATATGAAGTAGCCCCAGGGCTTGATGGTTGAGGAAAGCAAGGTGTGCAAGCTAAAGAACTCCATCTTTGGACTCAAATAAGCTTCAAGTAGTTGGAACATAAGATTTGATGAAATTATAAATGTTATGATTTCAGATAAAATCTTGATGGACCATGTGAAGCTTAGTGGGAGTACTATTTTATTCATCGTGCTAAATGTAGATATTATCCTAATCATTTGGAATGATCTAAGGATGTTGATAATAAATGTTTTATAATCTGGTTATCCCATACCTCGAGATATGATCTCAAGGATACCTCTTAGATCTTAATTCTGAAGTCGTTCAGAAGCAAAGAGAAGAGGGTATTGGGACTGTCGCATTAGTAGTACACTTTGGACTTATTCCATTTTTTTAAAAAAAAATCCAAGAAAGGCTTCCTTCCCTTAAGATATGGTAGTGACTTGTCTAAAGGGATAGCACCTCAAAGAGTTGAGGAAGTGAATGCTAGAACTGCTTGCACTTGTGCATCAGTTATGAGAAGCTGGGTATATGCTAGATGTGTACAAGAGCCAGATGTCTGCCATGCAGTGGGAGTAGTAAATTGTTACTAATCCTGCTATGGAGATAAAACACTTGATTGCAGTAATAATAATATCTTCAAAGATGATAAAACTTAGAGATAGTGATCTCAAAGTCTTATCTTCAAAAGTTTAAGATCTTGTAGATAGTGATCTATAAGGGTCTTAATTGTAGATACCTTAGGAGATAGAAATCTCCAGGAATGAAGGTATAATAATAAGGATTATGGGAATACTGGTTATGATAATTAATAAGATGTAGTGTCAAGGACACTATAACCGACAAAAATTGAGTATCTGTTGCATAAGATGCAACGTTCGCATTGGATGCGAGCACTGTTACTAGGAGATATGCAAGTGCTGTAAAAGGACTTGGCGTAGTCTCTTGGAACGGAGTGACTGATCAGCTTACCTAGCTATTTTCTAAATAGCCTATGATTGTCACATGAGTGTGGGTTTAAATGATTAGCCCATTAATGGCTCTTTGGGCTAGTGGGAGATTGTTGGACATGCGAGCCCACGGCGAGCCATTATGAAATAAATGTTATTTCAATTCACTCCTTAATCTGAAATAAAGAGTACATAATTTGCATAATAGGTCCCTTAGTACAATTAGGGTTATGTACCGTGGCCATCTTAATGATCATACAGCTGTTGATTCAATTATTGAATCATAGAGGCTGGTGCTTGGATGAATATCTAATGAGTTAGATTGAGGACTCATCAAGCACCGTTAAATGATTGTTAAGAGATGATCTCCAGCCTGAGTAGGAAATGGCAATCCTATCTCATTTAGGCTGATATCTGACCGACCTCTTGATGCAGGTCCTCTGCATAGGAATAGAGATTCGGAGGTGTCAGATTAGTTAGGTCAAAGAGTTGACTTAACGAGATCGAGATAACCAAAGTCCTATATCGTATGCTGTCACGATACATGCACACATCCTCTGACCGGAGACAGATGTGTTACTATATGTCTAAGTATGTACATTTGGCAGACCAATAGGTTGATGACCTAATCAAGGTCTATACACCGACGCGCTGGTGTGCATATAAGGTCATATGAGTAATACGATCTCTCAAAGGGATCATACAGGTTCAGTTACTGAACCGGAAAGACATGAGCTCACTCACGAGATATTGGGAAGAATCAAATTCCATGCGCATGGTCGTCTCGCTTTGGAAGCTTGACTGAATTTGTAGGTTTGATATATACTTTTGGAAAGTATATAATCAAGACCTAGGTATGATATATGCTTTTGGAAAGTATATGATCGATACCAACTCCCAATGATCGAATGAGAAACGTACTGATAGAACCCTGAAGTAGACAGTGTAAAGTTGATCTAATACTTCGGGTTTACTCTGAGTCTTCCAGTATGCAGGATGTACAGGTATTGGGAATACCTGAGGGTGATGTGATCATAAACGATTGTATAACCATGACGCTTCCATTCCTAGGGAGTGATGAAACAGGTTTGGATTTTAGTGACTCCTCTCAGTAGAGAAGTAATCTGATCTTAGTCCAAATGTTGGACATTGATCTGAATGTAATTCAGATTCAATGAGAAGATTAGATTTACGGTCTTGATTTAATCAAGCATCTATGGGAGGCCCGAGATCTGGATTTGAGATGTGATCTCAATATCTATGTCACTATACGTGGAACAATACAATCGCCCTGTCCTTATCTCCAAGTATTCGAGGAGAAAGCGCATTATCCTTGAAAGAGTTCATGGATAATTCCATTGTTGATATATGTATCCGAGCATTGAGAAAATGGATAATTAAATGTGATTTTATTATCGTGAATAATATGAATTTGATTCATATTATAAGGAGAGTTATCTTAGATAATTAAATGTGATTTGATTATCAAAGATGTAGATAATGTGAATGTGATTCATATTATATGAGTACATGAGAATAAGTTATCCAATATAATTAAATATGATTTAATTGTTATGGATAAGAATAATGTGGATAGAAATATTCAATTATTCATAATATATTATAAATGTGATTTATAATGTATTAGAGAGAGTTAATTATAATTTATATGTGTTGATTAATTATTATGTGTATTGGATACACATTGTGTAATTAATTGACAATGTAAATTATATGTTGTTTTGGGTTGTGAATTTGATTCACAAATTTTCTATGGCAAGATTGCAATATTCTCAAATATAATTGTGAATTATTTTTGAAGAATAAAAAGCCAACAAAAGTTGTTGGAAATAAATAGAGGAGATTTTCAACGAGATATGCAATCTCATGGATTTCCATGAGATTGTTCTCTCCGTGGAAAGAGGGGGGGCACATCATTCCTATAAGGAATGTGTGGCCGTCCACTTTGGAAGGTACATGGAGATGAAATCTCCATGTATCTTCTCTCCTTATTTATTGGTTTGATTTGGATTAATTTGTATTTGATTTTATCAAATATATTTTGATCTAAATTTGTTGGTTTTACCAACAACAATCTTACCCATTGGATTGACATAAATCAGTCTCATCCATTGATTTTATATGTCACATGGATTGAGATCCATGGATCCCAAAACCCTATAAATAGAGAGGCACACCATGCTCTCTATTTTACACAACACATCTCTCTCTCTCTCTCCTTCTTTCTAGAGGTCAGCCCTCTCTCTCTTCCTCTCATGGTCGTCCACCATGGATGCCATGGAGAGGTTCTCCATCACCGCGGCATCGTCGTTATGCTGCCCGTTCTTCTGCTCGTGGATCTCCGTCTCCTTCGGTGCGCCTCGCTCGTGAAGAAGACGTCGGATCTCATGTGTCGAGATCAGGGTATCCGCCGCTTGGATCATCAACATGGATTGCGAGAAGCACGCGGTTCATCCCCACGCTCGCAAGCGTCTCCTCCGTCGGATTGGACTTGAGACAGGAGGTCTCTTCGTTTAGAGACTTGATCGCAACCACGCTTCAAGAGGTAATCCTAATTACTTGTTTGTGGTTTAGACGAAACGATCCGAGAAGTGTTCTTGGATCATGTGGTTTCGTCGTATAAAATTTTTAAATTCCGCCGCATCGAGCAACTTGTGCGACTAGTCGCTCCTCGTCGTATTCGATACGATGCTCACGCTTCCGTGATGCGCTTGAGGATCTAACCATATCCTTCACATCCAATTGAACGATCTCTCTTGAATTCTTAGCTGATCCAAGTTTGAGCTTGTCAAACAAGGAGGTCAGGAGGATATTTATCGATGAGTCATCATTGATTCTTACATGGGTGAAGGTAGTGTCTTTGATTTTACAATCGACCCTAGGCAATTGCTTTACTCTGCAGCTCTTGGTTTTTCTCCCTATCACCAAAGAGGTAGCCATAGACACTTTGTTTCTCGGTCCTTGTCCTCTTATTAGCCGACCTTTTAGGCATTAATTTAATTCTCACAAATCTTTTGAGGTCGGGAAATTGTTCAATGGTCATTATTAAGGGAAGCTCAAAAATCAAGTCTCTATCAATCGCTTCCCTAACTGCATGGTCCATTTTTTTAGGTTTGTTCCATTATTCAATTTTTTAGGTGTTTTCGAGTTTTTCAGTTTTTTGGTCTTTTTGATAGGTGAAGTAGGAATATGAGAATGTACAGGATCTAGTTTGAGGGGAAAGCGGTTAGTAGAAGAGGGAGGTAGAAGGGATTCCAGTTGTACATGACGTGTGGTCAATCCGGTGTCTTCCAGATTTTCAAAATTCCATCCATGAAATCCATGATCCACGTTCATACCTGGACTCTTGATCGGTCTAGAAATGTCATCCTCTAATAAGTTCTCGTGACACATCATCAGAGAAGTCTGCTCAGTCAGAGGATGCTACTGAGAACATGGGATCTTATACTCAACATACTTTGACTCAAGCATGTAATGCCAGGTTGAGTATGGCCCATCTATATGGCATATGTTGGTCGGAGCATCATATGGTAGAGTCGGTAAATAGGGGGCCTGTAAATTGGTCGCATGAATCCAATCCCCTGTATACGTCGGCTCTCCGAGATATGAAGGTTGGTCAATGTGGGCTTGATCACTCAGGTCAATCAAGTCAAGAAGATCATGTAGTGCAAGCCTCTCCATTCGGTCTGTTTGGCCGACCATGATGTACCCTAAGGTCAAGTCATGATTTGTATAGGTCAATTGTTGTCCGATCCCAACTCGAGATGAGAATGAGGTCTGTAGGGACAACTGATTCTGCCAATCATTCATCCCAATAGTGGCTTGCTCTTTCGATTTGTTCCTTGATTCCAGTAAGCAGATGAGAATATGTGAGTCAATCCAGGGTGGATGTGGATTAGGGGTGTAAGAATGTGGGGTAGGTGAGAAGTACAAAGAAGTGGGGACGTTAGTCAGAGTTCTGACTTCGTGGTCGGGGTGTAGTTATGAGGAGGAACAAGAGGGTGGAAATGATCAGAATATGGTCGAAGAAGAGTGACCTGGATATGATAACCAATATTCTAACATATTTGAAGGGAGATGGGAGAATGAAGAGGATCAAGGAAGAAAGTGTGCAAGTGCACCGAATAACACACAAAGCAGATAAACACAAGAAAAAACCCTAGGTTCACTTATTAATTGTGATGGTCGCAAGAGTCCAACCGTTTATCTTTTCAATTTCAATTAGGTGATAAATCAAGATATACGTCCAATTACGCAAGGCTTAAAATTAGGTTTTGAGCAATATCTTAGGGATGCATCCTCACCTCTCAACAATCACAATAGCACAAGCATACAATGAGGGTTTTGCTCTCTCGAAAACAAGTGTTATTTTTAGTCAAATTTTTTGGTCAGCTCTTATTAGCAGTTTCAATTTTAAGTTTGGTTATCACTTGATTAATCCACCAAACATAGTACGCCAAAGGATCAGTGTTGATTTCCTTTTAACCAAAGTTTCAAAACCAAGGGGAAGGGAGTCGAAAAAAACCTGATGCAAATAGTGAAATCAATGATGCATGCCCGATTCAAAAGACTTACAATGATCCTCATACTCTAAAATCAGGATGCAACACAGAATTGAAATTTTATACTATATGAGATTCAAATGAGAAAGTTGTTCCTTGACAAGCAGTTCTATTAGCGATGAACAATTTAATTTGTACTAATAGCTCTACGGTCTAAGTGTGTCTCACTAAATGTGATGTATTGTCCTAAAGATTACGAGCACAAGCAATAAAAATATTCTAATAAAAATGCCCTCAGAGCCACGAGAGAAAGTCCTATTCTACGTCAATAAACCACACGACCACGAACGGGTCAAATGTCCAGTCCTGATACAAGCACGTGCTCTCAAACAAGAGCCGATGTAAATGAGCAAATTACCTAAATTATTACACCATAATAATTACAAAAAATTGCAAAAATGAAAATTCTCTTAGAAATAAATTAAATTTCTTTACTCTTCAGCAGTCGGCACATGTCACGTCTATCGACCACCGATGCACTCCAAGTCTACCAGGAGCAAGGAAAAAGAAATTTATATTAGAGAGATAAACAACAAAATATATATATAAATTAGCAAAAAATAATTGAGAGAAAAGAAAAAAATGGATTAATTACAAGATGGCTCGGGGGTCTGACTACCTGAGTGAGAGAAAACCTAAATCTAATTTTCTAAATAAAACCCTAAGCCGTTGGTTTCCCTGGCAATGGCGCCATCTGAAGAATAATTCTGAGTGGGTATATTAGGTACTTGTTGTAGCACGACACTCAGCAAATTAATCAGAATCGAATCAAATATCTCTGTGAAGGGGACTCAGTTTAAATTTATATCCCAGGCAAGTCCGGGGTCGAACACAGGGAGGGAAAGGAACAACTTTGGGTCAAATCAGAAAACTTAGGTGTAGGTTTCCAATGCATATTTCTTTTTATTTTTAATGCAAATTAAATACGAACGCAAAATACAGGTGAATAAAATTAATAAGAAAACACACAACTTAGACAAATTAATTTTATTGTGAAATTAATCCAATCTAGACAACTTAAAATTTCCTAGAAACCTAATATAGTGATGAATTCCAAGCATTTTTTTTTAATTTTAAGGGTTAAATTGCAACAATTAAAAATGCACACTTTTTATGTGTTTTCACGCAATTTTTCACACAAACAGAATGCAAAAATTATGAAAAAGTTATTGATACTTAAACATGATGAAATGAGGATACAACGTTTTTTTGGAATCTTTGAACATATGATTTTTTATGAATTCAAAGTGACTGCAAGTATTTAATTCCTAATAAATCCACATTATCAATTTATCTAGAGAGCAAATTATCTCAAAAAGGTATTTATATGAGCAATCTAAGAGAGTTGGAAGTTTGCAAAAATAATGTGTGTATGTAATTAAAAATATTCACTAAAATTACTCTACAATTTATTTGAGGCATAAGACAACTCCAATTTGAATGCAATTTGGGTAGTAATTGAAGCATGTTTCAAGGCATCATATATGATTTTTAAGGAATTTTCGGAGCAACCGTGAATGAAATATGAATTTAAGACCACAAATTGGGTAAAATATACAAATTTTTACAAAATAAATTTTAGGTAATTACCCAAAGCTCACAAAAATTCAATAAATATACAAATTATAGAGAATTAATTTCTCAACACACGACATTTTTCATTAAAATAAATGATGCAATAAAGATGTCCTAATTAACATGCAAACGCAATAGGGGTATCCGTGCAATCCAGCATTTAAAATTAAGCAACGCAATTATGCTCAAGGGCACTTTTGGAATTATGAAAACATACGTGGCATAAAGTGCAATTTTCATAAATAAATAAAATTAACAAAACCTTCGCCTTCCTTGCACTTTGGGCTCAATGGGGAGAAGGGCGGCTACAGCTCTACAGCTTCTGGAGGGTGGTGAGAGTAGGCAGCTAGATCGAGGGAGACTGAGGTGCGTCTACGTCAAGGGAGGAGGAGCCGCAACATCGAGGCGGTGGCACGCAGATCTGAAGGAGGTAGGAGGCGTGCGAAGGAGGGTCTGGCGATGGTGTGGACGACCGTGCACTAGAGAAGGTCCTAGTAGTGGTGCGGTGGTGCGGACGGCTACTGTTGTGGGAGGAAGGGTAGAAGAAGCCGACAGCCATGGAGGGAAGCACACAGCACTGGAGTGCTCCACGGGTGGATAGGTGGTTGGGCTCCACCACTTACAGTGGAGTAGAAGCCCTGGGGTGCATGGGCACAGGCAGGAGGGGGCACGACGGCTAAGGCAGTCATGGGCTGGAGCTGGCTTGGTGGCAGAGTGCATGGCTATTGTCTGTTAGAGGAGACAGACGTTGGCTCCACCACTCGTGGCGGAGGAGATGGGGTCACGCAATGGATGTGCATTTTGCCTAGGTGGTGGTCAGTGGCAGTGGAGGAGATGTGGCTGGCCACTGCTGCTGTTGTTTTTTTTTAATTTTTTGTTGTGATTTAAATATATTTTTCTTAAATTGGGAATAAACCTAAGAAAATGAAGGTAGACAAAGGGTGAAGATGGATTTAGGAATCTGTATGATGATGGTGGTAGTGATTATGAATTGGTGGTGATTATGGAAATGATGTGGTGATGAAACAACAAGGAAGAAAAATATTAGATAAAATAAAATGAGAAGATGAGGATAGAAGATTTACCTGTGAAGATCACCAGATTTGCGGAGCAGCTATGCTGGACTCCAGTTGTGCCTCAATCTGATTTGGCAAAAAAATCGGAGAAGCTTTGCGAGCTTGTCAGGAAACTCGTGACGTGTGGATGATGGTCGTCGCAAATCTCACCTAAAAGGAGGTCGTCGCTTCATATCATGGTGGAATCCTGTCACTGATCGACCTCGATGAGCTTTCTCCTTTTTCTATAAGAAAGACGGATAGGAAAAAATGAGGATGAAGAGAAGAATAAAAAGAGAAAGGAGATGGAGGTTAAAAAAGTGGTGGAAGAAATCATTTTGAATGGGAAGTTAGATGAAGAAAATGGAGTTGAATGGAAGTTGGTGGTAGAATGGGAAGTTAGAGTAGAGAAAGGAAAATAAATCCAATAAAAAGAAATTAAAAGTTGGCTACTAAAAAATAAAATATAGAGAAAAGAGAGTGGATAATTTACAAAATAAAACAAACAATATGTACATGTTTTTTACTTCTCTAATTTTATATTTTATTATAAAAAAGTACAAATAAAATAAAATACTAGAAATAAAATAAAACACAAAAATGATTTTTTTTAGATTTTAGTAATTAAGAAAGAGAAAATAAAAAAAGAAGAAAAAAATATTTACAATATATACAATGTACACCTAGGTCCCAAAACCCATATTTTGTAAACGAGCTCTGATTTTAATGAAACCACTTTCATTGGATAGATAATTTTCTAACTTAAACTTTAAAAGTAAGTTTGGTAATTTGGAGTTCATACAGAGCAGGAATTTGGTCGGGAAGTTGGACTTTACGACTTTTTCTCTTGGGGATCTAGGAGTATTTATTTGCATTAAAATTTATTTTGAATTTTTGTATTTTTATGTACATTTTCATAAAAAAGTCAGAGAAATAATTATCCAAAAAAGGATTTGAAATGAAATTATAAAAATACATGAAATTTTAGGCTATTTACATGTGAAAAGCTCCTTTATTTTATGGCCTTTTCTTTTTAATTTATTTTGTACAATATAATATATAATAATTAGTGTATTTTATTTACAAGAATTGTTTTTTAAATTTATTTTTTTATGGACATTTATTTGAGTTTTTACTCAGGGATTTTGCTAAGATCAATATATTGAGATGATGAATTCTGGATTCATCAACGGGGAAGGGCGATCAAACGACCAAAGGAAGTAGCGGGTGGCTGAAGGAGGTGCGGCCATGTAGGCGGCCTAGAGGACACCACGTGGCTGTGCCATCATATTCACAAAATTAAAATAAAAGAAAAATCAATATTAAATAGAAGGTAGCCGAATCAATAAGAAGTTAAAACATGAAAGTTGTAGATCTCGATGAGATCTACAAGTTTCATGTTGACCAAAAATTCAAAAAGAGGTCATTTGTACAAAGAGATAATTTTTGGGAGTATTTCTAATAGGTAAAAGACTGTGTTTTTGAGGTTTTGATATTTTTGTTTTTTTAGTTTCTTTCTTTAAAGCTGAAATATATACATTAACTAATCTAATTTTTAGGGGTTTCTAATAATAAATAAAAATAAGGGAAATGTCAGTGATTAAATACAATAAAATAAAGATTATCTTTTAGGTTAAATATACATAGAATATATACAACATAATAAAAGTTAATAATAGTGATTTAACGGTATTTTTTATTGATTTATTCAAGTTAGGAGAATAATGAATGGATTTTATAATGATGTATTTGAGATTCATCATACCCCAATACTTAAACGATGCTCGTTCTCAAGCATCTAAAGAATGAAGGGGTCAGATTAATTCCTTACAATGCATGTGAATTTTCAAGTCTCAATTCATAGAAAACCCTCAATTTAAGTGATCATGGAATTCTTGGCTCAAATATGCTTTAGTCAAAAAGAATCTATCCTTTTTAGTTTATCACTCTCTGTTTGTACATATAATATAAGGATATGACATTTAAAGTGTGTTGCATTTCATAAGAGTCGAGTCGAGATGTCACCCAAAGTTCCAGTCCAGGAGACTCTCCTCCAGATCTAATCCTCAACAATAGGGAATGAGTCGATTCTTGATTCAATCCACCGTCAAATTAGTTTGTCAGACTTAAACGTGTAGATGGAAGGCCAGATGATGGAGGGAATAGGATTATGTATTTTTCTTCTCTCCCTCACATTGTAACAAGATCCTCTCGAGTGCCTTATTGCTCAATACATGTATATTTTTGGTATGTTGATCAATGTGTCCATCAAAAGAGTTTGGAGTCTCCTGCACTGATTTTCCTAGGAGTACATCGGGGTGTGTCTCTTTTGAGTATCTAAGATACCTTCGACACCTAGAATTCTATCACTATACGATGCAGAGACCTTTTTTGGTCCAAGTGGACATTTTGAAATGGTTGGGAGCACTCGCATTTGGTGGAAGCTCTTTTGAATTAGTATTTGTATGATAGAGCTTTTCTTTGAGAGAACTTCTCTTGAAATTTATTTCATTAAAGTTTGGCTAGCTCCATTGCTTTTGCCAAAAGTTGGCACACATTGATCATCAATTATTTTAGTTTCATCATCCCCTAGCATGTAGGTAAATATCAAACGATAGCTTGCGAACTTGTTCACATACTGGCTAGGGTTTTGCTGACAATCAAGTTTCTTGAAGCCTTCATCAATTTTATCCCATCCTCGAGTATTATAAAATCAGGTCTAAACTCAATTCTCCAGTCGTAGTTCCTCAAATGATAACTCAACTCATCTCATCAATCATGTTGTTGTGAAAGCGGTGTGCTGATCATATTCTTAGAAGGTGGAGATGAAGAGTGCAATATAGCGCTCAAATCTTTCAAACTAGGGAAGTGTGGGTTATTAAGTCTAAAACCCTAATGACTAAGACATGCTAACTCAGACTTTCAAGATCTTAGAAATCAAGTGTCTTCAAATACTTAAGCCTTGAGTGATAGTGAATGTGTCAGGAATACACCAACTCCAGAGCTAGTGAATTTTTGTGAATTTTTAGGTTTTATAATTTTTATGAAAATGATTTTTTTGTAATCTCAAGAGAAATAATGAATGGTCCAAGCTCATATGAATAGTTGCATCCATTTCCATCTAGTATGGATGTAACTACAGACCGTTAGACGACTACCCATACTACTTCAAGATGGTGAAGTTCTCATCATCTTTTAACCACCCACTCTGCTAACGGAGACCGTGGTTCCCTTATTGAGAAATGACTCCTCATTTCTAAGCTCAATAGTTAGAATCACTGCTCAAGAAAAGATTTTAATTTTTCATATTATGGATGTTTTAATAGAGTTAATTTTATTCACAAAACAGTTAGTCCCTCAAATTTCAAATGATTTTTACAATAATTTTACAAAAATCAGTTCACACGAATACTTAAAATCCTAGCCCAGAAAAGTTTCATTTTTTAAAAAAAACGAGATATGGCTAAAGTATATACAATATATACAGTATACCACTATACTTAACTTTTTCTATGTCCTCATGGTACCAAGCGATATAAACCATAGGTCAGGTCAAATACAAGGTGATATAGCAGAACTGACTTCGAGGGTCCCCCTATACTTAGGTCAAACTGACCTAAGTATAAGAAGACAAGAAGAAGGAAGAATGACTCGGGTCCCCCCTATACTCAAGCTGTCAATAGCATGAGTATTGGATATGCAATGAGGACGGGGAGACCCTAGGAGAGTGATTAGTTACTATACTAGGTTCCCCTATACTTATGCGAAGAGTAGCCTAAGTATCTAGATGTAGAATTCAGGCTGGGGAACCAGATCTCAGTTAGCGTTAGAGAGTGTGGGAGGATCTACATAGATTAGGGGTAAAAGTGGGGGGTGTAGATTTATAGTGATGGAATGGTGTGCGGGGAGAAGGGGGTAGATCATTGAGTGATCTTCGCTTTTTTTAAAAAATCAAATATCCCCCGCAATGATGCCATTTGATGAGCACGAAAACTCTTTAATAATGTCCTATTATTGTAGTACATGAGACAGATTTCGATTCAATAAAGACCACAACTTCAAATATGTGGCAATTAATTTATCTTGGTAAGTATACCAAGGTCGAACACACAGACACGAGCCTCCTAGGCTATTCATTAAAAATTACTGATTAAATAATGAGCAGTTAAATTATAAAGCTAGGTCTTCATATGTAGAGGTGATGCACAATACAGAATGATATGCAAATATATCATGCAGATAAAATGATGCAGTGATAAAGTGATATGTAAAGACAAAATAAGACGATGCATGTATTTTTATTTTCTTTTTATGCAATTAAATTGAGATGCATTGTGTATGATATACTACAAATGAATATGCAATCAATATTGTATAAATATGCCCTAAAATTGTTAAATCAATGAGCAACCAAGTAGAGGTTAATTTCATAGTCAAATTGAACATTTAAAAATGAACAATAACATTAAGGAATTGAGAGCAATAAACACTTTTCATATCAAAAACTAACATATTTAAATAGGTTCTAACCTATGAAATAAATGATGCCATTAGATAGAGAATGACAAGAGAAACAAAACGACACTAAAATCAACTCAATCATAGTCCAGATACTCAATATATGAACAAAACAGTGCTGGGGCATAATTGTAATAAAAATGCATAAAAAGGATAAATAACCACAAATAGGCCCATTGAGGGACCTATTTCTAATTCAAAAAAATAGAGGGGCCTCTTTGTAAATATTCCCAAAGCGTGGGGGACTTTTTGTAATATAAGAAAATCAACTAGGCCACATGTGTAATTTACCCCAGGCGTGCATGTTAGGCACGCACCTGGAGGACCTGGATGCCATTTTGAGGAAGACTGGGAGTGTCTATGCAAATATCCTAGCCCCTCATGTGCGAGGCACGTGGATGGGCCAGGCTCGGATGGCTAGCTTCTGGTGGACGCATGGCATGTCAAGGGTGCTTTAGCGAGTGGCTTGGGTCTCCAGGTCTACAGGGTCAGTGGGTGCAACGTGGCTCCATCTGGGTTATTGGATGGCCGTTGTGGGGGCACCATCAAACGATGTCAATGCTTCGTCCTCTACCACGAAAGGGGTAGCGTATTTGGAGCTCCGACGAGGCTACCAGTGCTTCTTCGTGCTCCACCATGGTGGTAGAAGATCGCCCCAATATCGTGACCACCTGGCGATGATGGCTGACGGGAGGAGAGGCCACGAGGGTAGTTGTAGATGCGCGACGTCGACGCCCTGTCGGAGAGAGACTCGAGATCGAAGATGGTTGCAGAGCTCTGACCATGAATAACTGCAGGGGTTAGTCAAATAGACAAAGCGTGTAGGAGTGAAGTGGAGCGAATGGAGGGCTATGGGTGGTCGGAGGTAGAACCCTTGATGGGTTCTTCTCAAGCGTGCCTGAGAAGAAGAGGTGGAGTAGAGAGGGGTTCTAGAGAAGGTAAAAGAGCGAGCGGAGGGGTCGACATGGGTGAAGGATGAATGGTAGAGCTTGTGGGTTGATCGGTGGTTGGAGAGGGTCAATATGAATGTCGTACAAAAAGAAGAAAATAGAACAAGAGAGATACATGATCGGAGCAGGAGGTTAGGTGAAGTGGGAGCTTGGGTTGAGGTTTCCTTGGAACCTCGAGTCATCATCTACCTAGGCAGCGACTCCAGGGATCTTATGCAACCGCCGAGGAGGCGGAGCATATATGGTGAATGCCATGGATCGCACCAAGGGTATTAAGGTCGTTATCACCTCGAAAAGCACCCTCCGCTGTTACCGACTGGTGGAGGAAGCAGGTCCTTAGCCCATTGAATGGTGGATGAGGTTGGATGAGGTGGAGAAGAGGCTATATAGAAGGGAGATCGACCATTACAGGTGGTGGAGCATGGATTTTGAATGGTCGATTGAAGGACCTAGAAGCTTGGATCGTATCATTGATGGGCTCACGAAGAAGGTGGATCTCAAGGTTTCATGGGGGCAGCTTTATGTTATGGAGAGGTGTTAATGGGTGGTGTCTAGAATTGGAAAGGGGCGGAGTGTTGCAAGGAGTAACGGCTGGAGGGGGCGAACTGGAGGTAGGTGACGAGGTGATGGTCGTTGGATGGTGAGATCCAATGACTAGGAGCGTGAAGCGATGAGGGGGATCAAATCAGGGATCTGATGCAACGTTTGAAGGAGCGGTGCTGAGGGATGGTGGAGATGATGGTTGGCTGAGTGATCTTATGGCGGAGGATGAATGGTGACGTGGAAGACGTAGAACCAATTGATGGGGACCGATCAAGTGGCTGAGGTTAAGGCAGGTAAGGGCGGCTTTGATGAGATCCAATGATCTCATTAGACGGTGGATAGCTATCGGGAGACGAACAATGGTGATAGAGGCAGGGAAGGGCGATCCCACGGCCAGAGGAAGTGACGGGTGGCTAAAGGAGGTGCAACCACGTGTGTGGCAAGAGGATGCCATGTGGCTACATCAAAATATTCACAAAATGAAAATAAAAGAAAAAACAAACAAAACTAGGAGGGAGTCGAATCAATAAAATCCTAAAACATGAAAGTTGTAGATCTTAATGAGATCTACAAGTTTCACGTTGACCAAAGAGTCAAAAGAGGTCATTTGTACAAAGAGATATTTTTGGGAGTATTTTTAATAGGTAAAAATATTGTGTTTTTGAGGTTTTGATATTTTTGTATTTTTAATTTCTTTCTTTAAATCCAAAGTATATACATTAATTAATCTATTTTTTAGTGGTTTTTAATAATAAAGAAAAATATAGGAAATGTCGGTGATTGAGTACAATAAAATTAGAGTTAACTTTTAGGTTAAATATACACATTATACACATAATATATACAACATAATAAAAGTTAATATTTATGGTGGTTTTTATTGATATATTCATGTTAGGAGAATAATGAATGGAATTTATAATGATGTATTTGATATTCATCACTGGAGGAGGATCTCTTCATGATATGCTAAACTGCAGGGGCCTCACACAAATGTTCCCCCATCGCACATGCTTAGCATGTCAGGGGAACTTGGCTTTACAATGCAATTTCCCCCCTGCCTACGTACGGTGCACGTGCGCGGGGCTGTGGGAACCTTCTTGTGAATGCGGAGAATGGGAGGGGGTCGAGCGTAATTTACCCACCCTCACGTGTCATACACGTGAGGTGGGGATAATGACGAGTGGATGTGCGGCTCGAGAGGTCAGGCTGTTTGGGTTTGAGCGAGGGGTGCTCGAGGCGACTGAGGGCGACCATCGATGGAGCGCGTTGCCAAGCAGAGCTTGTGGGTTGTGGTGATGAAGGTGAAGGCACGAGGCAAATCCTAGGGCTTGATCAACACACGACCTACCGGTGGAGAGGCGGGGCAGTTAGACAGATGGCGATGGTGACTATAGATGGCCGAGGAGCTCGAGCAACCTGAATCGGGTGGTGCGGATTTTGTTGCCTTGGGCGGAGATGCATCCGCAACGGCTTGCAAAGTCGATGGCGACTACTGCATGGGATGCAACTGTACATATGCAGGAGTCGAGCTTCCTCATGGTGGTAGAGGGAGAATGGCATCCGATGGCACGGTGGATCGAGTAATCGGTGGTGAAGGGGGTTAGCAAAGGGGAGAAGGTGAACGAAGGCTGTCAGCGATGGGGAACAGAGGGTGGAATGAGTGTCGAGTCAGTGAAAGAAGAGAATGGGAGAAGAAGGAGGAGGAGGAAGAAAGAGAAGAAGGGTGGAAGAGTATACCTGGAGGTTGCACAGGTGTTGAATACTTACCTGGAGAGAAGCTCATAGCAAAGCTTTAGATCTTGTCCTCCAGAGCTCAGCGAAGAGAAGCTCGACGCTTTGACATCTACCTAGAAGTTTCTATGACGTGAGCACTCACTCAAGGATCTCTCCTAGAGTGGAAGTAGTCCTCATCGTCGCCTACGAACGCTACCCTAAGATGTCATCCAACAGATAAGCACGAAGCTGGAGGGGCTTCCCAAGAGTCCAGATGGTGGCGGATGTCAAGGCAGACAATGCCAGGACGGGCAGTCGTCGATGGTGGATGGCGATGCAGCCAAGATGTTGGGCTCCTCTACTCATTGATTAAAATGGTGCTCGAAGATTGCTATTGGAGTGCACTGCGAAGGGGAAAAGGAGCATGGCGTATGCCCCAAAATGGTGCGGTAGTGATTCGAATAGTGAGGTGAAGGTGGATCGGGGAATAGGGGGAGGAAGGGAAATGATGGAGGAAGACGAGCAGAGGAGGAGAACGAGGAAGGTGGAGAGGGCGAAAGAACAGGTTACCTGGAGATGTTTCTCGCCAAGGGAAATGAGAATATCATCGGAGCTTCTAGATTTTTGTCGCCTATAGAGGCTAACATTGGCAACAAAGCTCAAGAAGAAGAGGGGTTCTGTAGCACAAAGATAAAGGTCTTCGTGGATCTCGCCTTGCTGAAGTTTGGGCTTGTTGTCCCTGTCTTGGCGTGATGCTCTATCACCGGACCAAATCAAGAAGATGGAGCTTCTCTCGTGAGTGGCGGATAGGGTAGTTGCGTGAAGACTGAGCCCCTAAGACATGTAGGTCAAGGACTTGTTTCTCGAGCTCAAACGCTCGTCTTGGAATTCCTAGAAGATGGTGGGCAGGGATCGTGAATGTTGGTGGAGGTCGGAGCTAAGTAATGGAAGGATGTGGAAGGGATATCAAAGAAATGGTAGGGAAAAAAGATGATGTGGTGCGAGTACACAGTGATTTGCAGATCACAACGAGGGAATGAGGAAGAAGAAGAGAACAAGAAAGGAATTGAAACAAGAAAAGAAGAAGAAAGAAAGGGGGTCCCTATGTTTGGATGGATCGAATTCTCCTGGGAATGGGAAGATTCAAAACTTCCCTCAATTCTTGCTTCAAGAGTCTGGTGAAGTACCTTGAAGCTCTGCAACTGCTAAGGTGGAAACTGCTACAAGGAGTGAAGACCTCCTTGGATCTCGCCAGTCATGCACAACCATCGTCGCCTAAAGGATTGGGGTCGAGCTGTCACCTGGACACCCTCCCAAGCTGGTGGCCTAAACTCACGCTAATGACAGATATTATCTCTAAGTGCATGAATGATAATATAATACGGAATAGATGATGAAATGCAGCCAATTACTCGAGAACAAAGCTCTATTTTACCCTTTTAGAGTGATGAATCACAATCAACATATTGCTTTACTTCTCATACATATAAAAAAAGAAAGATAAACTAGGCATATTAATCATATTCAAAATCCATGTTCTCATCGTCTTCTTCCTCTTATTCAGATTCTTCCATGTTTATTCTTCTAAATGAGTATCTTCTATGTGAATCCTCTTTTAACGAGAAGACAAAGCAGTAGGAGGTGGAGGAGTAGGGTTCCTGTGGGAGAGGGTGCAAGCGTACTAGTACGAGTAGGACGTAAAAGAGGTTCCCTAGCTTCAAGAGGAGGAGGTCTTCTTTGACACTTCAAGCTTTTCCATTCTATAATTCATATGATAGAGGATCTCGTCTTGCTCATTCTGAAAGGTCGCATAATAATTTGTATAAAAAGCCATGTCGATGTTGTGAAACATCACCAACTCCATACTTTCTTGTTGGCGGTTCAGAAGGAGAGCGATACCATGAAGGACATTTTGGGGTCTGAAAGAATGACTTGGAGGGAGTTGTTGGTTCTGATGTTCCCAAGAGAAATTGAATTATGATAATAAGTGGTAGCATCATATCCATGAAAATGTGGTGGCGGTGTCGGAAGAAAAGGGTTGGGTTGAGAAGTAGTAGGACACGATGGGGGGTTGTCATCCACAGTCTTAGAGAATTTCATTGCCTCTTCTTTAAAAGGTTGGAATCTCTTTATCTTCCTTGGATCTTCCACACTGGGAATAGAGAAGTAGGTCATGATGTGGCACAAAAGTACTCAAAGGGTTAGGAAGTTGGATTGTGAAGTGGCTAAGATAGAGAGAAAGAAATGGCTCCAATTAAGAGGCAACTTATTCACAAAGATGTAAATGAGGGTAAGTATGTCATTGGAGATATATGAGATATTGGTTCATTTATTCTTGGATATCTAAGAAATGACACAGTTGAGAAATCGAGGGAGAGGATGAAAAAACGGTGCATGGAAGGGATGATCCTCTTTGAATGCTCCAGTAGTAAGGAGACTTTCACGAATAACATCTCTTGAAATCTGCATGTCTCCTACTAGATAATAATTAAAGATACACGATGGATCAACCATGAGTGCGAGTATGAATCTAGTAGTTATGTGAATATATGGTTATATACATATTCCACATAAACAAGTTATGACTAAGGGAGAAATACAAGTGATTTAGGAATTTTCGAACCTGAGGAAGAAGGTGGGATCACAAAACTTGTGTGACCCATTGCACACAAAGATATCACTCTTCGTCGTAAAGAAATCCACAAAGATGCACAAGAGAATGGGGTGACTAGTCGCCATGGTGAGGAGCATGAAGGCTGCAATATGATCTCAATCTTCAGCAAAGGGAGACGAGCACCTTGAAGATAACAAACTAGTTGCAACATACGACTTGGGGGTCATATTCTAGACTAAGAATGAGTATAACATCAGGAAACATTCACCAGAAAATGAAGGAGAAAAAAACCATGTTTTATCAAAATTATCAATCACAAAGCAGAGATTGATTGATCAACAAAGGATGATCAATCACAATAGACAAGCTAATCAATCAATGAGGCTCTGGAACTTAAAAATTCGAAATGTTTTGGTCAAAAACTCTTCTCTCATTTGAGGAGAGCGTTGGGGATGCCTCTCCTTAAATAGAATTGGTGGAACGATAAAAAAAAGTGGAAAATGCATATTTGAAATTTCAAATTTTGAAGAAATAAAGTTGATTTGATGCATTCTAGATGCCAATCAAGATCAACTATGGCTGAAGGATCAAGGTGGCTTGAGATTAGAGGATACGAGATCAAAAAAATCTCGCAGGTCCAATTGATCGATTTGTTAGGACTATATCAAACTAAACACAGTTTCCCACTCCTTGTATGATACGGTAACATATTGGTTTGAAAAACTTGGGGAGAAATGCAACTATATGGGCCGTTTTGAGGGATATTTTCTTGAAGAAATCCTATCCCCTTAGTAGGCACAATCAGATGAGGTCACAAATCACAAGATTCACCCAACTCTCTTATGAACTCTCTACAAGGCTTAGAAAGGTTCATTATTGCAAAAGTGTCCATGCCACGAATTTCCACGAGCAACCCTTATTCAGTGTTTCTTCAAAGGACTCACCCTCAAGATGCAACGACTTATTAGTGTTCCTTGTGGTGGTAGTTACATGAGAAATGATGCCAACACCGTATAATTGGTGTTCGAGGAGATGGATGAGATCACCATATCACAGACTCATGCCAATGCTCATCAGAAGCTACTTCTTGGATGACATAATAAGGAGGTGGCTAGAGTTGACGAGACCAATCGAGGTCAGTACCTATTCCCTGATCTAGGTTTGTTCTATGAGAAGCTAATCAAGGCTGACCGTATTCAGAAGAAGGTCAGGAAGATATATAAGCCCATTGAATTGGAGGGGATGTCCAAGCTCCCTCAACAAATGGAAGAATGAATAGACAAGGTAGCCAATATAAAGGTCACCATGCTCTTTTACTCCGGTATACCGAGAAAATCATGTACATGAGCACAACATATTTTAGTTGTCATTCAATTAGACAGAGGATTGTTGACTTAGCCAATCAAACCATAATAATGCATCTTTTGATACAATGATTGTGGACTAGCCAACGATGAATGATCACCATTGCCTGCAAGTAGGGATGTAGGGATCACCTGTGATTCATCTATTACTCTACCTTCCATGATGAGAGCTTTGTCCCCACGCAAAGGCATGAAACAACACCACATCAGTAGAGTTACTCCCACAATCCATCTTGTCAGTTACAGGAGCTGACATAGTAGCCACACACCCATTTGCAACCACATTAGTAGTTGTACCATCAGTCGGACCATCATGGCCTAAACCATCAATATCGTTAGCAAGGCCACCAAGGCTCAAACCACAAGAACTTACATCCTCATTCTCAACAGCCTCATTTCCGGAGGCAACCCACCAGGGCACCTGAAAAGCGAAGAAATCAGAGTCGCTAAAGTGAGCTGACAAATCAACTTCATTGAGGCGACTACTCAAATCTCTCAGCTATTTCAACAATTAACCCACACAATATTTAATCAATTAATAGCAGGAGTTAAAATTTATTATACCATACTAAAGATGTATAGTGACAAGCAAGTAGGGGTTTAACACAAGAAGCGATGTTGTAAAGCAATGTGAGATAGAAAATCAAAGCACAATACGTCTCTCAAACACAACGAAAATATGATTTTTACGGGTATTTGACTTTATAATTTTGTATGGATTTTTGTTTTATATTTTTGTATTTTGTTTTTGATTTTATATTTTATATTTTCTTTTAATTAAATTTTTTATTTTTCCTTTCTATTTCTTTTTAAATATATGATATATAATATGTATGGCTATATATACGATATGGACTATCATAGTTAAAAATATAACTAAAAATAAATAAAAATAATAAAAATAATTATTATTCTGTTTTTAATAATTTTTCTATTTTTGTAAGTTTTTTGGTAATTTTTGCTCATTTTTATGGATTTTTAAAGTAAAACATATCCTAAATCAGGGATTTAATAAATAGGCAGAATTGAAATGGAAATTAAAAATAACAACTAATATCAAAGTTTTCCAAATCAATTTTAATAGATAAATAATAATATAAAGAATAGATAGAAAATAGGGAATAATGTTTTTCAAGTTTTTATTTTTTTTAGATTTTTATAAAGTTTTTTGGAGCGTTTTAGCTTTTAGAGGTTTAATTTTTTTTATTTTTAGTGATTTTTTGTCTGAATGCTTAATATACTTAAATAAACAAAATATATTTTTTTGGTAAATTTTCGAAATGATTTCATATTTTTATGGGGTTTTAAGCTAAATAGGGAATATTTGTGCTCTTTTTTTAAAAAAAATACTAAAAAGTCCTAAATTGCAAATTTAAAAATATAGAGTGAGAATATATTGCAATAGGAGCTTGATCTATTTTTTTGGATTTTTTGGAGCAAGGTTGATATCTTTAATATATAGAACAAACCAACAAAAATGCATGTATTGGTAGGGGTAAATACGTAAATAATTTAAAGCACAGGGTCATGCTTTTCCAAAATATTATAATTGGATTAAAAAGTTCTTAGATTAATATGAAATACAAAAAGTTGCAGGGCTTGCTTGCAAAATGTCACCTCACGTGGGACGACACATGAGGTGATCTGGAATGGACTAATTAGCAATATTAAATAATAAATGGGGTTCCCATGCAATTTTCTTTAAGGTCTTTAAACTAAAAATACAACTCATAGGACTAAGATACAAAATACAAAAACTGGGGGAAGATGTTGTAAATTACCCCCGCCTAGCACACGATCCAATGACTGAGAGCCGCTCGCTTACCACACGGTGCTTCCTGGTGAGGTGATCACGTTTCACTGATGAAGGGCCCTGATTAGATCCCTACGCGGATCTGACGACTGTAAGAGGGCTTGATCCAAGGGCTATGTGAGATCTGGAGCACGAGGGGGGTGGGGCGAATGGTGGAATCATGATCTGGAAGAACTCGGAAGAAACTTTGCATGGGAGAGCTTCCTTCAGTCGAATCTCCTCGCCCAGGTGCCCAATGTCACGGCTTAGATGCTCAGGAGTTACTAGAGGTGTCCTACAGAGATAGGGCCCCTCAAAATAGGGAGAGGACCTCGGGAGATGCTCCGACGAAGCCTGGGACCTGGGGCACTGTTCCAACTTCAAAAGCCCTGCGATGGTGATTTCTCTCACTATCTCCTGCAGGTAATGGTTAGCACAAAAATGTGAAGCTCGGACGAGCTTCAGATGGTTGGATGAGCTGGTGATGAAGTGGTTGACGTCCCTCCAGCATACGATGGAGGAGGAGGGAGTGACTGCTTGATCCTTGCATGATCAAGGTGAGTGAAGGTGCGTAGGGTGTGGAAGAAGCGATGGGGAAGAGAGGGAGGCGGTCAGGCGTGTCGGTCACTGGTCCGAAACTGGTGGAAATGTTCACCGGGAGCGGAGCTCCGGTGAACTACGAATCCACGATTAAACACTCAAACAAGCGATTAAATCATAGAATGAATGCGTGAAATGAAACCTAGGATAATGATTAATCTAAAGAGCACTAATGAAAGTACCTCACTCGGCCGGAACCGAGGAAGCTGACCTTGACGGTGGAGCTTCACTGGAGGTAGGTGGAATGCACCTAAGGCCATGCCTGGATCTGCTACAAGGGGTTGGAGAAGAGTCTATCACCCTCTTCAATCCAGAGCACCAGCGAGGAGGGGCCAAAACTAGGTCAAAGGGATTCAAAAATCAATGGGAACTCGAGAGGAGGCTTATGTACATGTGGTGGAAGCGAGAGGAAGATCGAGGAGAGGGCAGATATTTAGTGGCCCATTAGCCAAGAAATCATACTATTTAAATGGGAATGTATTTATTATTACTTTTATTTATTTTTTCAAATGTGGGGTTTATTCCTCAATAAAAGATTTTTGGGAGAGAAGATAGGTATAAATATTTAAACGGGGATGCATTAATTATTAACACGAATTAGGGGTTTTTAAGAATCTACAAGGGATGTGTTAGTTAATTTTATAGATATATTTATAAAGTTATTAAAGAATTTTATTGTGATGTATATATTCCTCAAACTTATTTGAAAATGATTTTTCAAACAATTTTGCAAACTATAGTCCAAAATAATAATTTTTACAAACATTTACTAACATTAGAAAATCATTTTGCAAACGTTTTCAAATATTATATATAGATTTTCAAAATATTTTTTCAACCATTTTCCAAATATTTCCAAATAGTTTTTCAAAACATTTTATTTCACACAAAGAAAAGAAATTTTTACAAACAAAATCTTTTTAAAAAGGTTGAAAATATTTTACAAAATATTTTTCAAACTGTTTTCAAAAGATTTTCAAATAGATTTTCAAACTATTTTCCAAACATTTTACAAAATATTTTTACATGATTTATTGATCAGCTAATACAGAAAGAATTTGAGGAATAATATGCATCCTTTTATTAATTGATTTAATAAATAGGATGTGTAAATATATAGTATTTTGGCCATACTTATTGAAAATATGAAAGTATGAGTTATGGCTAAAGTATATACGCAGTATATATGACCCCCTTATACTTAGCTTGAGTTATGTCCTCATAGATCAAAGAGAAAAAGATATGACATAACTCGTACTGAGTATAGAAAAACCTAAAGAATAAATGAATGAAGGAATGAAGGAATGAAAAGAATGAGAAGTTGACCATCCCCCTTATACTTAGGATGAAATAATCATAAGTATAGCAGACTGTACACAAGGCAGGGAGGGTCAAGGGTGGGAATGTACAAAATCATCGGCTCGACATGTCCCCCCAAACTTAGGGTAAATATCCCTAAGTATAAGCAGAGTGTCAAAATTTGAGGGGATAGGTGAGGGATCAGAGAATTGAACAACTCGGGGTGAACACCCTCCCCCCCCATACTTAGGACAAGGCACGTCCAAAGTACATCAGTGATGAAAGGAGCGACACCTTTTCAGGATAAATATAAAAATAAAGAACGAAAAGAAAATAAGAAGAAAATAAGAAAAAGGAGGATCATTCAAAAATGTTTTGTGTTTTTATCTCAGAAATTACAGAAGTGGTTGCTTTTGGCTCTTCATCATGAATTACTTGTATGGAGTCAATGACAAACAGAAATGTATCATGCTCTAAGTAAGCCTTCAGAAGCTGTCCATTAACTCAACCTGGTTGGGAGATATTCAAACGTGGGGTAGGCAGTTGACCAAAATCAACTAGCGCCTCAAGAAATCAAACTATTTGAACGGGGATGTATTTATTTATTTATTCAAGGTATTTTATTACAAGTTACTTTTTAGAGTTTTATTTATATGTATATTTGCCTATATTTTTTATATTATTTTTAATTTGTATTTTGGATTTTATTTTATTATTTTATAAAATTATAACTTATTTTTATATACATAAATATATTTTTATGATATTTTTCCGATATAATATTTCACTTAATTAAATAAAGGTGTATATTATATAGGTATATGTATTGTATATTCATCTATGTATAATAGTATATTCTTTTATTTTTATGTTTTCTTAATGGTTTTATTGTATTTTAACTACGTGCATATATTATAAATAATATTTTCAAAATAATAATAACATAAAATTATAAAAAATGATAAAGATAAATAAAATGAATATTTTATTCAGGTATATTGTACAACAGGGGTCCAAAACCTAACTTTCACACCTTTACTCCAAAAAATATGAAACCACCTTCATTAAATAGCTTATTAAAATTATATACAATTAAGATGATTTTGATACATTTTAAGTTTTTATTTGAGAGATATGGGAATAGGAAGTTGGGATTTTGGCTTTTTATTTAGAGCAACTTGTACACTGTATATTATTTATGTACAAACTCAATTTTGTATTTTTCTATATGTTATTATCTACAACTTTCATGTGCAAAGATTCTTTATTTGAGGTATAAAAGTAGAAAATTAAATAGGTCTCAAAAATAAATAAATGATGAATAAATAAATGGGATTTTTATTGTATTATTTGCCCTTATCTTCCCCTACTTTATTCCTTGTCGACCTAGTCATCATGATGCCTAGGTCTCAGGGTTTATGGTCATAAAATACCTGGCATTTTATTCTTTTTCTTTTCTAATCTTTATTCTATAATTTTGTCATAAAAAATAGTATTTTATACACATTTAATGAAATAAATGATGTATGTTAATTTGTACAAATAAATGCTATTTACATGCATTAGATAGGGTTTTTAAGGCCAAAATGATAGAATAAAGGTGATGAAATGGAGATTCATCACTCCCCTATACTTTCCTTTGTTAGTCCCTAGCAAACACTTAAACAATAAGTGCGGAAAATAAAAACAAAGTAGAAAAAGAAAGAAAGCAGATTGAATTTAATTCTCAAACTTGTCTTCACAAAATTAAAGTTTGGAGCTTAAGTCCGACCTTTGGATTTTAGTGTGATCGAAACCTTATTGGGAAACGGTGAAACACAACCGCCTTCGAGAATCCCAAAATTATGCTCAAGTCTCCTGAATAGCCAGGTCAGAATACTTCAACTCAAATGCAAAATCTTATGAATAAGAATCTCACTTGTGCAGTGTGTGTGATAGTGTCTTTTCCCAACTGAAATGACAAAGAGACTGACTTCTCCAATTTGACAAACCAATAATTCCCCAATCCATCAACTCTTTGTTCGAGGATCGGAGTATTCCCTTCTAAGTTTAAGTGACAACCAGCTCAAGAGGAGGGGGTAGAGAGAAGAATGGACGGTAGCCATTATAGCTACCTATCCGAGGATACATGACCAGTGTATTCAAGTCATCCGGTTGCAGGCTCACATGATATGGCTTTGAAGCTCAAGCTTGCTTATTGAGTATACAAATATGTACACTCTGGCATGTATTTTATTTTCAATCATGCATGTCCACTTTTTAGAGTTTTTTTGAAATATTATATACAATAGCATTTATATATGGACTTTTCCTCTTGAGCTAGTAGATTATCCTTATTTTGAAGCATTATTGCAACACACACTCTCCTATCTTTAGACATCGATGCCACTGGATGAGTTGGGGTGCACCTCCCTCCCTAGATGAGGATAAATGTTTCGATTTATGTGTGTCTCATACCATCACCACTCCAACTGAGTTGAGCCAAGTAAAAGGTACATGTGTCCAAGTTAGATCAATATCAACAAGAGCCATGCTTGTGTTCTAAAATACTCTACTTAGGTAGTTAAGGTGACATTGAATCAATTCTCACAATTCTAAAAGAATTAGGTCAACTAGACCTGAAGTACCTCAATTCCAGCTCCTATAAGGTTCCTGTGATTAGGTAGATTTAAGGTCCAATCAAGCTCTAATCATAGGATTTTACTTAGATTTGTACAATTATCAAACTCAATCTGAAAAATGTGAATGCTATGCAAATGTTATGTACAATGCATAAAATATTTTTGTGATGCAATTATCAAATTTTGAACTTTTTATGGATTTTTGAAAAAGGTTTTGCACATTTTTATGCAATTTTTGAAAAGTATTTTTGCAAATGTTATTGGTATTTTTCAAAATAAAAGATTTTTGGGAGAAAAGATAGGTATTAATATTTAAACGGGGATGCATTAATTATTAACAAGAATTAGGGGTTTTTAAGAATCTACAAGGGATGTGATAGTTAATTTTATAGATATATTTATAAAGTTATTAAAGAATTTTATTGTGATGTATATATTCCTCAAACTTATTTTAAAATGATTTTTCAAACAATTTTGAAAACTATAGTCCAAAATAATAATTTTTACAAACATTTACTAACATTAGAAAATCATTTTGCAAACGTTTTCAAATATTATATATAGATTTTCAAAATATTTATGCAACCATTTTCCAAATATTTACAAATAGTTTTTCAAAACATTTTATTTCACACAAAGAAAAGAAACTTTTACAAATAAAATCCTTTTAAAAAGGTTGAAAATATTTTACAAAATATTTTTCAAAATGTTTTCAAAAGATTTTTCAAATAGATTTTCAAACTATTTTCCAAACATTTTACAAAACATTTTTAAATGATTTATTGATCATCTAATACAAAAAGAATTTGAGGAATAATATTCATCCTTTTATTAATTGATTTAATGAATAGGATGTGTAAATATATAGTATTTTAGCCATATTTATTGAAAATATGAAAGTACGAGTTATGGCTAAAGTATATACGCAGTATATATGACCCCCTTATACTTAGCTTGAGTTATGTCCTCATAGATCAAAGAGAAAAAGATAAGACATAACTCGTACTGAGTATAGAAAAACCTAAAGAATAAATGAATGAAGGAATGAAGGAATGAAGGAATGAAAAGAATGAGAAGTTGACCATCCCCCTATACTTAGGATGAAATAATCCTAAGTATAGCAGGCTGTACACAAGGCAGGGAGGGTCAAGGGTGGGAATGTACAAAATCATCGGCTCGACATGTCCCCCCATACTTAGGGTAAATATCCCTAAGTATAAGCAGAGTGTCAAAATTTGAGGGGATAGGTGAGGGATCAGAGTATTGAACAACTCGGGGTGAACACCCTTTCCCCCCCATACTTAGGACAAGGCCTGCCCAAAGTACATCAGTGATGAAAGGAGCGACACCTTTTCAGGATAAATATAAAAATAAAGAACGAAAAGAAAATAAGAAGAAAATAAGAAGAAGGAGGATCATTCAAAAATGTTTTGTGTTGTTATCTCAGAAATTGCAGAAGTGGTTGATTTTGGATCTTCATCATGAATTACTTGTATGGAGTCAATGACAAATAGAAATGTATCATGCTCTAAGTAAGGCTTCAGAAGCTGTCCATTGACTATAAAAGGTTGTGTGTCAACCGACAAATCGAATATCATCACGCTACCATTGTCATACACATGTGCCACTGTAAACGGCCTGGTCTATTTGCTTTTCAATTTTCCTGGAAAGATCCTTAATTTCGCATCGAACACCTAGACGTTCCAACCTGGCTCGAAGGACTTGCGACGGATATTCTTGTCGTGCCACTTTTTGACCTTCTCCTTGTACATAAGGTTCTTGTCATATGCATAATCTCTAAATTCCAACAATCTATTCATATCCACTTTTCGGTTCTTCCCGGCTTTCTCAGAGTCCAAGTTGCAGATTTTGATGACCCATGAAGATTTAAGAATAATTTCAATAGGCAAATGGCACGACTTACCATAGATAAGGCAGTAGGGAGACATTCCTAATGGTGACTTGTACGTGGTCCTATAAGCCCAAAGAAGTGAATCAAGTAACTGAGACCAGTTCTTGCAATCTAGATGTACAAGCTTCTATAAAATTGCGTTAACTTTTTCACCCTCTGTTGATAAAATGGCTTCCCCTATCTGATATGAGAATCTTGGTAGTCCTAAATCATGCAATGATGTGATCCCTTTATGATCGACAAACATTCTGACTGTCGACGGTTTGGGAAGGGATAGCCTCCACCCAATGACTTACATAGTCGACAACAATAAGAATGTATTCATTACCCTGACTGTTCGGAAATGGGCCCATAAAATCAATGCCCCATGCATCAAATACATCTTACATATGGATAAACTTCATGGGCATTATGTCTCGTAGTGTAGTGTTTCCACCCATCTTGTGGCAATCAATGCAATTCTTCACATATTCGTCTGCATCTTTGAACAAAGTTGGCCACCAATGCCGCTTTGGAGTACCTTTGTTGTCATTCTTTTTCCTGAATGAAGTTCTCCTGATTCTTTATCATGACAATGTGCAAGGACGCTCGGAACTTCCTTCTAAGGAATACGCCTCCTTCAGATGTAATCTACCCCCTCATAGAATAAATATAGATCCCCCACTAATAGAAATGGATACTAGACAAAAATTTGTCAATTTTTAGCTTTGGTCAATCTTATGTAGTTCTCTTGGACACGATAGTTCACAATATCAGCATATCAGGGAAGCGAGGTGACTAACAGAATTGCCTCGTCCGGAAAGGTTTATGTAATAGGTTGAACGCTTAGATCAGGAGATTCAGGCTTGGGAAGTCTGGACAAATGGTCGACCACCACATTCTTAACTCCAGATTTATCTAGGCTTTCAAGGTCAAACTACTAGAGGAGAATGATCCACCGAATGAGACGTGGTTTGGCGTCCTTCTTCTACTATAAGTACCAGATGGTCGAGTGATTTGTATAGATGATAAACTTGGACCCAAGGATATGGGATCTGAACTTCTCCAAGGTAAAAACTACCGCTAGCAGCTCTTTCTCACTAATGGTGTAGTTTCTTTGAGCTTCATTGAACGTTCAGCTAGCGTAGTGAATAGCAAACGAGACATTATCCTTTCTCTGTCCTAGTATGGCACTGATGGCATAATCGGATGCATCTGTCATTATCTCGAATGGTTGAGTCCAAATCAGTGGCTGTAAGACAGAGGCTTGAGTGATTAGTTCTTTCAACTGATTAAAGGTAAGAAGCACATGATCATCCACAATGAAATCATTCTCCTTGACGAGCATCCCTATCAGTTTTCGGGCCAATTTACTAAAATCTTTGATGAACCGCTGGTAGAAACCGACAGGGCCATTAATTATTGGACCTGCTTGAGAGTTGTAGGTGGCTCAAGTTTGGAAATCACTTCTACCTTGGCTAGGTTAACCTCCATGCCACATTTAGAAACAGCGTGACCCAGCATGATTCCTTCAGTCACCGTGAAGTTTCTCTTCTCCCACGAGAGTACTAGATTGACTTTGTAGCACCTTCGCAAAACTCGGTCTAGGTAGTTAAGGCATTGATCAAATAAATCCCCATAGATCACAAAATCATCAATGAAAATCTCCAGAAAATTGCCCACCATGTCGGTGAATATTGTAAGCATACACCTCTGAAATGTGGTTGGGGCATTGCGTAGCCAGAACGACATCCGTTTGAAGGAATATATCTTAAATGGAAAGGTGAACGTGGTCTTCTCTTGGTATTCGGGAGCTATCACAACTTGATTGTATTCGGAGTACCCACCAAAGAAGCAAAAATATTCCTTCGTAGCCACTCGCTCAAGAATCTGCTCGATGAAGGGAAGTGGAAAATTGTCTTTCTTGGTGATGAGGTTCAATCTTATGTAGTCGGCGCATACTCACCACGAAGTGGGTACTCTGGTCACGATCTCCTCTCCTTTGTCATTCTTTACTATGGTGATTCATGATTTCTTGGGTACTACATGCAAGGGACTCAACCATTTTTAGTCGAAGATGCGATATATGAATCCCACATCACACAATTTATGTATTTCTTTCATCACAACCTTCTGGAGGTTCGTATTTAGACGGCGCTGGAATTCGTGGGACGGCTTGCAATAGCCTTGATCCGATGGAGATCTGATATTTTTGAACCAATAGCCTTGCAATTTCTTTCAAGAACATCCATAAGTCGGGATTCTTGGTCTTCGGTCAGGGCATTGACGATGACCGGGTACATATTAGGTTTATCCGTAAGGAAGGCGTACTTCATATTGGAGGACAATGAGTTCAGCTCAGGAGAAGTGAGAGCTACTTCGGTGGTGATGTCTTCTTTCATAACAGGTGGTGGTTCTTTCAGCTGTTCGGTATCCACCTTTATCTATTTATCTTCTTCATCAAAGGAAATTCATAAAAATTTTCTATGATATCCGCTTTGTTGTAAAAATCTTCAATGATTTGCTCTTGGTCTTTAAGTCTAATTATCTCCAAAGAAGCCTCATCAAGTATTTCAGCAAGAATCTCATCGTCATTGATAAAGGGGAAATTGGACTACATTCTCCATTCCTTCCTTGGGGTAGAGGAATTCGTGGATCTCATTGTCATCCATAAATAGGTTGGTATCTTGAATTTCAACTAAAAAGTCGCAGCCTTCAGAATGGTTGATCACATGCACACCCACTACAGATGTTCCTTCTATTGGCTTTGAATCAGACACGGTCTCTATCTAGACTTTGCTTTTGCTGGAGCTGAATGTGATCTCTCCAGTGTTGTAATCCACCACTGCATTGGATGTTTGTAGGAATGGTCGGCCAAGGATGATAGGGGTAAGGAGCAGAGGCATGGAGACGTCCATGTCTAGCACAACAAAATCGATAGGAAAATGCATTCCTTGAACAGTGGCGATCACGTCCTCCAACATGCCCTTAGGTCGCTTGATGGATTTGTCTGCGAATTGGAAAAACGTCTTTGTAGGCTAGAGCGATCCTAACTCAAATTCAGTGAGCAGTGAAGCATGCATTAAGTTGAGAGAAGACCTGATGTCGTTTGTTCAAACTCTTGGTTAAACATCTGACAACAAACGAGTGGTTCTCCCTTATCTTTCTTTTTGTTTGGGAGATTGCTGATAGCATTTACAGTGGCCTTGGTGAGGATGTGCTTATCATGCTTGCCTCCTTGACTTCTAGGATTGTGAGGATGAGGCATGCACCTTGTTGTGCATGCATATTTGAGTCCTCTCTTTACATCAAGCATATACTCGAGAGTTTTCATCAATGACATATTCAAGACCGAATTTAGTATAATTTTGTCAATGTCAGGATCAGACAAATCATTTTTTAAATTTTTCATTTTTTGTGTTTTTCATTGCTTATTGGAAAGGAATATTTACAGAATTCGAAACTGTATAATTCATAATTTTATCCATATCATTATTTACCGGTAGATGGTAAAAATGTGTACAATCATCTACAAGCTGTGGACCAAAAGGTGCAGTCTTGGCTTTGTGGGATGTCTCTGGATCCACTGCATGTGTAGGATCCTTCAAGACTAGTGCTAGGTTTACGGCACGTGCAGGCGTCTCCAATGCAGGCTAGTCTCCACCGAGTTTGATGTTGTCTTTTTGTGTTTTTATATTTTCTTCATGTTTTTGTGATTTTTTTGCAGATGGTGCTCCTCAAAAAATATTGCTTCATCAGGTGCAAGATGCTTTCCCTTCATGATTGCTGATGGATGTGGTGTTCTACCACTTTTTGGAGTAACAACATTAGATATAAACAAATCATTTCTACCTGAATCAGGCAGATCACTGCAAACTACATGCTCCTTATGTTAGAAGTTATTCGGGTTTGCCTCGACCAAGGCTGGTATGACCGTCTTTACAGCCGTCAGGTCATCAATCTTCTGGATCATCTCAGCCATGTTCTTCACTAATTGTTCTAGCAAGCAAGAGTTGGGTTCACAGATGTGGCCTCATAAGAGTCACCCTGTTGAGGCCTGTGACTCTGATAGTGCGAGGGAGGTTGTCACTGGTAATCCTGAGAGAAATGGTGAGGGGGAGGTCAAGGAGAATATTGTGAGTACTACTGAGAGGGATAACAATTGTAATATTGTGTAGCTAGTTGATGTTGAGGGAAGCCCTGGTGACAGTAACCATACTGTTGTTGTTGATATCCTTGCCTCCAAGTGTTCCCATATTGTGGAGGTTGTTGGTTCTAGGGTCGATAAGGTTGGAAGTTCCTCCCTCCTTGTTGCTGTTGGTGGTGTGGATGACTAGCCGAGTTCTGACCCTGAGAATGTCCCTGAGGATGGGTCACTTGCTTTTCATGCTCCCATACACCATTTATCTCTTAAATCCGCGGTGGAGGTGGAGAGAACTGCTCAGAGTAAGCTAGCTATGACTTTGGTTTATAGACAACCATATGTGTCTAAGACTGCGGGGGCTACTTCGAAACATGCACGTAGTATACGTGTTGGATAGGTTGGGATTGCGAGAGACTTGACTGAGGGGGTTGTGTCGATGTTGTCTCTTTCGTTTCAGTGGATATCTCGGGGATGGCAGATACAGAGTTGCATACATTAGCATTCAGTGCTCGAACAAGATGCTATAGCTGTTTAGAAATCAAATCGAGCTTTTCCAACCCTGCGTCCTCTTTTTAATGACTGAAAAATTTTCAAGGTCCTACGACCTCTTCTCAATAATGTCTACCTTAGATGAGTGGCTTCCGATGATGCTAAGGTTGGAGCTCTCATTCTTGTCTTCAGCATGAGTAGCCATATTAACATGCTTGTGGTTGGTGGCGGGCATCTTCATGTGTACACATGATGAAGATTGAGCATCCTCTCGTTCAGCCATCTCCTCAAAAATATCCCAAACGATATCCTAGACCCTGTTAAAATGTGAGCCACCACAAGCGGCATTGACTAGATTATGAATTTCTAGTGTCAACCCACCTAAGAAATGATGCACAAGACTGGTCTTTGGAATTTCGTGGTGGGGACACTTCTCCTGTAGATCCTTAAATTTATCCTATGCCTCATGAATTATCTCCTAGAGCTATTGAATGAAACTAGAGATGAGGGCGTGCTTCTGGTTCAGTTGACCAAGAGGGTAAAATTTGTTGAGAAATGCAGACTTCAATTCCTCCCAAATCATTACTACTTTCACAAATGATCGACCCAATACATGGCCTTATCTTCGAGGCTGAAAGGAATGGTAGTCATCTCGAAAACCCTAGAGGGGTATTGGAGTGGTGTGTTGTGGCACAGATGCGATTGAATTTTTGCAGGTGGATGTATGGTTCCTTCATGGTATTCCCATGGAAAGTAGGAAGGAGAGATAGAAACTACGGCTTCAGCTTGAAGTGGGCATGAATTTGTGGAATTTGAATCCACCCAGTGACACAATCAACCCTACGGATGTAGGTTTGCTTCATCGTAGGCTTTGGCTGTGGTGGTCTCACTTCCCTTCTTTCATCATGAGGTCCACCTACTGAATCATCTTCCGCATCTCCCCTATGAAAATTATCATCTCTATTCATATCGTCATCTCTTCTGGCATCTCTTTCAATAGATCTCCTCCTCAAATCCTTTAACATTTCTTGAAGGTGACCCAGAACAATCATTTATTCATCAACTGCTGCTAAATGGATTGGATAGATGTGAGTAGCTGGTTGTTGACGTTAGTCTGCGTGGTGTGCTGCTCGTCCCCCATATTTGCTTCTTCATTTGGTTGGGGATGTGGTCTCTTTCCTTTACCACCAACCATTTCGGATTCTGCTTGTAACTCTGGCTCAAGGTCGGGCTCTGGCTCTGCACATGGAAAAATACCCCGATCTATCAAAATTGCTTCATCAGATGTAGAAAAGTGTTCTATGTTTAGGTCAACACAAAACTTTGTTAAGGATGGCGATGTATATGGAGTAAATCAATGGCCATCCAAAATGGGTAGAGTTCAGGACAAGAGTGATCCCGGATTATTGAAGAAGACAGGGGGTCTGGAGATCAGTTTGTAGATTCGAATCGGGTTCTCAATCGGCCCGAATTATTGGAGAAGGCGAGCGTATGTAATCGATGTGGGTGTCGACGGAGTCTCGACTAAGCCATCCATACGTTGTCATCTCGAAGATCAAGAGAAATATCGATATGGAGGAATGATATGGAGTTTAACGAGAAACAAAAGGAGTGTAAAACAATAGAGTATCTCAAAGTGAGCAAGGGTCAAAGAGGAAGAAAGAAGAAATATGGTGCGGATGCGCAATGTTTTTTATCTTAACCTTAATAGAACTAATCAATAAAAACCAAAGAAATGGATTCGCCAACTCAACCCATGAAGCCGTCGAGGTTTGGCAATTATCTTTGTATATTTTAGAATTTATTTTCGGGCAATTACCTTTGAACAAGTCCTAAAGCACTAATCCTGTTGGAGCAAGAGTACTGCAGGAAAAGTATCACGTACTTGTCCTCCTCCTTTGTAACTAGTAGTATGCACTTTTTAAGGTCCTTGTAACCCTTCCTAGATCCCTACTTAGCCAAAGAAATAGGAGGAGGAAGCTGATAGGCAAAACCACTACTTCGGACCTCGCTCGCAACGGAATCACCTGTGAGCGTGCAAGTTCCTACTTGGACGCAAGAACATGAGATAGGCACCTCCGTGAAGGCGTAACCTAAGCTCAATACTTCAGACAAGGTCGATGTTCTACGCAATAGACAGCGTTATCATTCCCTAAGCCCCACTCATCCACGTACGAAAGAAGTGCAATACTTCAAAAATTCAAGCGATACACAAGGCAGTCACAAACTGGGTTTTGGGCTCTAATCCTTACGATAGCGCTCTCTTACTAGGAAGGAGACCTTCCAATGCTACCTGAAAATAAACGAGGGCTTTGCTCACCCAATGCAATGAGTCTAATTAATCAATTTTATTTAGGTCAAGTATTTTTAGCAGTCTCTTTTTAATTTTTTTGTGTTATCACTTGCTTTGGGTAATTTTAATACAAGCACCTAACATTTTTTGTATTTTCTTGAAACTCATGTATCATCCAAAAACAGAGGGAGAGGGTGATAAAGCAATGCAAGATGACACTAAGATGGAAATCTCATCTTAGTGCCTAAATGATGAATGCTCAATTAGAAGATTTACAATGCTTCCCAGCTCTCTCCATATGGGATGCAAAATAGGAATTTGTAAACCTATACTATATGCCGATATGCATACGAAAATTGTCCTAAGCAAGAAATTGCTACATGTGAAGAACCAAATGTTGAATACTTAGAATGAAACCTAAGCCTGTCTTCGATGCCACTCCGTGCCCGCCACAACGGGTCTTGTAAGCATTGTATGCGACCTCTCTCGGCATACAGTTTCAAGACCAAGTATTCAAAAATTAATTAAACTAAGCCCAAATACAAAGACTACAGGTTCATGCAAATTAGTTAGGTGTTTGGTCTTAGATTACATGATAAAGCAAGCTTAAAGAGTAAGGGACCATTCCACAAATCAATGAAAAATAAGGCGGAAAACTAAAAATGTGAGAAATAAAGTAAACAAGGCGATAGAAAACGCAACAAAATCTAGTGAGCCCCCATGTGAACAAACAATTGGAATTTGGGCCCGAGTGTCCAAAGTCCAATGTACTTGTATTATTACAAATTAATAATGCAAAAATGGAATATCTCTCTCTCACAAAAAGAAAAAAGAAAACTATGTTATTGTTATTGTCCTCTATCTCTCAAGAGTTTCCTGCTCTATCTAGTTGGCTCCTCGTCTCAAGGCTGCGTACAATCACCTAGGCGATCCTCCTCGATCCATGATCCCTCGCAAGAAGACAAATAAAAGAGGTGTCAGACAGTTCAAAAATGATAATCACATAAAAGGAAATAAATTCACAAATGAATAAGTAATGTGAAAGGAAAAATCTACTCTACAAAATTATGATGCCCAGCAACGGTGCCATTTAAAAAGCAAAGAAATCGGAGTCGCTAAAACGAGCTGACAAATCAGCTTCACTATCGCTGAGGCGACTACTCAAATCTCTCGGCTATTTCATTAATTAACCCACACAAAGAATTAATCAATTAATAGCAGGAGTTAACTTTTATTATACCCTAATAAATATGTATAGTGACAAGCAAGTAGGGGTCGAACATAAGAAGCTACGGTGCAGAGCAATGTGAGATAGAAAATCAAAGCACAATATGTCTCTCAAACACTTAGCCAAAATATGATTTTTGTGCCTTTTTACTTTATAATTTTTTATAGATTTTTTTATATTTTGTATTTTGTTTTTTATCATATATTTTTTATTTTCTTTTTATATAATTTTATGATTTTTAATTCCTTTTTCCTTTTTTATAAGGTTATATACACAATATGGGCTAATATAGATAAAAATATAACTAAAACTAAATAAAAATTATAGAATAAATATTTTTGTATTTTTAATAATTTTTTACTTTTTTGTAATTTTTTTTTGGCAATTTTAGCTGATTTTTTGGGATTTGAAGTCAAAAATATGCTAAATCAGGGATTTAATAAATATGCAGAATTGAAATGGAAACTAAAAATAGCAAATAATATCTGAAGTTTTCCAAATCAATTTTAATAGATAAATAGAAATATGTAGGAAATTAGGAAACATGAATAGAGTTTTTAGGACTTTTAGATTTTTATGAAGGTTTTTTGGGCTTTTTAATTTTTAAGAGTTTTATTTATCTATTTATAGTGATTTTTGGTCTGAAGGGTTAAAATACTTAAATAAACAAATTATATTCTTTGCAAATTTTTCGAAAATTTTATATTTTTTATGGCATTTTAAGCTGAACATGGAATATTGGTGCTCTTTTATATTCTTAATAAATACTAAAGATTTATTTTTCAAATATAAAAAATATAACATGAGAATATATTGCAACAGGAGCTTGATCCTATTTTTCGAGATTTTTCGGAGCATGGTTGATATCTTTAATAAATAGAACAAACCGACAAAAATACATGTACTAGCAGATGCAAATATGTAAATAATTTAAAGCATGGAGGGACATAAAAATTTTCCAAAATAGTATAACTGGATTAAAAAGTTCTTGGACTAATATGAAATACAGAAGTTGTGGGGGCCTGCCTGCAAAATGTCACCTCACATGGGACGGCATGTGAGGTAATCTGGAATGAACTAATTAGCAATATTAAATAATGACTAGGGTTTGCATGAAATTTTCACTAAGGTTTTTAAACTAAAAATTACAACTCATGGGACTAACATGCAAAATACAAAAATTGGGGGGGGGAGATGTTGCAAATTACCCCCGCCTAGCATGCGATCCAAAGATTGTTGTAAGATCTAGAGGGGGCGAAAGACATATGGATGATCTGGAAGAACTCAGAAGAAGCTCTGATCGGGCGAGCTTCCTCTAACGTAATGTCCTCGCCCAGGCACCCAATGTCCCGGCTTCGATACTTGGGAGGTTACTGGAGGTGTCTCGTAACAATAGAGCCCCACAAAATGGGCCGAGGACCTTGAGAGATGCTCCGACAAAGCTGGGACCTGGGGCATTGTTCGAAATTCAAAAAGGCCAATAACGATGATTTCTCTCGTTATCTCCAGCAGGGGAATGGTTAGCGTAAAAATGCGAAGCTTAGATGAGCTTCAGATGGTTGGATGAACTGGAGAAGAAGCGGTTGATATCCCTCCGACGTATAGTTTGATGAACTGGAGATGAAGCGGTTGATATCCCTCTGGCGTATAGTGGAGGAGGAGTGAGTGACTACTTGATCCTTGCATGATCAAGGTGAGTGAAGGTACGTAGGAAGAAGCAATGAGGAAGAGAGGAAGGCGGTCAGGCAGGTCGGTCACTGGTCGGAAACAGGTGGAAATGTTCAACAGAGCGGAGCTCCGACGAACTATGAATCGAGGATTAAACACTCAAACAAGCGATTAAATCATAAAATAAATGCATGAAATGAAACCTAGGATAACAATTAATCTAAAGATCATGAAAGAAAGCACCTCACTTGGCCAGAACCGAGGAAGCTGACCTCGACGGCAGAGCTTCGCCGGAGGTAGGAGGAATGCACCTAAGGCCACGCCTGGATCTGCTGCAAGGGACTGGAGAAGAGTCCGTCACCCTCTTCAATCCAGAGCACCAGTGAGTAGCGGCCAAACCTAAATCAAAGGGATTCAAAAATCAAAGGGAACTCGAGAGGAGGCTTATGTACATGTGGTGGAAGTGGGAGGAAGATCGAGGAGATGGCAGTGATTCAGTGGCCCATTGGCCAAGAAATCATACTCGCGAGTATGAATAATGATCAAGGAGGAGAAACACATAAGGAATCATTCCAAAATGGTGCTTGAATCAAGCCCTAAAAAATGAAGAAAAATGGGTCAATGCTAGGCATGTCAGAGCTATAGGACGAGGGGCAAGCAGTTGACCAAAGTCAACTAGCACCTCAACATGGTTGATCCACGTGGACCAACCAGGAAAAATCATCCTGAAATTATTTAGAAATTCAATATTAAATATTAAATGATTTTATTAAAATAAAGTTATAAAACAAAAGTCATTTCTTATTTTTTATAGTCTATTATTATTTTTTATTTTTTTCAAGGTTTTTTATTACAAGTTACTTTTGAGGGTTTTATTTATAGGTATATATACCTATGTTTTGTGTCTTTTATTTTTAATTTGTATTTTGGATTTTATTATTTTATTTTATTATTTCATAAAATTATAACTTATTATTATATACATAAATATATTTTTATGATATTTTTCTGATATAATATTTACACTTAATTAACTATTGGTGTACATTATATAGGTATATGTATTGTATATTCATCTTTGTATTTTAGTATATTCTTTTACTTTATGTTTTCTTTATGGTTTTGTTGTGTTTTCACCATGTACATATACTATAGATAATATTCACAAAATTATAAAAATATAAATTATAAAAATAATAAAGAATAAATAAAATAAATATTGTATTCACGTATATTATAAAATAGGGTTCCAAAACCTAACTTTCACACCTTAACTCCAAAAAATATGAAACCACCTTCATTAAAGAGATTATTAAAAGTTATATACATTTAAATGTGATTCTGATACATTTTGAGTTTTTATTTGTGAGATATGGGTCTGGAAGTTGGGATTTTGGCTTTTTATTTAGAGTATAACTTTTACATTGTATATTATTTTTGTATAAACTCAAATTTGTATTTTTCTATATACTATTATCTATAACATTCATGTACAAAATTTCTTTATTTGAGATAAAAAATTAGAAATAAAATAGGTCCCAAAAATTAATAAATTATGAATAAATAAATGGGATTTTTATTGTAATATTGGTCATTATCTCCCCCTACTTTATTCCTTGTCGACCTAGTTATCAAGATGCCTAGGTCTCGGGGTTTAGGGTCATAAAATACCTTTGGCATTTTATTCTTTTTCTTTTCTTTTCTTTATTCTATAATTTTGTCATTAAAACAGTATTTTATACATAATAAATGGAATAAGAGTGGATGTTAATTTATACATATAAATGATATTTACATGCATTAGCTAGGTTTTTAAGGCCAAGATGATAGAGTAAAGGTGATGAAATGGAGATTCATTAGCACATTCCTTCAGAAAGTCTGAGTATCAGCTCATTCTCCGAAAGTTGAAGCAAATCAAAGATGACCAACATGGTCATGGGTGTGACATCAAATAGTCTCTTAAGCAAACAGGATGGGATGAAAACTCATATCCCAAGTTCAGGTCACTCTCCTAACCTGATGAAAAACCAACATAACACTCAGAATGATTATGTATATTTTTCAGATGCATGACTATCTGAACATGAGATTCTATCATGATATTTCACATCATATTTTTTCATAGGATTGGTAGGACTGTACGCATACCTGATTGGGCTAAAGCAAGAGAGGATGATATAAATGAGCCTGTATCTAAGGATGGGCATCGTCATAATGAAGCATCGAAGAAGAAGAGTTATGAGAGTACGAGTAGAGATAAAGCTAGTATGCACGAGAAAGGAGTTGGTTCCTAACATCATTCCAGCCCTAAAAGACATGTATTTATTTTGAATAATTTTCATTTGTTGATTGGAGTCAGAGTAATGTACATGAACTTCAGCTTTTGAGTTCTCTATGAGCGAAAATTTTTCTATATTTGATCATGAATTGACTCCTCTAATAATACCCCTCCCTCAAGCTCTATTGGATTGGATGAACAAAATTTCAAAAACTCGCAAAATATGAATGATTCGGAAATGGAAAGTATAGCAAAATAGAACGTGAAAGTCAACATGCCTTTCAGGTGCACACCTAAAAGAACAAGCAGTATGGAACAATAGAACATAAACCCATATGTTGTCCACAACCACATCCTGTGCCATATGGAATGAGATCCCTAGAAAGAATAGTGATATGTCTTCACATTATGTGATAAGTTAAATAGCAGACATGAGCTTTGGTCACACTATACTTGATAATGGCTCCTTGATCAATCTCTTACCTACTTCCCTCATCGACAAACTTGAGCTTGATCCCCTTAGCTAATACAAAGCCTAATTTCAATTTGGAGATATATCAGTTAAGAGTCCTGAGGGGATATTATGGAACGTTGTCATCACCATCGAAGGGTAGCAATACAAAGGGTACTTTACAATTTGATATATGGAGTGCCCTAGGCAACTCCAAGATTACCAAATCATATTAGGCATACCCTTCTTGAGAATCACTAAGGTTCTATTTGATTATGATATTGGGAATATATACTTTTGGGCTCACAGTAAGAATGTAGAAGTGGAGATGCAACCGAGAATGTGGTGGAAATCAGATTCTGAGAGTTGCACAAAGTATCTTGTATCTGATGAAGACTGCTATGAAATAAATACCAATGGACCGTGGAACAATTCAACAACATCAGGGATCAATCACATTCAGCAAGAGAGGATAGTGTCAATGAGGCAGTTCGTGATTCTTTGGGGAAATTATTTTTGATGCAAGGATGTATTCTGATAAACAGAAGCCAACTAAGTCTTGTCTAACTTGTTTCTCTCAAGTTAGTCTAAATACGAGTATGACAAGTCAGACGTGTTGTTTGTGAGTCCATAATAAGAGGTGGGGGGAGGTGAATTGTGCAATATACAATTACCTAATAACAATATCCAATAAAAAACAATTCACAAATCATACAGATAGAATAATAACAAACCACAAAGATATAGTGATGTTAACATGGAAACCCAAGCAGGTGAAAACAATGACCTAGAACCATATTCTAAGATTTCCCCTTCGCTCTTTTGACGAAGCATGTTTCCACTATCCCCGTGCTACTTGAACCCGAGTGTAGCACAACCTTCCATACAACATGTACCTTTCCTTGGACAACTCCCAATTTATCTCTCTCAAGAAAGGAATCCACAACTCAGATACCTATACTGAAAATGCTAAACATAATATAGTTAAGAAATGAAACTTGAATCCACAAAATATGCTCGAGGAGGAGGAGGACGATCACAATAGAGCACAAACAACTTCAGTAGCAAGAATCCTTGGATTGAAGAGAGATCGAGAACACGGAAACATTATAATAACTTGAATATCACAAAAATACCACTCTTTCTCTTTTTATTGTAGAAGATGTTTCTCTTAGTTGTGTATCTCAAACAATGAGCCATAGGGTCCCTTATACAAGGTTGGCCTCAAAAAAGCCATTGGTGTCCAAAAATAAAAAGTCCAACATTCTAATTTACAAAATCCATGAAATTATCAATTATAGAAAGAAGGCGATCAATCACAGGTGAATAATCATGTCACAAAAGTGATCGATCATATTTGACTGTTGGCCTGAAATTCAAAAAGTGATTGACTATGTCTAAAAGAATGGTCGATCACGGATAAAAAAAGAAAGAGTGGTATTTTGTGCAACCAGAGGTGTTGAGGTGATCGATCACAAGTACAAAAACGGAAAATGTGAAATTGATGATTTTGGCCTAAGTTTACTTACTGATCAAGAAAAAAAAACTATAAGACTATTTTTAGCATAACTTGAGCTTTTGGAAGTGAGTCTTTCTTTTATTCTTTCAATAATCTGATTCTGAAACTTGAACCTTCTGGTTGTGTCTTTTAGAATCACTTTTAGGCTTTGAGTCAGCTTCTAGGTTTTCTACACTTTTTAACAAAGAGCTTCTACGAGCTTCTACCTGAAAAGTTCATCAATCTACAAAACAAATATACAACTGAGTCATTACCAAATCTAATCATTGATAGTGTTTATCAATGGCCTTTCCTATTTTTGCAATCCGACTCCAAATAATATTAGAATGGTGGCTAGTAATGAACATACAGAATAGTTCACCATCAACACATCGCTAGAGATGACTTAACTTGAGCCGGTCAATGATGACATCAATCTTGAGATCAAAACCCTCCCTTCAAACCTCAAATACATCATCCTTGTAGGCCCTAAGCATGGATACTCAATCATCATCAGTTTGTGGTTGATCGAGGATTAGGAGTTTTGTTTGCTAGAGATCTTGGAAAAGAACTGGAAAGAGATAGGTTAGAGTGTATTCGATCTCCCTAGACCGTGCTATTTTCTAACTCCACATTTATTTGAATGAAGATACAAATCCCTCTCTTGAGTTCCAGAGTATATCGAATCCAAACTTACTAGCAAGTTTTTAAGGAAATTGCATGATTCATTTATCTCATCTTTGATCCCAAACAGGTGACACCCTTCATGTCGAATCGAACAAGTCAGGAATTTAAATGATCACCAATGAGATCGATGGGTACATAGTCTACAATCATGTGTCCTTTGCTCCTAATAAGATGCCTTTTGGTGCATACTCTTTTAGATGCATACCCATCAAGCTATGCAATGCTCCAAGTACCTTTCAAAGGCGTATGATCATGATATTTATTGTGATGTTCGATGACTTCATGGATGTCTTCATGGATGACTTCTCAATTTATGGGTATTCTTTCAATTATTGTCTTGGACATCTGGATCGAGTGCTTCAAAGGTGTTGTGAGGTGAATCTGGTTCTCTTTTTGGAGATATATAGAACTAAATTCGAGGTTGGGCACAACATAAAAGATCTTTTAAAAGCACATAATCCTCCGAAGGGTCAATTGGGGTGGAGGGGGTATGTATTTGTTGTTCAGGTTGATCAGAAAGTGAGAAAAATCTCCTTGAACAGAATGCAAAAAGTATGCAAAAACATCTCATAATGTACTAGGAAAAAATTGATTATGCTCAATAAATCATTAAGTTATAGGAGTTATTCTACTGGTTTTAATATACCTGGCGAGTCTGTTCCTAGTGACGGAGGGTATTATGTTGGGACATTTCATCTCCAAGTGAGGAATGGAGGTTGATCCAGTCAAGATTGATGTGATCAAGAAACTTGAGCTACTATCCAACATCAAGTAGTTACAATCATTCCTTAGGCATGTTAGTTTCTTCTGAGGCTTCATTAGGAATTTTTCAAAGATTATCGGTCACTAACTAAACTCTATGGAAAGGACATTGAGTTCATGTTAAATCACAAGTGTCTCGAGGCCTTTGAATTACTAAAAAGAATGATCATGGACGCTCCTATATTACATGCCCCAAATTGGTCTCTTGCTTTTGAGATCATGACAAATGCATCAGATTTTGCAATAGGGGTTGTATTAGGATAGAGAAGAAATGGTGTCCCATTTCTTATCCACTATGTGGGTAAGACTATGGATGAATCTCAGCGCAGTTACATTGTTACAGAGAAAGAGATGATCGCAGTAGTCTTCTCCTTAGACAAGTTCCAATCTCATATCATAGGATCCAAGGTGATTGTGTTCATAAACCACTCAATAATACATTATCTCATGGAAAAGAAGGATGTGAAGACATACCTTATTAGGTAGATTCTACTACTCCAAAAGTTCAATTTGAAGATCAAGGACAAACTCAGAGTGAAGAATGTACAGGCTGACCACCACTCCAATCTTGATCGCGCATATTCTCTAGATGGCATGCCTATTCAGAACTTCTTTCTTGAAGATCATATCCCATTGATTGACCATCTCCCATGGTATGTCAATATGGTGAATTGTCCTGTATCTATGAAATCTCTCTAGGAGTGGCCAAAGAGCCGCATTGATCAACTTAGTCCAGTTCAAGGAAATGTCAATGGAAGGATCCATTCCTTTTATTCGAGGGATGAGATTGCTTTTGGAGGAGATGTATTCCTCAAAAGGAATACAAGAGTGTCCTCACTTATTGATACACTTTTTAAGTAGGAGGGTACAACTCTAGGAAGAGTACACCGTGGAAGGTACTCTAGTGTGGTCTTTTAGCCAACTTTTTTAATGTCATGTCTAGTCTGTCAAAGAATGGTAGGGTCTTCGATTCCAAGGATGAGATGTCGATGAATTTTATCACCATTTGTGATGTATTGACACTCATCAATTTCATGGGAACGTTCCCTACTAATAATGGTTTTGAGTACATTCTCCTTGTTGTAGATTATTTGTCCATGTGTATGAAGGCTATCCCAACCTGAACTGCATACAACATAACCACCTATAAGTTTTTGGTAGAACATATTATCTCTAGGTTTGGGGTTCTTAAAGTCTCATATCATATGTAGGTAATCATTTTGTGAACAAAGAAGTGAAGAATCTAGTGAAGGACTATGACATTGAGTACCATGTCACAAATCTCTACCACCAACAGACCAATGGCATGGCCGAGGTATCAGGTAGGGAAGTGAAGAGCATATTGCAAAAGCAAGTCTAACCAGACAAGAAGAATTGATCCCAACTACTAGATCGAGATCTATGAGCTTATAGGATGGATAGAAGACACTATTAGGAACTTCTCGATTCAGAATGATTTATGGAAATCCATGTAATTTTCCCACAGGGATCCTTCACAAATCATAATAAGCATTGAAGAAGATTAATTAGAATAGTAACCAAGGAAAGAAGCAGAGAGAAATGGATCTGAATGAACTCGTAGAGATCAGAAACATGGCATACGACAATATTGTGATCTAAAAAGAGAAAGTGAAGCATTGGCATGATCAGTTTATTAGACAAAAGCACTTTGTCCCTATATTATGGTGAAGTTATTCAATGCCAAGTTGAAAATCTTTTAAGGGAAGCTGAAAATCCTAATAGATGAGACCATATAGAATATTCTTGTGCATTACAACGTAAGCATTGAGATATCATATGTGTCACTTGATGTAATGATTCATGGTGAATGAGCAGTTGCTCAAGGCATTCATCACATCAGACTTATAGCTAGACTGAGTTGAGGAGATCTCTTCGCGCATGTATTTTAATTAATTTTCCACTTCTTTCAGACATGTACAAAAGATTTACAACCAAACATGAATACTCCATCCTAACTAAACTAACTCAGTACATATACACTTCCTCTCCTTACATCATTATAGATCTCAATAAAACCCCCAACTCCTAAAACTTAGGTCTACTAGAGCCTAAGTATAGGGTGGACTGAGACCCACTGTGTATATCCACTTCTCTAGTGTATATTTTATTTTCCTCATCCACCCTATTTCTCTCTCTGTTATATTTAGGATGTCCAGTGACTAAGCATAAGAGGGCAACCAATTTCATTTTTCTTATTCTCTATCTCTCTCTCTCTCTCTCGCACTCCCTTTCTCCTAATACAAGTTATGTATTCCTTTCTCTCTGAATCATGAAGACAGAACACAAGTTAAGTATACTAGAGTGTTATATATAGTGTATAGGTACTTTACCCATAACTCATATTTTCATGAACTTTCTCTATAGTATCCATTAAAAGACGAGGTTATGGGTAAACATGTATGAGATATTATGAATAAAAACAAAGATTGAAAATTTAATGAATAAAAATAAACCATATAAATTCGGGTTCATGTCATATGCACATACACTTAAGATGTTGTGCATCATGCCACTTTATTGGAGCTGACTTCCAACTTCGAGAACCGTTACTCTTGCTTATCATGGTCTTAGGACATGAAGTACTCAAAATCCTTGGATCGAATGCAAACATGTTATATTGCATGTAGAATCTTTGAGCTTTAAAAAACCAAATGTCACGTGCACGATAGCATGTGATGATTCATTGTTTCGCCAAAGGACCTAGGATGTGAGAGCATAACCTGGGGCTTAATTCTATTATTCTCGAGGATGGGAATGAGTCTTGATTGTCTCATGAAGCATGATTGTCAGCACGTAACCAAAATGGGGAGAAGAATCCCTATATTATCTTGAAAAATTCCAGGAGCCATATGTGCATTTTATGAACATATTTAAAATTGTGGATCAACATATGCCAACTTGAATAAGAATTGAAGCGTTAATAAGTGAAAAAAGAGGGGAAATTCCCAAAATACCTTGAAAATCCTCACAAAAATATATAAAAATAACACTGATGCAAAGTGCTTCCAAACTGTTTGAGTGTCCACTTGGACCAATCCATAATGATAAACCTACCCCAACCTATGTGGATCGAACTAGTATAAAAAATAAGGGGCTCTACATTATACTTGATAAAAGCCTAGGTGTTGAAGGTACAAGTGTACTCAAAAGAGGCACACCATGGTATAACCTAAGAAAAGCATGTGCAGACGGTTCCACAAAGCCTTGACATGTGTATTGATCCCATAAAGATAAAATGTATTTATATATATATGGTAGTGTGTGTATGACACTCGAGTGATCCCACATCTAATATGACGCGAGAGAATAAAGAAACACTCCCAATAGTTCCATACTTGACCATTTATGCTCACACCCTTTAAGTCTGGAAACTAAAGACAATGGATTACGATGAGACGGCTCTGGAACTAGACATGAGAATCTGATCTTTAATGAGCCATGCATATTAGGATCTTAAGTGAAACCCCAACTATACACAAAACACGATGATCAACACATAAATTCCATACCCATTACCAATATATAGTACATAAGGAGTCTACGAATCAGAGTTTGATTTCATTTTAAGTAAGTGTCATTCAATGATGAATCTATGATTCATCACTCTAAAAGTTGAAAATAGAGCTTCGTTCCCCATCAATTAGCTGCATATTTTCATTTATTGTGCATTATTCGCATTCATGCATTTAGAATTAATGTTCGCATTTTAGCATTCATATGTGCATTAAATAATAAGCCAAATTCACTTTTACATAATCACGTATGTTATCATATTTCTCCTATTTTTATCTATTTTATACTAACTCCAAATTCAATAAAATCAACTCCAATATGTACATATTACTAACACAAATAAAGGAAAAATATAAAAAATACTAACTTGTAAAATTGACCAATAAAACCCAAATCCAAGTTTGAGACTAAGAACCTTAAAATGTGTATATCTCTCTCTCATACAATGTTCGATTTAGGCATACTCACTTTTAAAGTAATATACATTCAAAGACCTTCAAAACAAGATCAATTTCATAAAAACCGGAGTACGTATGTGAAACTTGGGTTTTGGGTCCCTATTATATTGTATATATTGACTAAAATACCCTTCATTTTATCTTTTTATTAAAAATCCAAAAAAATATATTAAGTTTTAAATATTCCTTTCATTTTTTATCTAATTTTATTTTGATTTTCTCTTATTTAAAAATGACAAAAAATTGCAAAAGATAAAAATTTGGTATTTTATACATGTAAAATACAACCCAAAAAATACACTTTGTACATATGATTTCATTTGATTTTAATCCCATCATGAAAGTTGTAGATCTCGTCGAGACGAGAAACTTTCATGTTGACCATTTTTTTATTTGACCCCTTTTGTTATTTTATTTATAATATTTATTTAAAAAAATTGGTTTCAACCTGCCACATGGTAGCCCCCGTGCACGCCACGTGGCACCTCCTTCTCCCTCTCCCTCTCTGCTCGGTCACATGCCTAGCACATGACCACTTTTCTTCCCTCTCCTTTGCATGCCTATTCCCCACCTCTTGTGGCGGCGCCCCGCGTGCTCAACCGTCGCGGCTAGCCTGGTTGCCTCCTCCCTCATCGTGTCTCTCTCTATCTCTCTCTCTCTCTCTCTCGTTCCCCATTTCTCTATCTATTCGTCCCATCGCTGGACCCTGCCACCACACTTCCTCCACATCGCCTCCTCCTTTCTTGATCAAACCCCCAACTTCATTGTCCTTGTAATGAACTCCCCACGTCCCTCGCTCTCCATCTCACTCTATATCGCCCTCACACGCACGTCTCCCGACCTCACCCCCAACGACCCTTAAAAGGGCTCCTCCTCATCCAAAATCGAGCATCCACCATTCTTCTAATCGGGAGAGAGCAAGCTTCCAGGAAGCTTCGGTGACAGCAGAGTTTTGCTATGGTTGAGCGAGGACCTCCTTCCTCTGGCGAGATCCAAAGGAGGAGCACCTCCTTTGCTTCAAAAGCTCCCCACTACTATGAAGCTTTGCGTATCGCTTCGTGCGCTCGAGTAAAGACCGTCTAGAGTTTGAAGCTCTAGCTCTTCTAGGAGAACCCCACGATCCTTCCTCCAAGTATCCATCCCCTTCCTCCTTCTTTGATTTTTTTCTTTGAATCTTTCTTCTTCTTTGTTGTTATGTCTTGTCCATTCTCTACTTCCTCTCACTTCTTGATGTTCTTCGCACACCTCTATTCTGCTTCTTTGGTAAAATTTGATCTTCAATCTCCCAACGAATCTCCGAGATCTTCGCTCTTCACATCTCCCTTACACGACCTCCCACCTCCGGTGGAACGGCCGCTTGAGCACTGACCCTCCACCATCTTCACTCATATCGGGTCATCCACTCCCCTTCCATCCTCCCCAAGCCGCATCACCTTCGGATCGTCGGTCTCATCATCACCACTCCAGCTGCCCCGAATAAGCCAAACTACCTCCAGCTCGACTTCCTCGCCAACATCGCATGCATAGTCGATCGCCTTCGAGCCACTTCGACCTCAACACCATCGACAACTACCTCGGTCGACATATATCTCTTCGCCCTCGCAAGCAGCCACCTCCAGTCGTGTGTCGATGGAGGTGGTCTTCATCTTTGACCGAGAGGAGCCCCACACCAACCTCCGTCATGCTACTCTGCCACAGTCAATGCGTCGTCTCTCCCTCGCGCGGAGGGCCACTACCTCTGGCTGGACCAACTACCAAACAACCTCTGCCCACGAGCCCTCCTCTTCAGGTCGTGCAACCATGCAGTTGTCCTCTACATCACCTATGCGCACGCTGCGAGTCCTTCAGCCATCTACCCTCGACGTCATCCACCAGGACTTAGGATGCACGTCCTCGTAGCCCCGCCGCCAGCTCGCGACCTCCTGGCTGCCTTCGACTTCAGCCCGCCGCCCAAAGCCCTCCGTATGTGAGGCTCACGTGGGGAGGGGACACATTTCACGAAGACCCCTCTAGTGTATGCAAATAAAGAAGTACCCATACCTAGCCATCATGTGCGCGATACCATCCCCCAAGGCGAATTTGTAGTTTCATCCCCCGGAGATCCAGAAAATCACAAAAGAGCGCCCCACTTCCAGGAAACACGAGAGGCGCATGTATCTTCTTGTTAATATTGCGAGAAGGCCCTTGCAGGTTTAGGTAATTAAAGAAGCACCTTGTATGCTATTTTTTTATTCATTTTTAATTCTGTATTTGCAATTAGATCCCAATCTTTGAGCCTTAATTTGAAAATCATTTTCTCATCATTTCTTTATTTTAAAAATTTCATATTGTAGAACAACTCTTGCTCTATCATTGTGGACACTGAATATATTTTTAGGAATTGTATTTTATTTAACATCATTATTTTTGTGAAAAATAGCATATTTTACCCGTTGTGTGATATTTAATTGGTATTAAAGTAATTGTTGCTCCAAAAATTCTCCAAAACTTACAGTAGATAGCGTTTAAGTTGTTGTGCCCCATTTTCATGGCATTTGCAAGCATATTGAGGTCGTAATAAAATGTTTGGTGATTAGAAGTAATTCATTTTTAATAGATTGAAAAATCAATATTTTTAGGGTGTATATTTTATTGGATAGATCGCCATTAGATAAATCTAGATAATTTGATTTCCTTAAAATAATTAGATTTGTTATTTATTATAATTATGTTTCTCAAAATGATCTAGTCTGCATTTTTAATTCACATAAAATTGATATTGCATCCAAATATTACAAAAAAATTACAGTAGTCTAGTTTCATCATTTTTCACATTTTGGTCAAGTTTGAGAATTTTTTGGCACTGTTTGAATGCTATTTACATTTTAGCCACCATACTTAGTCAATGTGCATGTCAATCATTTATTGCATTTTAAATTTTAAAAAAATACCTCTACGAAAATCTAATCTCCATATCAACTTTAAATAAACCTAAGGAGATAGTGGCTTCCCTAAGTTTGATCTTGGGCTTGCACAAATAAAAAAATTGACCGCGTACGTTTAATTGAGAAACTAATTAAGTGTTTGATTAATCTAGGATTATCCACCTGCAACGAACATCTTTTAATCGTTAATTTGATTAAATTAAATGGGTGATCCCCGAGTTCATCAGATGGCACCGTTGTTGGGGAGGCATGGCTTAGGTTAATTTTAGAAAATCTTGATTTTAGGTTTTCCAATCCTCAGGTAGTCTAACCCTCGATTCTCCTTGTGTATATTTCTCTATTTATTTTCCATCATTTTTTTATTTTTTTTATTTTTTATTTTATTTTGTTTACTTTATTGAGTCTATTTCTCTAACCACCATCTTGTTTTTTGTCCGAGGGATCTGACACAACGTAGCAGCTGCTTAGCTGAGCAACTCAGGAGCTTCGAAGGCTGGATTTTCTGGGAAAATAGCCGACTGAGGCAATCGCATAAATTTAAGATCGACTCGAGTCGTGAAGAGTGTAGAGTCCTTAGGATTTTATTTTCTGTGTTTTCTTTTATTGCAAAATCTCCAGTAGATTCTGTTCAGAATCTCGCATGTGTATTCTAGCTTGGACATTATTCTATGGTTTACCAGGCATGTTTCACTCTTCAGTGAGGGTGGGGCCCGACATAAGTGATGAAATTAAGATAGGCAACCCGGCTATTTAATTACAATCTGTATGTGCCAATCGTAGTTTAGCCACACATCTTGGAAGAATCACATCTTCTGAGATTTTTAATGACACGCACATAGCAACATACAACTTAGACAAATCAAAATCATTTCATCCCCGCTACTAGAATATTTCTTAGGTGTGATTTTCTCGATATGCAAGCATTTAGTGTAAATTTTACAAATTCAGTTATGCATAATGCATAGATAGTGATGGGAGTCACTGTAAGTATACCTTCTTCTAAGCATGCAACATTGTTTCATGTTTGCAATCTGATTTCTGACTCGTCCCTTTTTTTACAACTTAGGATTTAAAAGAAAATTGGGACTGAATGATAGACGTGTTTGTGTGTTCAGATTAAACTCCAAGTGATAACCTAATTTAAAATTGGAACTGAATTGAGCAGGTCAATTAAACAAAATGTTAATAAAAAGAACCTTGTTTTTGATGAGTCGCTAGATACGTTGATTAATTTGGTGTTCGTTGTAGCACGTGTACTTAGCGACTCGGTCAGAATCGAGAGAAGATCTCCGTGAAGAGTGTCTCGGCTTTAATTTATATCCCGGGCAAGTCCGGGGTCGAACTCAGGGAGGCAAAGGAACAACTTCAGGGTTAATTCAAAAACTTAGGTCTAGATATCCAATGCGGTTTTTTTTTAGATTTTTTTAAGCAAAAACCAAAGCAAATGCAAAATGCAGGTGAATTAAGTACTAAGAAATCACACAACTTAGCTAAATTAATTTTAATGTTAAATTAATCCAATTCAGCCAAATTATATTTTTCTTAGAGTCTTAATCCAGAGATGAATGCAAGGTACTTTTTTTGGAATTTTATGGGTTAAAATGCAATAACTAAAAACACACACTTTTTATGGTTTTTTCGCAATTTATCATACAAACAGAAAGCAAAAATTATGAAAAAATTACTAGAACTAAAACATGATGCAAGGAGACTACAATAATTTTTTTAGAATTTTTTGACAACATATAAATTTTTTATGAATTTTTTAGTGAAAACAGAGTGGCAATGAGTAATTAATTTCTATTAAATCCACGTTATCAAATTAGTCAGAGATCAAATTATCTAAAATAGATATTTTTATGTGCAATCCAGGAGAATTGAAATTTTATGAAAAGCATGTATGTGGATTTAATTAAAAATCAAATACTAATTTTACTCGATGATTTATTTCAGGCACAAGACAACTCCATTTTAGATGAAGTTTGGATAGAAAATTAGTCACATATCAAGGCATCACATATAATTTTTGTGGAATTTTTAGAGCAACCGTATGTGAGATATAATTTTAAGATCACTAATTGGATAAAATATCTAAAATTTCAGTTAGACAATTTTAAATAATTAGCCACAACTCACAAAAATACAAATAAATACTCAGATGACAGAGAATAAGTTGCTCCACACAATGCTATTTTCCTTTAAATAAAAAAGATGCCAAAATAAGGTCCAAGTTAATGCATGAACACATGGATCTCTGTGCAACACAGAAAACAATATTTACAAAGCAAATATATACAGGGACTTGTTTGTAATTATGAAAACACGAAAATATAAAGGTGTAATTTTTACAAAATAAAAAAATTGAGAAAGGGAAAGGGACATTCTTCTTCCTCATGATGGGGATGAACCCAAATGAGGGGTTGGTCGACGGCGGCTCCAAGGCTGTGGTCGACGGCGCGAGGCGGCGCCGCTGAGGAGGTGGCGAGGTGGGGCGGTCGGCGGAGGGCTGAGAAGGTCGCGCGGGGGCCGCTGGCGCACGGTGGTCGGCGGAGCCACGGCTGGCTTCTGGAGGGGCCGCGGTCGGCTGATGGGGCGGAGGCAGCTGCTCGCGCACAGCCGCGTAGGCGGCTTCACGGGCGGCCGCGCGCGAAGGTGGAGACGGGCCGCCAGTGGCGGGCGGCGGTGAGCTGTTTGGAGATGGAGGAGGGGCGGCGGCGGTGGGTTCTCCCCCACCGCTGCTGCGGCTATTTTTTTGTTTTTTTTATTTTTTTTATTTCCTTTTTTCTGCTGTAATGAAAAGGGATTTTTTGTTTTAATTTTGTTTTATATAATTTTTTTAAGTTTTCTTTAAATAGGAAGTAGGGGATGTAGGAATAAAACTATGATGATGGTGGTGAAGATGATAAAGTTAACAAATGGGAGAAAGAAAAAATGGTGTGATGGTGGTGGTGGAAGGGATGATATGTGGTGTACTAAAAAAATTGCAAAAAGACCAAATGAACTTAAATGAAGGGAAAATTTACCTACAATGATACGGTCCCTATGAAGTGCTCTCATAAGCACGGTCTTCGCTTGAATCGCCGGCGTGCGATGAGATCGAGCAACGCGCGGTTGCGGCTGTGATGTTGGCCAAAAAGCCAACGGATCACACCTGAGAGAGGGCCGTCGTTTCTCGACCGCGGTTGCGTCGCTGTCACCGATTCAACTCTGGGAACTTGGCTCTCCTCACATAAAGATGGATCAAAGGCAAAATTGAGGAGAATGAGAGGTATATAAAGAGAATGGAATGAGAGGTTATTAAAGTGGTGGATTTGAATGGGAGGTTGATTTATTAATGGAGTTGAATGGGAAGTTGGGAAAAAATAGTGAAATAATTGAGTTGAATTGGTGGTTATTGTAGAGAATGTAAAAATAAATAAATAAATAAAATAAAGTTGGCTAATTTAATTACAATAAAATAAAAAGAGGAGAGAGATAGTGGAGAATTTACAAGGGAAGACAAACAACATGTACACATTTTTTTTACTTTTCTAATATGTAATTTTTTTTGTCTTTTTAGTAAGGGATATTTACAACGGAAAAATACAATAAAATACTACAATTAAAATACAACACAAGTATGATTTTTTTGTATTTTTTTTAATTGACACAATAAAAAATGAAGAAAGTATGAATATATACATAATGTACAATGTACATCTAGGTCCCAAAACCCAACTTTTGCAAATGAGCTCCGATTTTAATGAAACTACTTCCGTTGGATAGATAATTTTCTAACTTGAACTTTAAAAGTGAGTTTGGTGAATTTGGAGTTCATACGGAGCGGGAATTTAGCTTGGAAGTTGGACTTTACGGCTTTTTCTCTTTGGGATCTAGGAGCATTTATTTGAGGTAAAATTTATTTTGTATTTTTATATTTTTATATATATTTTTATGAACAAGTTAGAGAAAGAATTAGGCAAAAAGGAGTTGAAATGAAATTATTAAAAATATACGAAGTTTTGGGCTATTTACATGTATAAAACACCTTTATTTTTGCGGCTTTTTATGTTAATTTATTTTGTACAATTTAATATACAATAATTAGTGTGTTTTATTTACAAGAGTTATTTTGTTAATTTATTAATTTTATGGACATTTATTTGGGATTTTACTCGGGGATTTTGCTAAGATCAAGATATTGCGATGATGAATCGTGGATTCATCGCCCCCCTATACTTAAACTTTGCTAGTCCTCGAGCAAATAAAGAATGAATTAGTTGGGTTAACCCCTGACTGTGCATGTGAATACAAGACTTGATCCGTTCAAGAACTCTCGGTTTTAGAGATCCTAAATATCTAAGCTGAACCAAGCTCTAGTCAAAGGTACCCAATTCCCCTAATCATCAGACTCTCTTTGTATACATATAAAGTCGGGATATGACTTTAAGTGTGGACTGCAGTTATAAGAGTAGAGTCGCAACGTCACCCAAGGTTCCCGTCCAAGAGACTCTCCTATGGACCCGATCCTCAACACTAGGGAATAAATCATTTCTTGCATCCAATCCACCGTCTCTTTAGTTGTCAGACTTGAAAGTGTAGATGGAAGGCCAGTTGATGGAGGGCATCGGATTGTGTCATTTCTTCTCTCCCTCTCATTGGAACAAGGATTCTCTCGAGTGCCTTATTACGCAACGCATTTTTTTTGGTGTTGATCAGTGCGTCCGTTAAGAGAAGTTGGAGCCGTCTGCACTTGTTTTCCTGGGAGTACACCGGGGTGTGCCTTTTTTGAGTACCTCTCGTACCTTCTACACCCAGACTTGTAGCATTTACGATGCAGAGCCCTTTTTTGGTGCAAGCCCGACTCCTGGTCCTAATAGCAGTGGTCCAAATGGACACTTTGAAATGGTTGGGAGCGCTCGCCTTTGGTGGAAGCTCTTTTGATAATTGACTTTGTGGAATGAGAGCTTTTCTTTGACATTTCATTGCTTTGTAGTATTTTTGGCTAGCTCCACTGCTTTTATCAAGAGTTGGCGCACACTGATCAACATTTTTCATTTTATCACACCCTGGCACATAGGTACATGTCAAGAGATAGTACAAGAACCATGTTCTCATACTGGCTAAATGTGCTGACACTCAGGTTTCATGAAGCCTTCATTGATTTTATCCCATCCTCGAGCATCATTAAATCAAGTCCAAACTCAAATCCCTCATCCTAGTTCCTCAAGTGAAATTTCAACTCATCTCATCATAACTGCAGTCGTGTACGTGAAGCTCTGATCATATTCTTAAGGTAGAGACTAAGCATGCAATATAGCATACAAATCTTTCAAACTAGGGAAATGTGAATAATTAAGTCAAGGACCCTAATGACTAAGGCTGGTTAACTCAAAATCTCAAGACCTCATAAACCAAGTGTTCTTGAACATCACTAGTCTTGTGTGAAAGTGAATTGTGTCAGGGATTAAACCAACTTATTAGTTAGTTTTTTTTAGTTTTTTTATGATTTTTTGTTGTGTTTTTTTTTGTTTTTTTTTGTGTTTTTTTTAAGTTTTAGAAATTTTTTTTTCAAAGCGGGTTTTTTTGACAAACAAAGGCAAAGAAGTTTTTTTAGAAAAGTTGTGTTTTTTTTTCAAGAGTTTTTTTTGAGAAAGATAAGAAAATACTCTTTTTTTAAAAAAAAGTTTTTTTTATTAGCAAATAAGGAAAAAGAGTTTTTTTATGAAAGAATTTTTTTTAATTTTGTTGTTGTTTTTTTTACCCACCCCATAATTATCGTATAATATATACAAAAGTACGTGAAAGTACGAGCTATGGGTAAAGTATATATGTAATATATACACGCCCCCCTATACTTAGGCTCTGGTCAGCCTAAGTGTAGAAGAAGAGCAAAAATGGGGTGGACGAGGTCAAGAGGAGAAATGATGAGTAAATACACATGGCGGGCATCGGTCCCCCCTATACCTAGGCTTTGGTCAGCGTAAGTATAGGACAAGAGTAAGTGTGAGAATCGATGTGACCTCGAGAATATGCAAAGAAGGAAGAATGTACAAGAGTGATTGAATCTTCTAAGATGTTGAATCTTGATGCTGCATCTTCATGAAGAGTAATAAGATGTATCTGCTCTGTGCTCACTCTGTATGAAGTTGATGACCTCGAATTGGACTAACTGCTCTTTCAAATCAACAAAATGCTTCAACAGTTGTCCATTCACCACATGAGATTGTGCACCATCTGTGAGATCAACTATCTCTACACTTCCATTCTCGTGCACTTTCTTAACCACAAAGGGACCCGTCCATTTAGATTTGAGCTTCCCATGGAACATCTTCAATCTGGTATTGAACAACCATACCTTTTGTCCAGGGACAAAGTCTTTGCACCTAATGTGCTGATCATGCCATCTCTTTACTTTGTCCTTATAAATCAAACTATTGTCATATGCCCTGTTTCGGATTTCCACGAGCTCATTCAAGTTCAAGTCTCGGCAAAGCTTCCCTAGGTGACAACTCCAATTAATCTTCTTAATTGCCCATTCGGATTTATGAATCAATTCTGCGGGCAAATGACATGGCTTGCCAAAGATCATTCTAAATGGTGAAGTACCCAATGGTGTCTTGTAGGCTGTCCTATAGGCCCATAGAACTTGGTCCAAGAGTTGAGACCAGTTCTTCCTATCAGGACGAACCAATTTCTGCAAAATATTCTTCACTTCTCTGTTCGAAACCTCTGCCATGTCGTTGGACTGTGGGTGGTAAGGACTAGTAACTCTATGCTCAAATACATAGTCCTTAGCTAAAGATCTCATATCTCGGTTCACAAAATGGCTACCCCCATCAGATATCAAAACTTTTGGCACCCCGAACCTAGCAATAATATGATCTCTCACAAACTTACAAACAGTCTTGCTGTCTGCGGTTCGGGTTGGGATAGCCTCCACCCACCTAGATAGATAGTCAACCGCCAACAATATGTACTCATGTCCATGGCTGTTGGGAAAGGGACCCATAAAATCTATTCCCCATGCATCAAAAATATCACAAATAATCATCGGTTGCATGGGCATCTCATCTCTCTGTCCAACTGTCCCTCCCATCCTTTGACAAATCGGGCATGACCGTACAAAATCAATGGCATCTCTAAATAAGGTCGGCCAATACAATCCACATTGAAGTACTTTGTGAGCGGTTCTCTTTCCCGAATGGTGTCCTCCAGCCTCAAGTGAATGACAATATGTGAGGACACTCTGGTATTCCTCCTGAGGAATACACCTTCTCCAAACACAATCTGGTCCTTCAAAGAAAAGGAAAGGATCGTCCCAGTGGTATCTCCTCGAATCCGCCTTCAGTCGATCAATGCTACTCCTAGTCCAACCATGGGGAACCTGCTTGGAGACAAGATAGTTCACCATGTTGGCATACCACGGGAGGGAGTCAATAACACAAATTGACTCATCTGGGAAGGTCTCTCTAATCCGCTCATGATCAGGAGAATCCTTAAGTTCAATCCGAGAAAGGTGATCAGCCACGACATTCTTCACTCCAGGTTTATCTTTAATCTCCAAATCAAATTCCTGGAGGAGTAGAATCCACCTAAGAAGACGCGCCTTCGCGTCCTTCTTTTCCATTAAGTATCGAATGGTTGTGTGATCAGTATAAATTGTCACCTTAGAGCCCAAAATATATGATCTGAACTTCTCGAGGGCCCATACTACCGCGAGCATTTCCTTTTCAGTCACTGTATAATTTTTCTGTGTAGAATCTAAAACTTTGCTCGCATAGTGAATCACAAACGGAATCCCCTCTCGTCGTTGTCCTAACACAGCTCCTATAGCGAAATCTGAAGCGTCAGTCATGATCTCAAAGGGGAGAGACCAGTCAGGAGCTTGTAGGATAGGCGAGGTACAAATCTTCCTCTTCAAGAGCTCAAAGGCCTCCAGACACCTGTGATCTACAACGAACTCTATGTCTTTCCCTAACAGCTCAGTCAGTGGGAGGGCGATCTTTGAAAAATCCTGAATGAATCTCCTATAGAATCCAACATGCCCTGAAAATGACCGCACTGACTTTACATTGGTAGGTGGATCGAGTTTCTTGATCACCTCCACCTTGGCAGGGTCAACCTCCATTCCCCTTTTGGAGATGACATGCCCCAACACGATACCCTCTGTCACCATAAAGTGACTCTTCTCCCAGGAGAGTACCAGATTCACCTCTCTACACCTCGTGAGGACTCGGTCCAAGTGCGCTCAACATGTATCAAAAGAATCACCATGGACTGAGAAGTCATCCATGAACACTTCCAGGAAATCTCCCACCATCTCGGCAAATATGGCTATCATGCACCGCTGAAATGTGCCCGGGGCATTGCAGAGCCCGAATGGTATGCGCCTGAAAGCATAAGTGCCGAATGGACATGTGAATGTGGTCTTTTTCTGGTCCTCAGGGGCTATGGCCACCTGGTTGTAGCCTGAGTACCCATCAAGAAAACAGAAGAACTCTTTCCCTGTGAGTCTCTCCAAGATCTGATCAATAAAAGGTAAGGGAAAGTGATCTTTCTTGGTCACAGCATTCAGGCGCCTGTAGTCGACGCAGACGCGCCACGACGTGGGTACTCGTGTCGCGATCTCTACCCCCTCCTCGTCGGTGACCATCTGAATTCCCGACTTCTTCGGGACAACATGAAGTGGGGCCACCCACTTGGAGTCAGAAATAGGGTATATAAACCCTGCTTTGAACCATTTCTCAATTTCATTCTTCACCACTTCCCGTAGATTGGGGTTAAGTCTCCTCTGAAACTCACGGGAAGGTCTCACGTTATCCTCAATAAAAATGTGGTGCGAGCAGAGAGCGGGGTTGATGCCCACGAGATCCGACACTATCCAGCCTATTGCTTTGCGGTTCCTCTCTAAGACCTCTAACAACCTAGACTCCTGTTCTAAAGTCAAGTCTGAGCTAATGATGACAGGATATCTCTCTTTGGGTCCCGCAAGAAAGGCATACTTGAGTGTAGGAGGTAGTGATTTCAGTTCTGGCAATGTGGTATCATCAAGCAGATCTGGCTGAACTGAATCTGAATCTGGTTCCGTGCTGCATGAAGGTGGGCTAAGCTGAGTAGTACTCGCCACCAAATCAGAAGTATCGGGAGTCGGATCGTCAAAAGTATCCAAACAATCGGCAAAAGCCACGTCCGACTCGTCATCTATATCCCATGATTGTTCTGAAGAGGATGGAACTGACAGATTCGGGTGGATCTCTATGTCATCATGAGAATAGGTTGATGCATCTCTAGTAATATCAGACAACACCTGGCAAACTGCATCATGCACTATATCCTCTCCAGATGAAAGGGTCTCGCTCTGTCCTGAAGGAATCTGTCCCCAAATCCCAACTGTGCTAATCAAACTGCAGTCTGCCTCTGAAGATGAGTACTCTGTACTACTCTCTGAATCAGGTTGCTGACACTTGGTTTGCTTCATCTCAAGGTTCACTTCTCCACCTGGAGAACGGAACTTCATCATTCCCGTACCATAATCGAAAGTTGCGCCTGCGGTCCTAAGGAAGGGTCGCCCAAGAATGATTTGAGATTCTCTCCAATGATTGGGGGTCTCCATGTCCAAGACTGTGAAGTCCACCGGATAGTTCTGCCCCTCAATCGAGATAACGACGGCCTTCACTTCTCCCTTATGTCTCTTCACTGAACGATCTGCGAATTGGAGTAAAGCTTTAGATTTGCGAAGTGGTCCCAACTCCAATTTCTGATATAATGCTAAGGGAAGTAAGTTGATTGAAGAACCGTTATCTAAGAGTGTGCGTGCAAACGCAATGTCGTCAATACGACTCTCCACATAGTGAGCACCCATGTCTCTCTTTTTCTTTGGCAAAGTCTGATTCTTGAGACAATAGGTTGTGGCTACTGATAAGACATGTGTCTTTATATTTTGGTTATCTTTCTTCCTGCTAACCCTTCTAGGTGTGCATCTCACCTTAAGGTATTTTTGGAAGGCAGGATGGTTAGCCACATATTCATCAAATGGCACCTTAACTGTGATGTTTTCTTTACAAAACCGTGCCATATCGGGGTCATCTTTCTGAATCTTTTTGATGCGCTTTCCTACCGTAAGAGCACGGGGGAAAGGGATTGAAGCTAGGGAAACGGAGGATGAAGAATCTGAATCATGAACTGAAAGATCATTCTTTGCATTAACAGAAACAGAGTTCTTCATACAAGAATCTTTTTGATGCAACATGGACTCAAAATCTAAACTATCTACTGCAGGTTGTGGAATAGAAGCTGGAGTGGTATCCGCCACAACCGGAGATGCAAGGTCCTCCGTAGACTCAGAAGAATATCCATGCTGACGATGTTGCATACGTGCTCTCCTCCTCCTCTCGGCTCCCTGAGTGGAAATCCTCGAATGGTGTTGATGGGGCTCTGAAATATGATGCCTCTCCTCCTCGTCCTCTAAAGACTCCTCAGGTAGAGCTCCAGAGATGCCCCTCCTCGAGTCCCTCGCCCGGTCCGGTACAACCACGGTCCTTCCGCTCCTGAGTGACATGTGGTTAGCCTCGTCACATGAAAGAATCTCATGTTCAGATTTAGGAGATGCTGAATAGTATACCTGACCAAAGTGCTGCTGAGAACTAGAACGATTCAGGCTATTGGGGTTAGCCTGAACTTGGGCTGGGATAGAGGTAGAGGGTGCAGTCTGCTCGTCTCACCATCTGGACAGGCGGTTGACATCCACCCGTAAGTCTTGAACCTCGTTCCTGTAGGAACGTAGCTCGTCGAGTATCTGCTGCTGAATATCCACGGGACTAGACGATGAAGGAAGTGGATAAGACTGGGAAGAAGAACGGGAAGACCGACCCTGCTGGCCAGTGCACTGCCTCTGCTGCTGCTGGGATTGCGGGCCCTGCTGGCCCGTCTGGTAATGGCCCTGTCAGTCATACTGCTGGTACTGCTGCCTCTGCTGCTGGGGTGGATGGAATCCAGGGCTCTGCTGTGAAGGAGGTGGTGTGGAGGTGAATGCGGTGTTGTGAAAGGTCGGGGGACGCTGATGGGTCTGTCGGTCTCCCGTACTTCCCTGCCTGGCAGGGTCCTGAGTATACCATATCCCATTCACCTCCCAAACTGGTGGAGGCTCCTCCTGGACTGTCTCTACTACTGGAGGTGGCTGCTGGAAAGAGTGGGTGTAGGATCGGTCCTGCTCCCACGGCTGGGTTTGCCCTGACACCAACTGCTCCTGAACATGGTGAACTCGGTATACGGGAGCAGAGGATGCAGTCACGACAGATATCCTTATCTTAGATACCTTCTCAGTCAACTCCTCCATCTGTTTTGGAAGTTTAGAGACGCTCCGGTCTAACTCATCAATCCTCCTGTCGATCTTCTCGACTACAGTAAGCTTGTCAGCAAGAAGTCCCATGCTAGGGATCACGTCCTGAGAGAGATCGACTACAGCTGATTTTCCCCCTCCAAATGAGAGTCAACTGGGGGATGGTGTATAGGCCCTGCTGGCCATCTGTGAGCGGCTAGTTTCAGCCATCTGCTCGAATACCCTCTAGACGGTATCCGCTCCTCGTGATGTATAGCTGCCTCCACAGGAAGCGCTCACTAAACCCTGCATCTCAGGGTTGAGACCATTGAAAAATGATTGGACCAAGATGTTATCATTTAGTCCATGTTAGGGACACTTCTGCAGGATGTCCTTGAATCTTTCCCAAGCATCACAAAAAGCTTCATGGGGTAATTGGGAAAAACTCGTAATGCGCGTCCTCATCATGTTAGTTCTACTCAAAGGGTAGAACTTCTTCAAAAACAGGTCCTTGAACTAGGCATATGTGGTGACGGCGATCCCAGGATTCTTTACCCAGTAATCAGCTTTGCCACCCAAGGCAAATGGAAGGGCTTTGAGCCTAATATAATCCTGGCTAACATTTTGATGTTTGAGGTTAGCGCAGATGAGCTCAAAGTCCCTTAGGAATGCATATGGTTCCTCAGAAGCATTCCCATCGAAGTGTGGCAACAGGTTCAGAAAATGCAGCTTCAATTCAAAATCAACCTCGGGTTCGGCCGGACTCAAGTAGTTCCGAATTTAATATTGTCCGGGGTTATACGCTGCATCCATTGGTAGTTGGACCCCAACATTTAACTGTCCCAACTGAGCTCTCAGTAATGCTTGTTGCTGCTCAGATGCAGCTAATCGGGCAAGTATCATTTTCATTGGGTCTTCATGGTTCTCTTCTTCTTCTTCTTTCTTCTTTGGCATTTTACTCGAATCTTCTTTATGTCCTGAATCAGCAATGTTTTCTTGATTAGAAGAGGATTTATGAATCATGATATTCTCACCAAGGCGATGGTCTTCCTCGGTGAGGTGGGAAGAGAGAAATGGAATGGTTTGAGAGTAACCATCCCGAGAGTGAGTGATCCTGGGATCAAGATGGTCATGAGTCCAGGTTGGTCCAAGTTGCGTTTGGACCTTTGAAGACGTACTTTTTGAAGGGTTCAACGAGAGATTCGCAAAGTCCGAATAAATATCCCCCCAATCAGTCATCTTCGATGTAAAAAGAACCGATTAGATCATGATAATTAATGAGGTGCTAGTTCTACGGTGCACGTAAATGTGCAGAGTGAACTCACACAATACAAACGCAATTCAAACCCCCAATTTCACCAACTCAACACGTGATGGCCGTAAGAGTTCGGCCGAATTATCCGGTCAATTTTAGTTGGTGAGAATACAATCTTGGAAAGATTAACGAGCTGTTAGGCGCCCGTATTTTCCTACAGACTGGCCTGGTTCTTATGACTAGTTTGACCTACTTTCAGCTAGTATAGGAGTAAGTACGGACCGTATAAATACGGCTACCCGTTCCTTGAGGACTAAGGCGTCCTCTAAACCTTCCACTCTGTTAAGGAAGTCCGGACCGTTTACCGGCTACCCGTATTCCTCACTGAAAAGTAGCTAATCGCCTAAAAAGAAAGAACCAATAGTAAGTAAGAAATCCAGACTTGGCTCTATCCTAGGGTCGTCTCTCTCTCTCTCTTGCAATTAAAACAAACAATGAGGGCTTTATACACCCGAGAACAAGGGTTCTTTTTATTCCAATTTATTTTAATCGACCTGCTCAATTCAGTCCCAATTTTAGAGTTAGGTTATCACTTGAAATTTATGTGAACACACAAGCACGTCTACCTTTCAGTCCCAATTTCCTTTTAACCTTAAGTTGTAAAACAAGAGGGGAATCGGAAATCAGAATGCTAACGAGAAACTATGATGCATGCTCAGAATAAGGTATACTTACAGTGAATCCCAGCATTCTTCATGCGTTATGCAGAACAGAATTTGTAAATATTACACTAAATGCATGCAGATCGAGAAAACCGCACCTAAACAGTATACTATTAGCGGGAAAGAATTGATTGAATTTGAGCTAAGTAGTACGTGTATATGTGCGTCTCATTATGAATCTTATCAGATAAGTGAATCTTCTAAGATATGTGTGGCCTAATTTACGATGGGCACAAACAAGTTTGAATCTAAACTACCGTGTGCCTAATCCTTAAGTTCGCCACTCAAGTCGAGCCCCACCCTCACCGGAGAGTGAAACAAGCTCGACACACCACAAATAATGTCCAAGTCTTTTTACACGCGCTAGCTCTCAAACAAGAGCCGCTATAAATGAGCAACTACCTAAATAATTACAACAATTTACAAAATTCTCTCAAAAATAAATTGCTTTATCCTCGCACTTCAGCAGTCGGCGCGTGTCACGTCCGTCGACCTCCGATGCACTCCAAGTCCACCGGGCCCTCGCAAGGAAAATGAGATTTATATTAGAGAGATAAACAACAAGATATATACAAAAATATGAAGAGAAATAATTGTAAAAAAAGGAATAAATACAAGTGGCTCGGGGGTCAGACTACCCGAGTAAATGAAAATCTAAATCTAAATTTTTAAACTAATCCCTAAGCCATTTGCCTCCCCGGCAACGGCGCCATCTGACGAGTCGCTAGATACGTTGATTAATTTGGTGTTCGTTGTAGCACGTGTACTTAGCGATTCAGTCAGAACTGAGAGAAGATCTCCGTGAAGAGTGTCTCGGCTTTAATTTATATCCCGGGCAAGTCCGGGGTCGAACTCAGGGAGGCAAAGGAACAACTTTGGGGTTAATTCAAAAACTTAGGTCTAGATATCCAATGCGGTTTTTTTTAGATTTGTTTATGCAAAAACCAAAGCAAATGCAAAATGCAGGTGAATTAAGTACTAAGAAATCACACAACTTAGCTAAATTAATTTTAATGTTAAATTAATCCAATTCAGCCAAATTATATTTTTCTTAGAGTCTTAATCCAGAGATGAATGCAAGGTACTTTTTTTTTGGAATTTTATGGGTTAAAATGCAATAACAAAAACACACACTTTTTATGGGTTTTTTCGCAATTTATCACACAAACAGAAAGCAAAAATTATGAAAAAATTACTAGAACTAAAACATTATGTAAGGAGACTACAGTAATTTTTTTAGAATTTTTTGACAACATATAATTTTTTTATGAATTTTTTAGTGAAAACAGAGTGGCAATGAGTAACTAATTTCTATTAAATCCACGTTATCAAATTAGTCAGAGATCAAATTATCTAAAATAGATATTTTTATGTGCAAACCAGGAGAATTGAAATTTTGTGAAAAGCATGTATGTAGATTTAATTAAAAATCAAATACTAATTTCACTCGATGATTTATTTCAGGCACAAGACAACTCCATTTTAGATGAAGTTTGGATAGAAAATTAGTCACACATCAAGGCATCACATATAATATTTGTGGAATTTTTAGAGCAACCGTATGTGAGATATAATTTTAAGATCACTGATTGGGTAAAATATCTAAAATTTCAGTTAGACAATTTTAAATAATTACCCACAACTCACAAAAATACAATAAATACTCAAATGACAGAGAATAAGTTGCTCCACACAATGCTATTTTTCTTTAAATAAAAAAGATGACAAAATAAGGTCCAAATTAATGCATGAACACAGCGGTCTTTGTGCAACACAGAAAACAATATTTACAAAGCAAATATATACAGGGACTTGTTTGTAATTATGAAAACAAGAAAAGATAAAGGTGCAATTTTTACAAAATAAAAAAAATTGAGAATGGGAAACGGACCTTCTTCTTCCTCACGATGGGGATGAACCCAAATGAGGGGTTGGTCGGTGGCGGCTCCAAGGCTGTGGTCGACAGCGCGAGGCGGTGCCGCTGAGGAGGTGGCGAGGAGGGGCGGTCGGCGGAGGGCGGAGAAGGCCGCGTGGGGGCCGCTGGCGCGCGGTGGTCGGCGGAGCCGCGACTGGCTTCTGGAGGGGCCACGGTCGGCTAATGGTGCGGAGGCAGCTGCTCGCGCACGGCCACGCGGGCGGCTTCGCGGGCGGCCGCGCGCGAAGGTGGAGACGGGCCGCCGGTGGCGGGCGGCGGTGAGCCGTTTGGAGATGGAGGAGGGGCGGCGGCGGTGGGTTCTCCCCCACCGCTGCTGCGGCTATTTTTTTGTTTTTTTATTTTTTTTTTTTGATTTCCTTTTTTTTGCTGTAATGAAAAGGGATTTTTTTATTTTAATTTTGTTTTATATAATTTTTTTAAGTTTTCTTTAAACAGGAAGTAGGGGATGTGGGAAAAAAAACTATGATGATGGTGGTGAAGATGATAAAGTAAACAAATGGGAGAAAGAAAAATGGTGTGATGGTGGTGATGGAAGGGATGATATGTGGTGTACTAAAAAAATTGCAAAAAGACCAAATGAACTAAAATGAAGGGAAAATTTACCTAGGATGATACGGTCGCCTATGAAGTGCTCTCGTGAGCACGGTCTTCGCTCGAATCGCCGGCGTGCGATGAGCTCGAGCAGCGTGCGGTTGCGGCTGCGATGTTGGCCAAAAAGCCAACGGATCACACCGGAGAGAGGGCCGTCGTTGCTCGACCGCGGTTGCGTCGCTGTCACCGATTCAACTCTGGGAACTTGGCTCTCCTCACATAAAGATGGATCAAAGGCAAAATTGAGGAGAATGAGAGGTATATAAAGAGAATGGAATGAGAGGTTATTAAAGTGGTGGAGTTGAATGGGAGGTTGATTTATTAATGGAGTTGAATGGGAAGTTGGAAAAAAATGGTGGAATAATGGAGTTGAATTGGTGGTTATTGTAGAGAATGTAAAATAAAATAAATAAATAAATAAAATAAAGTTGGCTACTTTAATTACAATAAAATAAAAAGAGAAGAGAAATAGTGGAGAAATTACAAGGGAAGACAAACAACATGTACACATTTTTTTACTTTTCTAATATGTAATTTTTTTGTCTTTTTAATAAGGGATATTTACAACGGAAAAATACAATAAAATACTACAATTAAAATACAACACAAGTATGATTTTTTTGTATTTTTATTAATTAAGAAAGACACAATAAGAAATGAAGAAAGTATGAATATATACATAATGTACAATGTACATCTAGGTCCCAAAACTCAACTTTTGCAAATGAGCTCCGATTTTAATGAAACCACTTCCGTTGGATAGATAATTTTCTAACTTGAACTTTAAAAGTGAGTTTGGTGAATTTGGAGTTCATACGGAGCGGGAATTTAGCTTGGAAGTTGGACTTTACGGCCTTTTCTCTTTGGGATCTAGGAGCACTTATTTGAGGTAAAATTTATTTTGTATTTTTATATTTTTATATACATTTTTATAAACAAGTTAGAGAACGAATTAGGAAAAAAGGAGTTGAAATGAAATTATTAAAAATATATGAAGTTTTGGCTATTTACATGTATAAAACACCTTTATTTTTACGGCTTTTTATGTTAATTTATTTTGTACACTTTAATATACAATAATTAGTGTGTTTTATTTACAAGAGTTATTTTGTTAATTTATTAATTTTATGGACATTTATTTGGGATTTTACTCGGGGATTTTGCTAAGATCAAGATATTGCGATGATGAATCGCGGATTCATCAGTTTTACGGGTGCATAAAGCCCTCATTGTATGATTTACTTGCAAGTGAGAGAGAGACGACACTAGGATAGAGCCAAAGTCGGTATTTTTATATAGACTACTGGTCCAAAAGATTATCCACTTTTCAATGAGGATCTATGGGTAGACGGTAAACGGTTCGGATTTCCTTAGTAGAGTGGGAGGTTTAGAGGACACCTTATAAGGCTTTGTCCTCAAGAAACGGGTAGTTGTATTTATACAGTCCGCACTTATCCTATACTGGCTGAAAGTGGGTTTTCGTAAGAATTGGGACAGTTTGTAGGGGAGTACATGCACCCAACAACTCATTAATCTTTCAAGATTTGCATTTATCACCAACTAAAACTGACAAGATAATTGGGCCGAACCTTTATGGCCATCACATATTGAGTTTGTAAATTTGAGGGTTTTGTATTGTGTGAGTTTACTCTGCACATTTGCGTGCACCATAGAACTAGTGTCTTATTTAATACCTTGCTCTCATCGGTTCCTTTTTCCATCGAACATGACTGACTGGGGGGATATTTATTCGGGCTTCACGAATCTCTAATTGAACCCTTCAAGAAGTACGTTTTCAATGGCTCAAGCGCAACTTGGGCCAACATGGACACATGACCCTCTTGAGTTTGGGATCTCTCACTCTCGAGATGGTCACCCTCAAACCATTCCCTTTCACTCTTCCCATCTCACCGAAGAAGACCTTCACCTCGGTAAGAATATCTTCATTCGTAAATATTCTTCTAATCTTGGCCACTTTGTTGTCTCAGGTGAAGAAGATGAACCCAAGACCAAGATGCCTCCCAAGAAAAACCCTAATGAAGAGGAGCATAGAGATGACCCCATGCAGCAAATCCGTGACCATTAGCTATTATTGAGAAGCTGAATGCAGATCTAATGGCTAGGATGGGACATGCGATTGAGGTGGGTGGAATAGACAGACCGATGGTAGATGCCTATAACCCAGCAGAGAATGAGATACACAGTTGGCTCGTACGTAAGGTAGCACCAGAGGCATTCGAGCTGAAACTCCATTTCCTTGGGCTGCTACAGAAGTTTAATAGAAATGCAACAGAAGAACCATATGCTTTCTTGAGAAACTTTGAGTTGGTATGTAAGAACCTTATCCATCTTAGAGTTGGACAAGGTTACCTTATTTTCCTTAGGAGATAAGGCTGCCCATTGGCTGAAAAATCTCAGGGTTAGATGTAGGACTTGGTTGCAGTTCAAAAACCTATTTTTTTAAGAAGTTCTACCCACTCAGTAGGACTAACCAGATGATGACAAAGATTGCTAGTTTCTCCCAGTGCCCCCACGAGCCATTTCATGAAGCTTAGGATATATTCAATGATTTGACGCAAAAATGCCCTTGCCATGGCATTACCAAGGTGATCTTAGTCCAGACCTTGTTCTGTGGCATGACCCCTGAAATGCAGGGGTTAGTGAGTGCAGCATGTGGAGGTAGCTATTTGTATAAGAACAAAGATGTTGTATGGAAGATCCTATAGAAAATGACAGAAACATACAGATCTCAAGCCACAAGGGCCTATCAGGTGTCTCCCTCAAGCCTATCTCATGAGACACCTATGAGGACTATAGCAGATCTGACAGATGACCTAATCCCTAGCATATGGATAATACCTGACAAGCTCGTCATGGTCGACCAGATCCACAAGAGGGTGAGGCTCTCTCATGATTACCGAAACAAGTGGAGGAATTATTTGAGAAGGTATCCAAGATACGATTACCTACCCCTTCTGCACCACATGTACATGTACATCGAGTTCACCTCGTACAGGAGCAAGTATAGGGGCATTAGAGCAGCTGGGTTGAGGAGCAACAGTACACTCAGTAGGAGCAGCACACACCCCCACAGGTGGAGTCAGTCAACGAAGAACCTCCACAGGTGTTTGAGATCAACGGGTTGTGGTACAGCCATGACTCCATCGGTAGACAGTTGGGGATAGGGAATGGTCAGCCACAGTGACCCCCCAGCTTACTGGGACACCAACTCCGTCCCTACATCGTGTTTTGTATTGTCCCAGCTAGGACAAGGATACCATTCTCAGCAATACCAACAGCAGCGCACATTCCACTCGGGCAGCAGGGCCCACCACTACCTTACATCTCACAGTCCCACCCACAGCAGTATTGGCAGGGCCAGTAGGGCCAATATAGATAGCAGAATCATCCATTCTCTAGTTAGCAGTAGCAGACCCCACCCACGAGTGATCTAGGGTCCCTCACCTTGTCCATCCAAACTTTGACCGATAGGGTTCAGTAGATGCAGAATGATTACCATGACATAAGGATAGATCTGAACCGTGTCTCAGGCCATCAAGATTAGTAGATGGCACCAAGGACTCTAATTCCTGCTAACCCCAATAGCCTGAATCAGGGTCAGTAGTGACCACGAGATCAGGTATATTATTCGGATTATTCCCTATCTAAACAAGAGATCCTTTCGTATGATAATGTGAATCATATGTCCCTCAGGAGCGGGAGGATCATGACCATACCTGATCGGGCACGGTAATATGATGAAGACGCCGCCAAGTCTCTACATGGGGAGAACTTGGAGGCAAAGGAGCACCATCACCAGCACCACCTCTTTCGATAAATAAAAGGGATTCGAAATCTCTAAAATCTCAAAAAAAATCAGAAAAACAAAAAGACCAAAAAGATGAAGGGGGGGCACCAGCAATGAATCCAGCAAACCTGATGAAGAGCTTGCACCTCCATCTGAGGAGGACGCACACCCTGTTTCCTTTCATGAATTTCTTTCTAAGCAAAGTCAGAGTCCTAGTATTGTAGAGAACTCAGCTTCTCGTTTGAATGAAAATATTTCAACTTTAGAATCTGAGTTGTCTTCAATTATCCCTTTCCCCCGTGCTCTTAAGGGCAGAAAGAAGAAATCCAAAAAAATCCAAAAAGATGACCCTGAGATGATAGGGTTTTGCAACAAATATATCAAGGTCACAATCCCCTTTGATAAGTTTGTGGATATGACACTTGCATTCTAGAAGTACCTTAAGGTTAGATGCACATCTACAAGGATTTGCAGGAAAACAAGAAGTTGTGTTGAGAAGCACGTTCTGTCAGTAGCCACTACTTGCACCATTAAGAATGTATTTCCAAGGAAACAAAGGGACATGGGTACCCATTATGTGGTGAGTCATGTCGATGACATTGCGAAGCACGTTCTGTCAGTAGCCACTACTTGCACCATTAAGAATGTATTTCCAAGGAAACAAAGGGACATGGGTACCCATTATGTGGTGAGTCATGTCGATGACATTGCATTTGCACTCACTCTCTTGGATAATGGATCCTCAATTAAACAACCCTTTATGAGTGGCTAAATCTAGGACCTCTTAGGAAATCCAGAGCCCTACTTCAGTTTGCTGACAAATCAACTAAGAGGTCCAAGGGAGAATTGAAGAACATTATCATCAATTTAGAGGGATGGGATTACATGGTGGACTTTACAGTCCTTGATATGGAGACCCCTCAAAATTAGAGAGATTCCCAGATCATACTTGAAAGTCCCTTCCTGAGGATAGTAGGGTCCTTATTTGACTATAAGGCCGAGAAAATTCAGTTCCAAACTCTAGGCGGAGATGAGGAACTAGAGATGAAGCAGACAAGGTGGCAGAGGCCAGATTCCGAATCTAGCACCGAGTACACTTCATCAGAAAGCAGAGTGTGTTCATGTAGACACCATTGAGCCATGGAGACAGAACCCAGCCACCAGCACTGATGAGTCCCTCTCCACTAGAGAGAATATTGTACACGAGACAGTTTTAGAGATCCTTGGGAAAGAACAAGGCACATATCACACAAAGAGTGCACCCCCCTGCATCTTCAATGACATAGAGGCCCAGCTGGGTATGTATGTCCTTTCTTCCTTAGGACAATCAAAAGATGAGGATGGTGAGTCGGACGTGGCATTGCCCGATTGCTTGGATACTTTTGATGATCTGACTCCAAAGCCGAATCAGTTGGTGGCAGTTACTTCAGGGACAGATCCAACCACTATCAGCATAGAGCTATAATTGATTGAGCCAGATTTTCTGGATGACCACACTTTCCTGAGCTCAAAACATTACCCACAACCTTGAATTATGCCTTCCTTGTGGGACAAGAGAAGAAGTTTCCGTTCGTCATCAATTCGCGATTGACCGAGGAGTAGGAATCTCGCTTGCAAAAGGTCCTGGAGAAAAACCGCAAGGTGATAGGCTGGAGCATCTCTGATCTCCAAGGGGTAAATCCCGCTCTGTGTTCGCACCATATCTACCTTGAGAATGAAGCCAAACCCTTTCATGATTTCTAGTGCAAGTTGAATCCAAATTTACGAGAGGTTGTGAAGAAAGAAATTGAGAAATGGTGTGACGCGGGTTTTATTTATCCCATCTTTTCTTCCAAGTGAGTGGCACCTATCCATGTTGTCCCGAAAAAGTTGGGAATTCAGACGACCATCAATGGGATGGAGAGGAGACTGTGACAAGAGTACCCACATCATGGCGTGTCTGTGTGGATTACATGTGCTTGAATGTTGCGATGAAGAAGTATAATTTTCCCTACCATTTATTGATCATATCTTAGAAAGATTAGTAGCAAAGGAATTCTTCTGTTTCTTAGACGGATTTTCGGGCTACAACCAAGTAGCTATTACTCTTGAGGACCAGGAGAAAACCACATTCACATGCCTCTTTGGTACCTATGCTTTCAGGCGCATGCCTTTTGAGTTATGCAATGCTCCTGGTACATTTCAAAGGTGCATGATTGATGTATTCACCGAGATGGTCGGTGAATTCCTGGAAGTCTTCATAGATGACTTCTTGGTCCATAGTCAATCCTTCGATTCCTATCTTAGAAATTTGGACCAGGTCCTCAAACGATGTTGTGAGGTAAATCTGGTGCTCTCTTGTGAGAAAAGTCACTTCATCGTGACGGAGGACATTGTGTTGGGGCATGTCATCTCCAAGAGGGGAATGGAGGTTAACCATGCCAAGGTGGATGTGATCAGACGACCCCAACCACCAACCAACGTAAAATAGTTGTAGTCGTTCCTCGTGCATGTTGGATTTTACAGGAGGTTCATAAAAGATTTTTCAAAGATCGTCTGACCGCTAACTGATCTTTTATGCAAAGGCATGGATTTTATTGCCAATCACAAATGTCTTGATGCCTTTAAGCTACTTCAAGGGATGATCATGGATTACCCGATCCTACAAGCCCCAGATTGGTCTCTTCCTTTTGAGATCATGACGGACAAGTCAGATTTTGTTGTTGGGGATGTGTTAGGATAGAGAAGGGACAATATTCCATTTGATGTACACTATGCAAGCAAAGTGCTTGATCCTGCTCAGCGTAACTATACAGCTACAGAAAAGAAGATGCTTGTGCTAGTGTTCGCCCTGGATAAATTCAGATCTCATCTGATTGGATCCAAGGTTATTGTGTTCACAGACCATATAGCACTACGGTACCTCATGGAAAAGAAGGACGCGGAAGCGCGTCTTCTTAGGTGGATTTTACTTATCCTGGAGTTTGACTTGGACATCAGAGATAAACCTAGAAAGAAGAATACAGTGGCTTCGAGACTCCTTCCCTAACGAGTTGATTTTTGTTATCGACTCACTCCCATGTTATGCCAATATAGTGAACTATCTTTTCTCCAAGAAAGTTCCCAAAGATTGGCCCAATAACAGCATAGACCGACTCAAGTTGGATTCAAGACACTACCATTAGGAAGATCCAATCCTTTTCTTTGAAGGATCGGATTGTGTTTGGAGGAGATGTATTCCTCAGGAGGAATACCAGAGTGTCCTTACTTTTTGCCATAGTCTGGAGGCAGGAGGACACCACTCCAGGAAGAGGACCACATGGAAGGTATTACATTGTGGCTTATACTAGTCGACTCTGTTTCGCGATTCTCTCACCTTTGTGAAGTCGTGTCCAGTATGCCAGTGAATGGGAGGAACCGTTGATTCCAAAGATGAGATGCCGATGCAGCATGCCATCATTTGTGATGTCTTTGACGCCTGGGACATCGACTTTATCGGCCCATTCCTGGTTAGCCATGGTTTTGAGTATATCCTTCTTATGGTATATTACTTGTCAAGGTGGGTGGAGGCTATCCCAACCCGAGCTGCAGACAGCAGGACTGTTTGTAAATTTATTAGCGATCATATCATGTCTAGATTCAGGGTCCCCAAAGTATTGATATCTAATGGGGTAGCCATTTTGTAAGCAGAGATGTTAAGAAACTTGTGAAGGATTACGACATCGAGCACGGTGTCGCTAGTCCTTACCACCCATAGATTAATGGCATGGCTGAGGTTTCAAATAGGGAGGTTAAGACCATATTACAGAAGCTTGTCCGCCCAGACAGGAAGGAGACTGGTCGAGGATCTTGGACTAAGTCCTTTGGGTCTACAGGACATCTTACAAGACACCATTAGGAACCTCCCCATTCAGAATGGTATTTGGGTAGTTGTACCACTTGCCCGCAGAGTTAGTGCACATATCAGCATGGGCAATTAAGAAGGTCAATTAGAACACACACACCTAGTGCAAAGACAAAGAGAGATGGATCTGAATGAACTTGTGGAAATCAGAAACCAAGCATACGACAATAGTTTGGTGTACAAGGATAAGGTAAAGCCCTAGCATGATAGATTTAACAGATGAAAGACCTTTGTTCTAGGACAGAAGGTATGGTTGTCAATGCGAGGCTGAAGGTTTTCCTGGGGAAGATCAAATCCAAGTGGATGGGTCCGTTTATAGTCTGCGTTGTGCATGACAGTGGATGTGTAGAGATCTCAGATCTTATAGATGGAGCACAGACATCCCTAGTGAATGGACAACTACTGAAACACTTTATCAAACCAAATGAACAGTTAGTCCGTGCTGTCATGCGTGAGGCAGATTCAGAAGACATACATAGAGCAGCGCATGAAGCCTTGCAACATTGATCTCTAGCCATCGGCAACATCAAAAAGATTCATATCACTATCTATTTGTACATTTTCTAGATCCCATCGATTCTCATACCCATTCCTATCCTATACTTAGGCTGGCCTGAACATAAGTATATGGGGGGACAGATGCCCGCCCTGTGTATACTCATCCATTTCCCCTCTAAATCTCACCCATCTCATTTTTTGATCTTCTTCTACACTTAGGCTGCCAATGCCTAAGTATAGGGGGCGGTTCGACTTCTATACTTTTTGTTATTTTAGCTCTCCTATGCTTCGCATGAGCTATGTCTTTTTCCTCGCTTCTCGTGCTCTGAGGACATAACACATGCCAAGTATGGGGGGCATGTATATATTACATATATACTTTACCCATAGCACGTATTTCACATATTTTTTTTGTATATATATATATATTATGCAATAGCTACGGGGTGGTTAAAACTTTAAAAAAAATTTTGTAATATACATGTATACTTGAATAATATGTATATTGTATAACACTTGTATATTTGTATAATACTTAGAAAATTCTTGTAAAATTGTTGTAAAATAAGAGGTATACCCAAAAAATAATAAAAAATAAAAAAATAGGCTTCCTATTTACTCTTGCATATTCTCCTTGCATTAAATAATGTATCTTGCATTTCATTCATCTACATTGCATGTCATCTACATTTCATCCGCATATTTAGCATATGTAAAGTGAAAAGTTAGTGGGTTCTGAACCAAATTATGAATAGATGTCGAGGATGGATTTGATTTGACCTTAATTTACCTAATTTTAGAGGAATCTTATAGGAACTGGAGTTAAGATTTTTTAGGTCGAGTGACTTAATTCTTTGAGTCCGCAAGTCTATGTTCACATGTCATCTTAATTGATGTACACACATGATTTTTTTAGACAATGACCAAACTTGGACAAGCACCATGCTTGTAGCTCTTCATTGATGAGGTGGTGAGGATGTAGAATCCTTTGTCTTGGAGTAGTACACGGGTGGAAACATCTGTCCTCCTCTAGGGAGGGTAGTGCATCTCAACCTAATTGATAGACCCGCTGAATATCCCCCTTATTGATTTAAATGTGTGTCATTTTTGTTGTTGTGCAATCAGGATCGATAAAAAATTAACCGCATGAATCGAATAATCAACGAATGAGTTAATGTGTGGCTTTATGTATTTTTAACCTGGGCAAGACCTAGGGTCGACTCAAGGAGGCAAAGGAATAACTTCGGATCAACTTGGAGGAATTAGGTTACGGTATTCCAAGCGGTATTTTTTTGACAATTTTTATGCGAAATAAATGCAAATGCACAAATGCGATTGAACCAGGTTATTAAGAAAATAAGCTACTTAGCCAAATTAATTTTTAATATAAAATTAAGTCAATCTAGCTAAATTATATTTTTCCTAGAAACCTAATCCAATGATGAATGCAAAGTGTATTTTTTGGAATTTTTTGATTTAAAATGCACAAATGAAAAATGCAAACTTTTTTGGGGATTTTATGTAATATTTCATGCAGACAAAATGCCAAAATTATGAAAAATTTACTGGAAGTGAAATATGATAAAATGAAGCAATTACTATTTTTTGAAATTTTTTGACAATTTATGTTTTTTATGAATTTTTAAAGGAAAACAGAGTGACTGTGAGTATTTTATTTTTAATACATCCATAAAATTAAATTATCAAGATAGTGATTTATCTCAAATAGATATTTAAATGATCAACCCAAGAGATTTGAAATTTCGCAAAAAAAAAATATTCGCAGATTTACCTAAAAATCAATTACAGAAATCACTCTATAATTTATTTTATGCAAAAGACAACTCTAATTTAGATAAAATTTAGGTAGTAGTTAATCGAACTAAGAAGCATCATCTAAAATTTTTTCACAATTTTTGGAGCAATATTTATGTATGTGTGAATTTCAGGGCGTTAATGGGCAAAATATCACTGAATTTCATACTCTGATTTTTAATAAATTATTCAACGCTCATAAAAATCTATATAAATAGCCAAAATGTATAGAATTAATTTCTAAACAAGATATTATCTTTGATTAAATAAAATGATGCAAAATGATATCCAAATTAATGCTAAAAGCCAGGGGTGTCTTTGCAATACAGAATAAAAATAAATAAACTAAAATACACACAGGGGTACGTTTGCAATTTTAGGAATATGCAGGAAGAACATGCAATAGTTATAAAAAAATGAAGTGGACCTATAGCACTAGGGCACGATCTGCAGATAAGCGGCTACGTGGGAAGTCGTGCAGGCGGTGCAGTGGCGCTAGCTAAGAGGTCGGCGTGGCCATGAGGATGGTTGGACACGGGCGTGCAGTTGGAGGGTGGTCGAGGCCATGGGGCTGGCAGGCACGACTGCGAAGGCCAAGGGTGTATGAGGCGGCTCTGAGGTCACGGGGGCTACGGTTCAGCTGGGTACGGCTCGGTGGAGGAGCAGTCGGGCGGGAGGAGATGGTTGCGCAGGGGCGCAACTAGGGAGGTTTGCGGCCACGTCGAGGGAGGTGCGTGGCTGTGGGCATCTAGGCAAGGAGGAGTTGTTGGCCACAGCACGGCTGCCGGGGCGGGTGTGGATGGTGCCGGCTTGAGCGACTGCCCGACGGAAGCTGGGACGGTCGCGGAGGACAAATAGCACGTAGAGGGCTGAGGTGTTGGGCTGGCAGCCGCCTGCTACAGGCGTGCGGGAGGTGGCGGCCCAGCATGAGGTGGCGATTTCGCTGCGATTGGGCGGCCACGTGGCAAAGCGCGGATGGGCATGCTGCGGGTAGTTGCACATGGCCGTAAAGGGAAGGGGGCGGCGGCGGTGTTTGTTGCTGCTTGCTTCCCCTGTTTCTCTTTTTTTAATTTTTGTAATTTTTTATTTTTTTGTAGATAGGAAACAAAAAATGTAGGAATGAAGATGTGGTGTGTGTGTGATAATGATAATGATTTAGGAGGAAAAAATAAAAAGAATGATTATGAGGTGGTGTGTGTGATGATGGACAAGACGAAAAAAATGTCAGATAAAATGAAATAAAAAAATGAAGATAGAAGATTTACCTGTGACTGGTGGAGGTTGTCACCTGTGGAGGAGGAGATAAACTTCTACTTCAATGATCGTTGCTTCAAGGAGACAGCGGGAAGCTCCGAAGCTTGGTTGCAAGCTTGTACAACTGCAGCTACATGGTCGCAGAACCACAGATCTCTCCCCGAGCCACGTTGTTGCTTGACCTGTTGCGTCGGCGCTGTCACCGACAACGCACCAAGGGTCTAGAGACCCTTCTCAAAGAATGGTGGATGAAAATGAATGAAGGAGGATATGTGAATAAAAAGAGGAGGAGGAAGTTAGAAAAGAAGTGGAGAAAATGGAGGAGTGGTGGAGAAAATGGAGAAGTGGTGGAGACTTGGAGTGGGGAATAAGTAAAGAAGAAGTAAAAGGAAAGAAATAAAATAAAATAATTAAAATAAGTAGCCACTCAAAATAAAGAAGAGAAAATAAAAAAAGAAAATAAATAAATAAATAAATATAATTACTTAATCAATTAATTAAAATAAATAATAAACTAAAATAAACTAAAATATGAAATTATTAAATTAATAAAAAAATAGGGTGACACGTGGTGGCTCCAGGAGCGGCCACGTGTCGCACTTGGAAAAATCAAAAATTAAATGTAAAGAAAATAAAAAAAGAAACAACAAAATATTTAAATTAAAAAGTGGTTAACACGAAAGTTGCTCGTCTCAACAAGATCTACAACTTTCGTGAAAGATCTAAAATCAAAAGAAATCATATGTACAAAGTGTATTTTTAGATGGTACCTTATAGATATAAAATACCGCATTTTTATTTTTTTGCAGATTTTTTTATTTTTAAATTCGAGAAAAATAAAAATAAAAATAGAGAAAATATGAAAGGAATATTTACAATTTAATCTAATTTTTTGTATTTTAAAAATTAAGAAAATAAAAGGATAAAACAAAGGGTATTGTGGTCAATATGTACAATATACAATAGGGGGTCAAAACCCAAATTTCACAAACGATATCCATTTTTTAAATTGGTTTTATTTTGAAGGTCTTCGAATGTATATTACTTTAAAAGTGAGTAGACCTAAATCGGGCATTGTATGAGAGAGATGTGCATTTTAAGGTTCATTGTCTCAAACTTAGATTTGGATTTTATTGGACAATTTTACAAGTTAGTACTTTTTGATATTTTTCCTTTATTAGTATTAGTAATATATACAACATAGAGTTGATTTTATTGGATTTGGAGTTAGTATAAAATAGATACAAATAGGTGAATTTAGCTAGGGATAATTACACCCATAACCCTGAGTAATTCCTCAATCTCAATCATAACCCTACATAATCGCGAATTACATGTGAAACCCCGGGAGGGGGAGTTCTTCGACGGGGGCTTGAAGCAGGGAGGGGAAGGCTCGGCGGCGGGGGCTGCTTTCGACATGGGGCTTCTAGCGGCGGATCTGGAGAGGTCCGCGTGGTTTGGGGGGGGGGGGTGAGTCTGGAGAGGTGCTTTGTGAGGGGGCGGCGGGGGATTAGCTTCGAGCAGGTCGGTGGGTCTGGGAGTTTCCATTTCTCCAAAATCATATGAAATTCAGGTGATGCTGATCTCAAATGCATGAGTGCTTAGATTCAATCTGACGGAAATCCAGACTAGAATATTTTTCTAATTTCTTCAAATCCATGGATATGTGGATATATCTCTACACATACAGCATCCTCGGTTCTGATTACGCTTGAAGTAAGATGCTCTCCAGGTTGACGACGATGCTGCAGGTCCGTTACCCTGAATGTTGCGGTGATTCAAAACAATGTCGGTGACATTCAGTGGCTTTACTCGATACTCGAATGTGATGCTCTGTCTCCGACGATCAAATCAGATTCATTTCTCCAACAAACATTTCGGATTGGATTCTTCATTTCAGATTTCCAGATGATACGTATTTCTCGATAGAAGCATGATGGATCTCGAGTTAGATCACCCGTCGTCGCTTCTCTATCAGCTCGGTCTTCGCATCTCCGGGAATGGTTAATTAAAGGTTATAGGTCGATATGCATGTGATGATGCTTCATCCAAGCAATAGTCGACAGTGATAAAGCTGTGGCTTCAGATGTGCAGGTTCTGGATAGCTCGATGTCGACCAGATGATCAAACTTCTACTTTGTGATGCATGTTGTTCAGACGCATGGATTCAAAGCTCCATTGGATGCAATGATGGATCGAATGTAGACAATGCAAAAATGCACTGCTCTGAATGGAACGGCGGAACGGAGTGGACTCGATGTGGAAATAGATGATTGTTTGTTCGATTAGGGATGATTTAAAGAGAAGGGGATATAGGTGGGTCTGGCAGGGGCGTGGGTATCTGTGGGTCTGGAGAGGTCTGCCGAGGGGGAGGGGGGAGGGTAGGAACTTTGCTTGTAGAGGGAGGTCAACGGGGGTGCGGCGGGCCACGATTCGCAAACCGAGATGGGGGGCTTTGCTTGCAAAGAGCTTCCAACAGGGAATCGGTGGAGCCTGGAGAGGTTCCCGTAGAGGGAGATCGACAAGGACGGCGGGCCGTGGGGCGAAGGGGACGAGCTCGACAGCAGGGGAGGAGGAGATGGTGCTCGACAGGGGAGAGAGGGGCGGGCGTAGATGCTGTGGGAGGGGGGAGGGCTGGCATGTTTTGCAAATATGAGTGGACAATAAGGGTAATTTTGTCTTCTTCAACGGAAACCGTCAAAGTTTACGGACATTTCAAACGGAACTGAACCCAGAGTTATGCCATGTAAGAGTTAAGCATTACTCGGGGTTTCTCATGTAATTCACGATTATGCAGGGTTATGATTGAGATTGAGGAATTACTCAGGGTTATGGGTGTAATTATCCCATTTAGCTATATACATGTGAATATGTACAAGTGATTTTTGGTTCCTTATTTAATGCAAATATGAATGTTATATAACAAGACGCTCTGAAAAAAGGGCAACCATCAGACCCTTTCCCCCCATAGACCACGAATAATTAGAAAAAGTAGTCCATATATATTCTAGTGATTTGAGAACGGCTTCAAACGAATCGAAGAGGACAGAAAGAAAGGTACTAGACGCGTATCCACATGATGTTAAAGAAATGTAGAAGGGTGACTTTTCGAAGCGGAGGAAAGAAGCCAATAAGATAGGGCAGAGTACTGAAATGGGATAAGAAAGCAGGGCCTCACTCCCCGGGATTTCCACGTTAGAGATATTATTTACACATGCATGAATGCTAATTATACAATATAAGTATAGATATGCATCTAATTACTTGAGAAAAAAGCTCTATTTCCATCTTCTAGAGTGATGAATCACATATTCATCGACCCCGGAAACTTACTCCTTGCTCGTCCCTGAGCAACTAAAATGAAATGCAAAAGTGAAATGATTTTGGGTTCCATACCAAGGTCATGAACAAAAGGTGAAAATGGAGCTTGACTCAATCTTTGGATTAATAGGGTGGCCGAACCTTATTAGAAATTCAATTTAAGACCTAACAGTCTTCAAGTTCCGTAAGTCTTCTATTCAAGATGCCTCAACAGTCAGGTCAGAATAAATCCTCATATGTAAATTCCGATGACCATGAATCTTACTTGTACTGTGTCAGTGAAATATAGCTCTCCACATCAGAAATGGCAAAGAAACAATCTCCTCTAACTAGGTAACTCTAATTCCCTGGTCTAGTAACTCTTTCCTCAGGAGCGGGGTATTCCCTTCTAAGTTCAAGTGTGACCAGTCTCAAGAAGAGGGGTGGAGAGAAGAATGGACGGTAGCCAGTGTAGCTACCTGTCCTAGGATGCTTGACCAGTGTAGCCAAGTCATCCAGTTGCAAGCTCTGAAGCTCTTCTTATTTTTCTATACTTGTATATACACTCTGGCAGGCATTTTACTTTTCAATCAAGCTTTTCCACTTTTGGAGATTCTGAATTTTTTTTATTTCTATTTTTTCCTTTTTTCCCTTTTTTGACATATATACAAGGTGTAGCATGTACATCGAGAGTTTTTCTTCTTGAGCCAGTAGACTATCCCTCTTTTGAAGCGTTATTGCAACCCACAACATCCTGTGCTTAGACGTCAACACCACTAGACTAGGTTCAGATGCACTACCCTCCCTAGAGGAGGACGGATGTTTCCACCCATGTGCTACTCCAAGCCAAAGGATTCTACTTCCTCACCACCTCATCAATGAAGAGCTACGTGCATGGTGCTTGTCAAAGTTAGGTTACTGTCTAAAAGAATCGTGCGTGTGTATGAAATATTCTACTTAGACTAATCAAGATAACATGTGAACATAGACTTGAGGAATCAAAGAATTAAGTCACTCGACCTGAAAAATCTTAACTCCAGTTCCTATAAGGTTCCTATGAAATTAGGTAGATTAAGGTCGAATCAAATCCATCCTCGACATACATTCATAAATTGGTTCAGAACTCACTAACTTTTCACTTTGCATATGCTAGATATGCATATGAGATGCAGATGACATGCTATAGAGATGAATGAAATGCAAGACTTTATTTTTTGAATGCAAGGATGGTATGCAAGAGTAAATAAGAAGCCTACTTTTTTGTTTTTTTTTGTTTTTTGTTTTTTTGGTATACCTCCTATTTTACAACAAATTTTACAATAGTTTTACAAGAATTTTGCAAAATTTACAAGTGTTATCCAATATACAAGTATACATGTATTTTCAAAAAAAATCAATTTTTATCCACCCCGTAATTATTGCATAATATATACAAAAATACGTGAAAGTATAAGCTATGGGTAAAGTATATATGTAATATATACACGCCCCTTATACTTAGTGTGTGCTATGTCCTCAGAGCATGAAAAGCGAGTAAAAAGACATAGCTCGTGCTAAGCGTAGGAGAGCTAAAAAACAAGAAGTATAGAAATCGCTCCGCCACCTATGCTTAGGATCTGGCATCCTAAGTGTAGAAAAAGATCAAAAAATGGGTCCGGAGAGGTTTTAGAGGGGAAATAGATGAGTATAATCAGGGCGGGCATCAACCCCCCCATACAAAGGCTCTGGTCAGCCTAAGTCTAGGACAGGAATTAGTGTGAGAACTGATGAGATCTAGAGAATGTACAGAGAATGATGAAGAGACATGGGTCACTCTCCCCTCTATAGTTAGGATCTGGTCATCCTAAGTATAGCCATAAAATGAAATGATATGGGATCGGGGCGAGTGATTCAAATCACGGGGAGGGAGGGAAAGAAATATATACAAGGAGGAGTAAGAATATACAAGGATCAAGAAGGTTTGTGACGAACCTTCTTGCAGGAGCGAGGAGGTGGGTAATATACATATGTGTCGCTATTGAAATCATCCCTAGATGAGTAATAGTGAGGTTTAGGGATTGTCCAACGAGGGTCGACACACGGCTGCTTGCTCAAATAGGGCTTAAGAATAGCCGATCTGAGCTCACTCATATAAATCATCTCATCAGGACCCGATGAGGATTCCTCTGAAAATTCCTTATCTGGTATTCTTAGTCGATTTTCTAGAATCTGAATCACTGAGAGGGAGTGGAGAGCGACGCGCCTTGAGGGTTTCAGGGGAGCACCTCGAGGAATCAATTCTCGACTTCCTCTCACTAGATAACTAGCTAGAGGAGGGAGTATTCATGTTTTTGTGTGGGGTCAATTTAGTCTTGGTTGTTTCCTTTGAAGGTCCGGGATGTGGTACGGTTTTGACCATGGGTTCCTCATCAAACAAGTCACCATATAGATTGTAATATTCCTGAACTGTCAGCACACATCTCGGGGAGGTGCTAGTGATCCCAGTTGGCTTGACATTAGCGGGCTCATGTGTCGAATTATCAAACTGGTCAAGGCAATCAACAAAAGTCATGTTCGACTCAATGATAGCTTCGGGTCGTGAGTCCTCCTTAGAAGTTGTCACAGTGGTGGTGCAAGAAGTTGATGAAGTGGAGGTGTGGGGAGTCTCTGAAGCAACGATCTTCCAGACAGTCGATATCTCAGGTGTAGTAGAGAGACGGGATTCATCTATCTCTTGGTGGTGACGATTGTCTACAGATATGCAGGTCACCTTAGAATACAGTGTATCAAAGAATGGGTAAGGTCGGAGCGCTCCCAATGTTGTAAAATCGATCTCTTGAGTCTCGTAATCTATAGTCGCCTTAGCCAAGGCTAAGAACGGCTTCCTGAGAATAATCAGAGACTGGATAAACTCTCCTCGATGCTCAATGTCAATGACCGTGAAGTCCACCTAGAGTAGAACACCTTGGAAAGTAACGATGACTGAAATGATTCCTCTCGCCCGTTTTATTGATCGATCAGCCAACTAAACGATCACTCTAGACTTCCTAAGTGATCTGAGTTTGAGCTTGTCAAACACGGAGGTCGGGAGGATATTAATTGATGAGTCATCATCGATTCTCGCATGGGTAAAAATGATGTCTTTGATTTCACACTCAACTTGGGGCAACCGCTTTACTCCGCGGCTCTTGGTCTTTCTCTCCATCACCAAGGAGGTGTCCATAGACACTATGTGTCTCTTAGTCCTTGTCCTCTTATTACCCGACATTTTGGGTATCAATTTACCTCTCACAAATCGTTTGAGGTCGGGGAAGTAATCTATGACCTTTATTAAGGGAATATTAAAAATCAATTCTTCATCGAGCGCTTCCCTTAGAGCAGGATCCAATTTTTTTAAGTCAATTTCTATTTTTATGAGATTTCCTAGTTTTCATTTTTTTGGTATTTTTGAGATTTTTAATTTTTTTGGTGTTTTTGATGGATGAATGGTCAGACTCTGGATTGTAGGGTAAGTGGTTAGTGAGAGGGAGGTAGAATAGACTCCAGTTGTACAGAGTGTGTGGGTTCCCTAATGTCCGCTTGATTTTCAACATCAAATTCAATTGTTTCTTTTTCCACTTTCATACCCAGGTTGGCTAAAATTGAGTGCAATATTTGAGTGACATCTCTCAACTTGGAACCAAATGATTCATTTTTTTTCAATAAGTCTCTAAATGTCATACCCCATAAAGTTCTCATGACAAATCATGGGAGAAGTCTTTTCAATTGGAGGATACTGTTGATAACTTGGGGTCTCATACTCAGTATACCTAGACTCTGACATGTAATGCTGGGACGAGTATGGACTATTTGTGTGGTAGATATTGGTCATAGCCGCATATAATGGAGTCAATGAATGGGAGGCTGGTAAGTCTAGTTCACGAGTCCAATCCTGTGAATGTGTAGGCTCTCTGAATGTGTGATATGATGGCTGGTCAATGTAAGCTTAATTATTAGGTTTCAATCAAGTCAGGATGATCATATGGTGCAAACCTCTCCATTCAGTTTGTTCGATCGACCATGTTATGCCCTAAGGTTAAGTCAGGATATGTGAATTGTTGTATGGTCCCTACTTGAGGTGAGAATGAGGTGTGGGAGGTCACATAATTCTACCATTTTTCTGTCTTAGCAGTAGCTTACTCTTCAAATGATTCCTTGATTCCAGCAAGTGTCCGACTATAAGGTGAACCAACCCAGGGTGGAAGTGGATCTGGGGTGTAAGAATGTGGGGTAGGTGAGAAATGCGAGGAAGTGGGGAAATCAATTGAAGGTCTGGCTTCATATCAGGTTGAGGTAGAAGCAACCACGGGTAAGGCTCTCCCGCAGATAGTGGAGGATACATGGAAGAAGTAGAAGGTGAAGATGAACGGTTTATGGTTGAGGAGGAGTGACTAGGGAGGTCTAGGTACGGGGGCCAATATCCCGACATCTTGAAGAGGAGTGGATGAATGTAAGCGGATCGAGGTAGAAACGTGCAAGTGCACAGAAGGATACACACACAAACATAAAAACAAACGCAAGAGCAAACCCTAAATTCACCAACTCAACACGTGAGGGCCGTAAAGGTTCGATCGAATTATCTTGTCAATTTTACTTTGTGATAAATGCAAGTCTTGAAAGATTAACAAGTTGTTAGTTGCATGTATTTCCCTACAGACTGGCCAGGTTCTTACGACTAGTTGGACCTACGTTCAGCCAGTATAGGAGTAAGTACAGACTATATAAATACGGCTATCCATTGCTTGAGGACTGAGGCATCCTCTAAACCTCCCACTCTGCTAAGGAAATCCGGACCGTTTACCGGCTACCCGTATATCCTCACTGAAAAGTAGCTAATTGCCTAAAAAGAATGAACTAGAAGTCTGTAAGAAAATCCTGGCTTGGTCTCTATCCTAGTGTCGTCTCTCTCTCACTTGCAAGTAAATCAAACAATTACGGGGTTGCTCTCCCGCAAACAAGGATTAATTTTAGTCAATTTTTTGGTCCAATTCAATTAGCACTCCCGATTTTAAAGATTAGTTGTCACTATAGTTAATCCACACAAGCAATCACGTCTACCGTCCAGTCCCAATTCCTTTATCCTAAGTTTGAAAAAGCCAAGAGAGGGAATCGGAAAAAGTTGATGCGATTGAGAAAACGACGATGAATGCTTGAGTAAGAAGACTTACAGTGCCTCCAGCTCTCTACAATGCAAGATGCAATACTGAATTGAAATTTTACACTATATGAAATGCAAACAAGAAAACTGTTCCTAAACAGGCAATTCTATTAGCGAGTGATGAATAATTTAATTTGACTAATAGCTCTACGGTAAGTGTGTATCGTTATGTGTGATGTGTGGTCTTATAGACTACAAGAACAATTTAAAAAATTTGCTCTGAGAGCCGCGAACGTAGGTCCTAGTCTACGGCAAGCAAACCACATGACCACGAAGGGTCCAATGTCAAAGGTCTGAGTACAGACGCGAGATTCCAAACAGAATTCATTGTAAATATATAATTATTACAAGTTATCGAAAATTAAAATCTCTCTTCAAAAATCTTCTTGGCGTCTCAATAACCGACTCGATCCGCAAATCGTCGGCCTCCGATGCTCTTCGAGATGCGTTGGCTTCAAGAAATCCGCTCCAAGTCCACTAGGCCCTCGCACAAAAAGAAATAATTTTATGCCGGAGAGAGATAGAAAGAGGAAAAAATAAATAGAGAAATAATTGGGAAAAACGAAATGATTACAAATGAGTTCGGGGGTAAGACTACCCGAAAGAATGGAAATCCAAAACCTAATTTTCTAAAATGATCATAAGCCATTTGCCTCCCCGGCAATAGCGTCATTTGATAGACCCTCTGAATATTGCCCTTGTTGATTTAAATGTGTGTTGTTTTTGTTGTCGGGCAATCAGGATCGATCAAAAATTAACCGTACAAATCAAATAATCAACGAATGAATTAATGTGTGGTTTTATGTATTTTTAACCTAGGCAATCCCCAGGTCGACTCAAGGAGGCAAAGGAACAACTTCAGATCAACTTAGAGGAATTAGGTTATGGTTTTCCAAGCGGGATTTTTTTGGCAATTTTTAGCAAAATAAATGCAAATATACAAATGCGATGGAACTATGTTATTAAGAAAATAAGCTATTTAGCCAAATTAATTTTTAATATAAATTAAGTCAATCTAGCCAAGTTATATTTTTCTTAGAAACCTAATCCAATGATGAATGCAAAATGTAATTTTTTTGAATTTTTGGATTTAAGATGCACAAATGAAAAATGCAAACTTTTTGGAGGTTTTATGTAATTTTTCATGCAAACAGAATGCAAAAATTATGAAAAATTTACTAGAAGTAAATATGATGAAATGAAGCTACACTAATGTATTTAGAATTTTTTGACAATTTATGATTTTTTTATAATTTTTTAAAGGAAAACAGAGTGACTGTGAGTAATTTATTTTTAATACATTAATATAATCAAATTATCAAGATAGCGATTTATGTTAAATAGATATTTAAATGATCAACCCAGAAGATCTGAAATTTCGTAAAAATAGTATTTGTCGATTTAATTAAAAATCAATTACAGAAATCACTCTGTAATTTATTTTATGCAAAAGACAACTCCAATTTAGATAAAGTTTGGCTAGTAATTATAGCGAGCTAAGAAGTATCATCTATAATTTTTCACAATTTTTGGAGCAATATTTAAATATACGTGAATTTCAGAGCGTAAATGAGCAAAATATCACTGAGTTTCAAACTCTGATTTTTAATAAAGTATTCAATGCTCACAAAAATCTAAATAAATTGCCAAAATGTACATAATTAATTTCTAAACAAGATGCTACCTTTGATTAAATAAAATGATATCCAAATTAATGCTCAAAGCAGGGGTGTCTTTGCAATACAGAATTAAAATAAACAAACTAAAATGCACAATGGGTACATTTGTAATTTTAGGAATATGCGAGAAGGACATGCAATTGTTATAAAACAAAAAATAAGGTGGACGTTTAGCACTAGGGTACGATCTCTAGATGAGAGGCGAGGGCGTGGGAATGCATGCGGGCAGCGTGGCGGCGCTGGCGGAGAGGTCGGCACGGCCGCGAAGATGGTTGGACGCGGGCGTGCAGCTGGAGGGATGACGAGGTCGTGGGGCTGGCGTGTGCAGCTGCGAAGTCCAGGACGTGCGAGGCGGCTTTAATGTCATGGGGGCAACGGTTGGGCTGGGTACAGCTCGGCGGAGGAGCAGTCGAGCGGGAGGAGATGGATGCGCATGGGCGCAACTAAGGAGGTCTACGACCACGATGAGGGAGGTACGCGCGGCCACGAGCGTCTAAGCAGGAGGAGATGGCGGTCGACCGCACGGCTGCTAGGGGCGGGCGCAGAGGGTGCATGCTGGAGCGGCCGAGCGGCTGCTTCTGGGAAAGGCACAGAGAATGAGCGGTACGTAGAGGGATGAGGTGCTTGGCTGGCAACCGCCTGCTGTAGGCGGGCGGAAGGTGGCGACCTAGCAGGAGATGGAGGGTTCGCTGCGACCGGGCGGGCACATGATAGAGCGCAGCTGGGTGCGTTGTGGGTGGCTGCGCAAGGTTGTGAAGGGAAGGGGGCGGCGACGGCGGCTGCTGCTGCTTGCTTCCCATGTTCCTCTTTTTTAATTTTTTTGTAATTTTTTTATTTTTTTAAACATGAAACAAAAATTGTAGGAATGAAGATGTGGTGTGTGTGTGTGATGTGTGATAATGATAGTGATGTAGGGAAAAAATAAAAAAATGATTATGAGGTGGTGTGTGTGATGATGGACAACACGAAAATATGTCAGATAAAATAAAATAAAAATTGAATATAGAAGATTTTCCTGTGACTGGTGGAGGTTGTCACATATGGAGGAGGAGATAAACTTCTACTTCGGTGACCGTCACTTCAAAGAGACGACGGGAAGCTCCGAAGATTGGCTGCAAGCTTGCACAACTGCAGCTACGTGGTCGCAAAACCGTGGATCTCACCCGAGCCTCATCGTTGCTCGACCTGTTGTGTCGGCGTTGTCACCAACAATGCACCAAGGGGCTGGAGACCCTTCTCAAAGAATAGTGGATGAAGATGAATGAAGGAGGAGATGTGAATAAAAAAAGGTGGAGGAGGAAGTTAGAAAAGAAGTGGAGAAAATAGAGGAGGGGTGGAGAAAATGGAGAAGTGGTGGAGATTTGGAGTGCGGAATAAGTAAAGAAGAAGAAAAAGGAAAAAAATAAAAAAATAATTGAAATAAGTAGGCTACTAAAAATAAAGAAGAGAAAATAATTAAAAAATATAAATAAATAATCAATTAAAATAAAATATATAAAATAATAAAATAATAAATAATCAATAAAATAAATTAAAAAAAGAAATTATTAAATTAATAAAAAAAATAGGGTGACACGTGGTGGCTCCAGGAGCACCACGTCTCGTACTTGGAAAAATAAAAAAAATAAATGTAAAGAAAATAAAAAAAATTACAAAAGGGTTCAAATCAAGAAGTGGTCAACACGAAAGTTGCTCGTCTCAACAAGATCTACAACTTTTGTGAAGGATCGAAAATAAAAAGAAGTCATATGTACAAAGTGTATTTTTGGGTGATACTTTATAGATATAAAATACAACATTTTTATTTTTTGCAGATTTTTTTGTTATTTTAAAATAAGACAAAAATAAAAATAAAAATAGAGAAATTATGAAAGGAATATTTATAATTTAATATAATTTTTTTGGATTTTAATAATTAAGAAAATAAAATGATAAAATAAAGTGTATTTTGGTCAATACGTACAATATACAATAGGAGCCCAAAATCTAAGTTTCACATACGATATTCGATTTTTATGAAATTAATCTTGTTTTGAGGTTCTTTGAATGTATATTACTTTAAAAGTGAGTAGACCTAAATCGGACACTATATGAGAGAGATATGCACATTTTAAGGTTCATAGTCTCAAACTTGGATTTAGGTTTTATTGGACAATTTTACAAGTTAGTATTTTTTTGATATTTTTCCTTTATTAGTGTTAGTAATATATACACTATAGAATTGAATTTATTGGATTTAGAGTTGGTATAAAATAGATACAAATAGGTGAATTTAGCTATATACATGTGAATATGTACAAGTTATTTTTTGGCTCCTTATTTAATGCAAATATGAATGCTAAAATGCAGATAATATTTACACATGCACGAATGCTACCCAAATGAGATATTAATAATTGTTTACCGCTCTTTCTTTCACACCCAAAGCACGACGCACTAGAGAGAGGAGGGGGCCTTTCGCTTCAGGTCAGGCTGCTCCGTCGGGTCTGAGCATCCGAGCTCTTAACATATTATAACCGATAGCATTGCGTTGGCAACCGTCGGATTTAGTTTCCAAGCCAGGGTCCCAGACTCGGCAACACATATACAATATAAGTGTAGATATGCAGCTAATTACTCAGGAACAAAGCTCTATTTTTAAAATTTAGAGTGATGAATCACAGATTCATCAACCATCACTAATCTAGTGGCGTTGACGTCTAATGACGGGATGTCGTGGGTTGCAATAATGCTTCAAAAGAGGGATAGTCTACTTGCTCAAGAAGAAAAACTACTGATGTATATGATGCTCCTTGTATATAGTTCAAAAAAAATAAGAAGACTCCAAAAAGTGGACATGCCTGATTGAAAATAAAATGTCTGTTGGATTATGTATGTTTGCAAGGCATATGCTTCAAAGCCTCATACCATAGAAGCATACAGCTGGAGACTTGGCTACACTGGTCAAGCTCCACGGATATGTGACTACACTGGTCACAGTCCATTCTCTTCTCTACCCCCTCTTTTTGAGTTAGTCGCACTTGAACTTTGAAGGGGAATACCCCGCTCCTCGAGGAAAGAATTACTAGATCAGGAATTAGAGTTACCTTTTTAGAGGAGGTTGTTTCTTTGCTATTTCTGATGTGGAGAGATATATTTCACTTACACAATCCAAGTAAGATTCATATTCATCAAAATTTGTGTATGAGAATTTGTTCTGACCTGACTTTTGAGAGGACCAGAATAGGACTTGTGGAACATAGAGGTTGTTAGGTCTTAAATTCAATTCCCAATAAGGTTCCTCCCCATTATTAGTCCAAAGGTCTAGTCAAGCTCTATTTTCACCTTCTGTTAATGACCTTGGTATGGAACCCAAAATCATTTTACTTTTGCATTTCATTTTAGTTTCTCAGGGACTAGCAAGGTTTAAGTATAGGGGGTTGATTAATCTATGATTCATCACTCTAAAAGTTGAAAATTGAGATTCATTCCCCAGAAATTAGCTGCATATTTTCGTTTATTATGCATTATCCGCATTCATGCATTCAGAATTAATGTTTGTATTTTAGCATTCATATGTGCATTAAATAAGAAGCCAAATTAACTCGTACATGATCATTGTATATTATCATATTTCTCCTATTTTAAACTATTTTATACTAACTCCAAATTCAATAAAATCAACTCCATTGTATACACATTACTAATACTAGTAAAGGGAAAATATCATAAAAATACTAACTTGTAAAATTGATCAATAAAACTAAAATCCAAGTTTGAGACTAAGAATCTTAAAATGTGCATATCTCTCTCATACAGTGTCCAATTTATGTTTACATCCTTTCAAAGTAATATACATTCAAAGATCTTCAAACAAGACCAATTTCATAAAAATCGGAGTTCGTATGTGAAACTTTGATTTTGGTCCCCTATTGTATATTGTACATATTGACCAAAATATGCTTCATTTTATCTTTTTATTAAAAATTAAAAAATAGATTAAGTTGTAAATATTCCTTTCATATTTTCTCTGATTTTATTTTGATTTTTCTCTTATTTAAAATGAAAAAATTGCAAAAGATAAAATTTCCATATTTTATACATATAAGATACCACCCAAAAAATACACTTTATACATATAATTTCATTTGATTTTCAGCCATTCATGAAAGTTGTAGATCTCGTCGAGATGAGCAACTTTCATGTTGACCATTTTTAGATTTGACTCCTTTTGTTATTTCTTTCTAATTTTTCTTTACATTTATTTTTGATTTTTCTGGGAGCGATAAGTTGTAGCTTCTGGAACCGTCACATGACCCATTTTTATTTATTATTTAGTTATTACTTTAATTATTATTTATTTATTTTAATTATTTACTCTAATTATTTTATTTCTTTATTTCAATTATTTTAATTACTTTAATTGTTATTATTTACTAATTATTATCATTTTATATTTTATGTATTATATTATTTATTTTTAAAAGTCTTAAAACATTGTTTTCAACCTGCCACGTGGCCGCCCATGCACACGCCATGTGGCACCTCATTCTCCCTCTCTCTCTCCGCCCGGTCACATGCCTAGTGCGTGACCACTTTTCTTCCCACTCCCATGCGCACCCACTCCCCGCCTCTTACGGTGGCGCCCCGCGTGCACAACCGTCGCGACTGAGCTGGCCTCCTCCTCCTGCATCGTGTGTCTCTCTCTCTCTATCTATCTCTCTATCTCTCATTCCCCATCTCTCTATCTTTGTGCCTCACCGCTGGACATGGCCACCACCCTTCCTCCACATCGCCTCCTCTTTTCTCGGTCAAACCTCCAACTTCATCGTCCCTGTAACAAACTCCTTGCATCCCTCGCTCTCCATCTCCCTCTATCTCGCCCTCACGCGCACATCTCCCAACCTCACGCCTAATGGCCCTTAAAAGGGATCCTCCTCCAGAATCGATTATCTGCCATTCTTCTAACAGGGAGAGAGCGAGCTTCCAGGAAGCTTCAGTGACAGCGGATTTTCGCTACGGTCGAACAAGATCCTCCTTCCTCTGGCGAGATCCAAAGGAGGAGCACCTCCTTTGCTTCAGCAGCTCCCCACTGTTGTGAAGCTTCACGTATCCCTCCGTGCGCTCGAGGAAAAGACTGTCTATAGCTTTGAAGCTCTAGCTCTTCCAGGAGAACCCCACGATCCAATCTCCAGGTATCCATCCCCTCCTTCCCTCTTTATATTTTTGTCTTCGAATCTTTCTTCTTCTTCATTATTCTGTCGTGTTCATTCTCTGCTTCCTCTCACTTCTTGATCTTCTTCGCACACCTCTGTTCTACTTCTTTGGTCAAATTAAATATTCAATTGCCCAACAAATCTCTGAGATCTCCATTCTTCACATCTCCCTTACACGACCTCCCACCTCCGGTGGAACGGTTGCCGGAGCATAGACCCTCCACCTTCTTTGCTAGTATCGGGTCATCCACTCCCCTTCCATCCTCCCTAAGTCGCCTCACCTTCAGATCGTCAGCCTCGTCGTCACCACTCCAGCTGCTCCGACTCAGTCGACCGCCTCCAGCTCGAATTCCTCGCCAACACCACCTGCACAACCGATCGCCTTCGGGCTGCTTCGACCTCAGCGCCATCAACAACCGCCTCAGTCAACATATATCTCTCAACCACCGCGAGCAGCCACCTCCAGTCATGTATCGATGAAGGTGGTCTTAATCTTTGACCGAGAGGAGCCCCACACCAACCTCCGTCGTGCTACTCCACCATGGCCGCTACGTCGTCGCTCCCCCGTGCGGAGGACCACTAACTCTGGCTGGACCAACTGCCGAACAGCCTCCGCCCGCGAGCCCTTCTCTGCATGCTGCTCAACCACGCAGCTTCCCTCAACCTCGCCTCCACGAACGATGCAAGTCCTCCAGCCATCCATCCTCGACGTCATCTGCCAGGCCTTGGGACGCACGTTCTCGTAGCCCCGCTGCTAGCTTGCGACCTCCTGATCGCCTTTGACTTCAGCCCGCCGCCCAAAGCCCTCCGCACATGAGGCTCGCATGGGGAGGGGACACATTTCACGAAGACCCCCTGGTCTCCACAAATAACGAAAGTACCCCTGCCTGGCTATCACGTGCGTGATACCATCCCCAAGGGTGAATTTGCAGTTTCATCCCCCGAAGATCTAGAAAATCACAAAAGAGCCCCCAGCTTCCAGGAAACACGTGAGGCGCACGCATCTTTCTGGGAAAATTGTGAGAATACCCTTGTGGGTCTAGGTAATTAAAGAAGCGCCTTGTGCGCTATTTTTTATTCATAATCAATTCTGTATTTGCAATTAGACCTATATCTTTGAGCCTTAATTTGAACATCATTTTCTCATCATTTCTTTATTCTAAAAATTTCATATTGTAGAACAAATATTGCTCTATCATTGTGGACACTGAATATATTTTTAGGAGTTGTGTTTTATTTAATATCATTATTGTTGTGGAAAATGGCATATTTTACCTACTACGTGATATTTAATTTATATTAAAGTAATTGTTGCTCCAAAAATTCTCCAGAATTCACAGTAGGTTGTGTTTGCATTGTTCTAAATTGTGCCCAATTTTCATGACATTTTCATGTATATCGAGGTTGCAATAAAAATGTTTGGTGATTAGAAGTAATTCATTTTTAATAGATTGAAAACTCAATAATTTTAGTGTTTATAATTTTTTCTGGATAGATCACCATTAGATACATCTAGGATATTTTTGATTTCCTGATTTAATTCACAGAAAATTGATATTGCATCCAAAAATTACAAAAAATATAGTAGTCTAGTTTCATCATTTTTCAAATTCTGGTCAAGTTTGAGAACTTTTAGACACTGTTTGAATGTAATTTACATTTTAGTTTCTGAACTTAGTCAAAATTGCATGTCAATCATTTATTGCATTTAAGAATTTTAAAAAGATACCTCTTTGGAAACCTAATCTCCAGATCGACTTTAAATGAACCTAAGGAGACAGTGGTCTCCCTGAGTTCGACCCTGGGCTTTCCCAAGTAAAAAATTTGACCGCTCGCATTTAATTGACAAATTAATTAAGTGGTTTTTTATTAATCCAGGATTATCCACCTCCAATGAACATCTTTTAATCGTTAAATTGATTAAATTAAATGGGTGATCCTCGGGTTCATCAGTCAACACTTAACTTAGGCGAGTTAACAAAACTAGATTCCTGATCGACGTGTCTTGTCTTCTCACTTACACATGTAAGGAATTCAACCAAAGTTTTATTTTTCACTTATTCTTTGAATAAGTGTTTGCTAAGGGACTAGTAAAGATTAAGTGTGTGGGGTATGATTAATCATTTATTCTTCTCTTTTATATTTAAATTTTATCATAAATTCTCGAAAAAAACACAATAAAATCCACATAAAATGATAAAAATACAGATCACCTTATGCAATAAATGTGTATTAAATTTGAGGAAATTAATTCATTATTTCAATCAAGGAGAAAATCCTTAAAATGATGAGAAATTCAGAGCGAAAAACATATTCTGTTATATATAAATATATATTATGTACAATATTTTAACATTTCTAATGAATTCATTCTAACTTTGACTAACATGAAAACAACTTCAGTATGTACACACTACTAACCTCAATCCAAGAAAAAATCTAAAAAAATACTAGCTTGGAAAACTTACACAAAAACATAAACCCTAATTTCAAGAATAAAAGGTCATAAAGTTGAATAACTTTTTTCTCATCTAATGTCTAATCAAACTCTACTCACCTTTGAATTAAAGCACACAAATTATCTGTAAAACATGATAAAATTTAAAGAAATCAGTGTTCTTTTGTAAAAATCGAGTTTAGGACCTAATGGTGCATGTACAAAACTGACCAACTTTAATCTAATATTTTATGTACATAGTAACTCTTTTTATTTTATTTATTTTTCGTTTCTTTTCTTTATTTCATGTTATAACTAACTGCAAAAAATAAAATAAAAAATCATAAAAGGAAAAAAGACATATTCTAACTATATATTGACTTATTTATATGTGTATATTTCACTTCTCCAATTTATTTCTAATTTTTCTTAACTAATGAAAATCCAAAATATATATAGTCATGCATAATTCATCATTGAGCACTTTATTTAATTTTATCGTGCATATATTATTTAAAGAAATTAAAGGAAAATTTACAAAACACAAAAAATTGGTATTTTTTATCTATAGAATATAACCAAAAAATTCATATCATGCATGATTGAGTCCAATTGGTATGGGTCCTTCACGAACTTTGTATACCTTTATGTAGTCTACATTTTTCATTTTGATCAATTTTTCATTAGAGTCCATTTAATATTTTTATTGATTTTTTTGTGTTTTTTATGCATAAGTCAAAGATCTTGGTCAAACTTGTCAACGTGAAAGTCTCACTCGTCAGCTCCAACCACATCAACAGGCGTTGACTTGTAGTCAAAGCGCAATCATGCCTCCCCTCCATTGATTAGCGTTCTTGAAGTGTTGAACCTTGTGGTCAACTATTGCCTCTCCCCTTTCCTTATCCTTTCTAAAACCAACCTCAACCCAACATCTCCCAACTCCTTATCATCACAGCCAAACATGAATGATTACTTTTCAACCATCATATTTGCAATGATCAAACATTCAACGTGCATCCACGTGGTACCAATCACCACTACTAGAATTAACGAAGATACATAATATTTGTCTCCCATTTAATTCAAAAGAGCACGTGACATTAGTCACGTGCTGGCTATTTATGCTCGTGCACCTGAAGTTTCAAGGAATCTCATACCAAGCCGGCCTTTGGAAAATTATGCAGTCTCCTCGTTGACTTCATCAAACTATAATAATGCCTCAAGAAGTTGAGTTTTAATTTTTTATATTTACAATTATATGTTTGAGATCATAGGCTTATATATTGCACACCACTTTGCTAAATATTTGGACTTTTATATCATTGTGTAGCTAAATTTAAGGTCTTTCAATGATCACATTATGAACAATTATTGGATGTTAATTAAATTATTTATTATATTTGGGATAAAGGCTTGATTTTGCATTATTTAATTAACATACATCATATGCATCTCAGCAAAATTTAGAAAAGTAGCATAACTTGAAGGTTGAAGATCTTGAAACAAGCAAACTATTAGTTGTTAGTTCATTACATTTAATTGAACATTGCTCTCTAAATAACTTAATCTTTGTTTTCAATGTTGAGATTTTTAATCATAAAATATTCCAATATTTTCTGCAAATAAAACAATCTTGTGTACATCTTGGACTCCTCCATCATTTGTGATTTCTCATATTTTCTGAGATATTTAATCTGCTTATAAAAATCATCTATGATAAAATAAGGCATTAGACTCTTTAATTTTTAATCAATTCACACTAAACTTAAAATTTTTTTAAAAATTACGGTAGCTTCATTTCTTCATACATTTCATCTCTCATTTTAATTCTACAAAATATTACATTTTTATCACTTTAATTAAAAAATACAAAAAGATTACATGCATCATATTTAATTTATCTTGCATTGAGAAATTCCATAAAAATATATTATGAGCTTCATGCATCTGTTTTTTAAGGAAAAATATTAAGTTGATTTTGGGAATTAAATTAACATGAAAAGAATTCTAAAAACTATCATATCACATAAATGATTTTTTAGAAATTGCATTCATCATACATTGTTTCTCAACTTCTTTTCAATAAAAAATGATTTTTTTGCAAATTAAAAGAAATAAACTATAATCTTGAAAACCTTATCTCTATTTTTTGATGTGTGATTTTACCCACATTTTTCCTCCTTGATTTCGACCTTGGGACTTCCCAAGAAATAAACAAATTACCATATTGCTCATAATTAAATATTGAGTTATGTGTGGTTTTTGATCTATTGGTTCTATCTCATGCTATAAAAAAATACATAATTGAAAAGAAGCTTCAGTCTCATGTCATCTGCTTTGGTTGAGTGGTTGAGATTCGTTGCACTTCCAACATTTATGTGGTTGATAATGGCCCACATGGCCTTTGGTGGTGTGGTCAATGGATAGTATTGACAATTGATGACTCCCCTTGCTTAGATAGTGGAGATTGCTTGGTGTCTCTTTGATGTCGATGCTTGGAGATCGTACGACGGGCCTTTGGACCCCTTTCTGAAGTTGGATGAAGAGGATCTCTGATGGATTACATGGAAGAGCTTAATTCTATTTCTTCTCCTTCTTAGAGTGGTGGTGGATTGGAGCTTTAGCTCCAATAAAAGATGGCGAAGGTGGGAAGGTATACGGGGTAGAAAGGGAAGTGGAGATGATGAAGGAAGAGTAGTGAGTTGATTGGATGGGAGATGGGTTCAACGCAAATTATAAGAATAACAAAGGAAGAACTAGAATTGAATTGAGCAGAAGATGGTAAGAATAGAGGAAGGAGTAGGAAGGTATAAGAGAGGGGTTAAAGGAGAAGAGGGCAACACCTGGAAATGGGTCACTGGAGGTCGGAGATGCTTGAAGCTCTCTTAAATGTCTTTTCCTCGATCAACTCAGTGAGGAGTTGAGAGACTCAACAAATACAATTGAGACACGTTGCAATAAGGCTTATCAAATCCTTAGATCATGTAGGAAAGGGACCAAGTTGTCGTTGCTTGACAAAGGAGAAGAATGTTGTCACCACTCATGAATAGCTAGAGCTATAGTTAGGATTTTCTATCTCTCTTACTCTCAGTGTTTGGATGATGAGTTAGAATGTAGAAGATGTTATGGTTTCGATTCAAGGGGTTGTTAGAAGTTAGGGTGATCGTGGGTGGTCGACAAGGGACTTGACAATGTGGATTTGCTATAGTTAGTGTTAGAAGCTCGTTTACTCTATTTTAAAGCCGACACACACATTAGATCTACTTGCGATTATTTATTGATTTTGTAGGATCCTCAGAAAAAGTTCAGAACCACAGGACAAGCTCTTTAAAAGTTTTCTTTCATATTATATGTTGTCTATAAGTCCTAAGCTTTGTAATTATCGTGTAATTATTGATTGTACTATAAGGCATCCAAAAGTTGTATCTCTGATGGTCTACGCTAGAGTCAATCGTGTTACCGATTAAGTCAAGCTTCTAAAATAAAGTCAACCTTCAAGACAAACTTCAAGTTGATCGCTTCTATTTCCGATGATCAACCAATGAATCATCGTTCATCGATCTTGATAAGATCGATTATCTATAACTTTGTTAAAAACATCTTGAACTGATAGATTAATTATTTTTAGAACTTATTGTTTTTGTATTCGACGGTTACAAGCTACTTTTACCATTAAGGAGACCCCTATCCTCTCATTTTAATACATAACTTATTCGAGTACAATAGAATCTATTCCTCTCTCACTCATTCTTGAGTGTTCATCTTCCAAGAGAGGAGCGATTCAAGATTTTTGCTAAGAAAGATAGTCCTGATATGTAGTAAGCTACTCAAGCTCTCTGTATGGAGTCAGATATCCTCTTGAAGCTACTGAGAAAAATTCTTTGATATTTTTTCCAACCATACACCTTTCATCTATTTTAGGTATATATTTGTTTGAATCAAGTATTGTGAATATCTTCTTAATGTAATATATGTTGTTCTGATTATTTTATCTGACTACTATTGATATTATCTCATTGGATCCAATAATTGTTTATCTTTCTCAACTAACACAATTATACAAATACTCTTGGAGTTCTCTCTGCAGGAAGCTCGAGGTGAAGCCTCAAGCAGTGTTGTGACTAGCTCAATTGCAGTGGTGACTTTAGTGTTTCGATCTAAGGTTGTGGCTTTGGTGCATGATCCAAAGTTGTAAGCATATGTGTTTGTAATCGGTTTATATATCCATCTAAATAGTATATAGTGGAATAGTTGGTTGGTCGTCTAACCGAAAATCCTAAGTCTGGAAGGCTTGGGTCGTGATTTTCACATGCTTGGGTTTCCATGTTAATATATTGTGCATTATGATTGTTAGCTTGTTGTTTTTTACTTACTTTTATTGCTCGTCAATTGTTTCTCTGAAAAGTTTTATTCTTCCAAACTCCATTCCCACCCCATATGGAGTATATTCGATCTGCAAGTTATATCAAGTGGTATCATAGTGGGTTTACTAACTTCGAGTAAAATACCAATCTCTGATCTTATGGCAGTTATAAGAAACTTTAGCAACATCAATCATGAAAGTTAATTCACAGTTATAAGTCTTGGTGGAAGGTACGCATGCAAATATTTTTGGAGTCATCTGATTATGAAGTTTGGAATATTATCCATTCCAACTATGAGAAGCCCAATCCAATTGTTGAAGCTCCTCTAACGGAAGCCGATAAAAAGAAGGCAACATAAAATTCAAATGTAATGAACTCTATGCTACCTATAATTCAAAGGCAATGAACTCTATCTTCTACACTATCACTAAAGAAGAGTTCAATTGGGTTTCAGCTTGCGAAATAGCTTATGGGATATGGAATAAGATGAGTGTCACTTGTGAGAGTACAAACAAAGTCAATGAAACCGAGATTAGCCTACATCTATGAACTTTTCAAAATAGAATCTATTGAAACCATACGAGATATCTATACAAGATTTTCAGATATGAGCAATGGACTGTTGAAACTGAATGTCAAAATCAAGGAGTCCAATCAGATATGAGCAAAGGGTTGTTGGAAGCATGGGTGATCTTGGGTGGTTGGCAAGAGACTCGATGATGTGGATTTGCGATAATTACTGTTGGAAACCTCATCTACTCTATTTTAAAGCCGATACACATTAGATCTACTTGCAATTGTTTATTGATTTTACAAGATCCTTGAACAAAGTTCAGTTTCTTGGGAGAAGCTCTTTAGAAGTTTTTCTTACATATTATATGTTTTCTATAAATCTTACGCTTGTAATTATCGCGTAATGACTGACTGTACTCTAAAGCATCACAAGTTGCATATCTGATGTTCTACACTAGACTCAATCTTGTTATTGGTCAAGTTAAGCTAGTGCAACAAATTCAACCTACAAGTCAAACTTCAAGATAATTGCTAATTATGTTTATGATGATCAATCATTGAATCATAGATCATTGATCTCGACATGATCGATCATCTACAGCTTCCTGAAGAACACCTTGAACTACTCGATTAATCCTTTTTTAGATCTTACTATTTTTGTTTCCAATGGTTGCAAGCCACATTCACTATAAAAAGAGACCCCTACCCTCTCATTTCAACATAACTCATTCGAGTACAATAACGTCTATTCCTCTCTCACTCATTCTTGAGTGTTCATCTTTCAAGAGAGAAGCGATTTAAGATTTTCGCTAAGAAAGCTAGTCCCGATATGTAGCAAGCTCCTCCATGTGGAGTGATGAATCCATGATTCTCACTCTTTATTCTTTTATTTTAGCTATTTATCTTGGCAAAGCATCATGTAAATAGATGTAAATACAATAAGTTAGCATTATGCATGCATTTGTTAATATTGCATAATTAGCATGTATTTATGCAAAAATAAAAGAATAAAAGTAAAGAAAAAGGAAGGAGATATTTAAAATAAATACAGAGTGACCCGAACACCAAGAGAAGACAAGCATTGGCCTGATCGCCAAATAAAACAAGTAGAGAGAGATAGGGCCAACTCTATACTGTACATATTATTTGTGTAAATAAATAATTATTCTTGACAAAATAAAAATAAAATATTCATTTTGCCTTTTTGTATATAGTTCTAAAAATAAAACAAAAATCAATAAAATAAAATAAAAAATAAAATAAAGTTTCTCCCACTTGTACAAAATACTTGTATATATGATTTACTCTCTATTTATTGTATACATGAAAATAAATAACAAAATAAAAATAAAAATTAATTTATTCTCCAACGATTATATTATAAATAAATATAATATAAAAATTGGGGTATTTGTATTAAAATAACAAAATAAAAATAATTGTACAAAATACATAGGTACATTATACCTGTAAATAATACATTATATTGTATAGAGATCAATTTATTTTTCTTAAAAATAATTAAAAATCACAGAAAAATTCCTTGAAAATAATAAATAATTTTCATTGTATTCATTTTTAATTTAAATTCATTTATTATTTTTGAATCAATTTTCTTAACTTTTCTAGGAGTTTTGTCGTGTAGTGTATTTTGTCCTATTCTAGCCCGCTCCAGATTAGTCCAGCGGGGATTGTTGACTTCAGTCAACTAGTCCCCACAAAATCCTTTTTCGCTCGGACCCGGTTTGCTTTGATTTTTGTCGAATTTTCTGGACATGATCTGATCGAGTTTATCTTCAAGTAGCTGCTCCGATTAGAGAGGGAAGATCCATGATCCACGCCCGATGACATTCCTAGGGATCTGACCCTCGGTTCACACGCCCTTGCTCCGATCTTTCTAGGCAACCGGATGACCTATAAAGCATCTTCTTCTGCCACCACAGGAGGGCAGCTCGTGCTCTCTCTAGCCCGAGCCACCTCCGGTTGAGTGACAGCTTCCCAGAGGGATCCTTCGGATCAGAGTTTGGAGGAGCATCCCCGTTGCTCAGCCTCGTGGCTAGCGTGCACCGCTGCGATAAGCCTCCCGGGCTTCCACAGCTTGGTCGAGGCCACTACCTTACCGACCACCTCCGCCTGAAGCTCCAGAGTTCATCTAGAACCTCAGGTACAACACATTTCCCTTACATTTTCCTATTAGATCCATTCACTTCATCTCGCGCCATCGCATCTTCGCCTGCTCTGACCAGTGAGTCGGGGCACTTACATCTGAACCTATCCATTCAGATCGACCCATTGCCTCGCCATCCATCTTCCCTCACAGTCTATCCACCCTTAGGATCGACCATCAGGTCGAGATTGAGGTCCATATTTCTCGTATCCCCTTCGCCCGAGATCGAACCACTCCCCATGTCGCTTCTTTCCATTTTTGCTCAAATAACCCCAACCGGAGCTTCGCTCCGATTCGAGCTTACCTTCACAGGTGTTTGTGTGTGTTTCCAGGTCCACCTTCACCGCCACGCATATCCGACGAGCAGATCCCCCATCCGACCCATCCATTCGATGCGAGAGACCTCTACGATTGTCCCGGACCCTTCCGATCAATCATCGGAGCTAAGGATACCATCCTAGGCTCTAGTGAAGTTCGCTAGGGCCTTGTTCTTCCAGGTCCCCTCTCCACCGTTGAATTGGCCCACCTCTGCCAGATCGCATCCCAGCCGCCAACCAGAGCAGCCTCAGGACCGTTAGATCTGACGCCTAACGCATCTATGCCCCACGTCCCCGACATTCTCTGGAGCGTCAGATCTGACACAGCAGGAGATCTGCACCGCACGTTCCACCGTCCACCAGAGCTCGCCACGCATCCTCCGCGCGCACCACATGTACCCTGCGAGGGTATATTGCAATTTCTTTCCCTGCAGTTTGCATGCTTTATTTTCTAGTTTATTAAATAAAATTGTAGTTTAAACTTTTTTGCATGTTAAACCCTGATGTTTCCAGTATTTGCAATTTAGTCCCCCGAGTCTGAACACACGTGCATGCTCACATGCTTTTGTGGTGTTTTTGCAAGAACGATCCTGCTCTTTAGGAGGGTTATGTTTTGAATGAAATATTTCCTATATTTGCACTTATACCCATGTGCGTGAGTTACTTAGCATGTGTGTGTATTGTGTGGCCTTTTTGCGCTAGTGCCTTTGGACTTTTCAGATGTGTTAATGTTTAGTCTAGAAACATTAGGATAATTGCAGATAGGTCCCTACAACTTGTGTGTCTTGTTTTTAGATCAAATAATTATCAAATCTACTCAAAAATTCCCCAAAAATTAACATTAGCTCTTTCTAATGTGTAATATTATTGGTAATTTTTCTGACTTGATTTGATTTTATTTGATATTTTCTAAAAATAAAAAAACCCCTAAAAATGTGTTTGTTTATTTTATAAAATACCAACAAATATAAAAATACCCTCAAAAATTTCATAAAAATTCATGCATGTTTCTTTTAGTTTATTTTCACTCCAGTACCATTTTTTCCTTTATCTTTTTTACCCTAAAAATTATAAAAGATTAAAAACCTTATAAAATTCATAAAAAATTCTACAAAAATAAAACAAAAAAAGAGATTTCTCTGTAATTAGGTATTTTTATTTACTTTATCATAAAAATTACATCTAGGATGTTTGGGCAATTTTAGCATTTTAAAGTTGACTTTTGGTCAGGGTTGCAAATTGGGTTTTTGTTTTGTGTTTGTTTCTTTTTTATAAAATCTTATAAAAATCTGAAAAATATTATAAAATCACCAAAAACACTTTCATATTTTAAAAATATAAAAATATTTTTATTCCTAATTTCTGAGCATTTTTAGTCTTAATAAAAATTGTTTTAAGTTTAATTTTCTTTATCTTTTTATTTGTTTCCTTATTAGAAAATATTAAAAAATTGCAAATTGAAAACTACAAAAAGATGCCTTTTATTTTCTGATTCTCGACTACTTCGTAGGCTTCGCTCGTGCTCCTTGTGTTCGACCCAATCACTATACCATGTTAAATAAATAGTGTAGACCGCTACATTAGATTTCATGCTTGATTATCTTAATTGTGGTCTTAATTGATTTTCTTGATTGATTGTGCCTTGTGATTCGGGTCGCAACGACTTTTAGATACTACTTAACCCGAGTTACTCTGGACGTTCATCAGAATGGCGCCGTTGCCGGGAAGCACAGTTTAGTAGTCGTTTTCAGCATTCATTGTTTTATTTTTATTTATTTTTAGCTCTATTTGTTATAATTGCTTTCTAATCCATTTCTGTTTCACTTTTTATGTGAGGAATCGCCCGAGGGTCACTTTGGAAGAGACCCGTGCTCGAGGAGAAGCAGGAGCAGTACAAAATTAGTTATAGTTTATAGAGTAGCATAGAGTAGTTTTTAGCACATTTTATTATTGTTGTAAATATACAGGGACTTAGGCTTGCTTGGATACTTTGGGACACTTGGATTATATCGGGGTCTGTTTTACCGAGCATCGGTGTGCTCGGGGTCCTCACCGGGGTTTTCACCGGTTTGATTTTCTCGCCTTTTCTTTTCTTTGATTTTCAAAGAATTTTGCCATTAGATTTAGGAATTTCCTTGATTATGACGTAACTGATTAAGGTCCAATCCATAAATATTTGCATGCACCTATAGTTCGTAATTGGACCTAATTAATAAAATTAATAAAAAGGTTAAACTTGGTTGCTTGAGAGGTCATGTGCCGCTAGAGGCCGTATACAGCGCGTGCAGGATCCGTTGTGGTGGACACCGATCGGCATCAGAGACCGGACTCCGACATATCTCTCGGACCAGTTAATTACAATTCTTCGCGATTAGAAATTTATTATCTAGGCAGTTTTCTTCTTGCATCATTTAGGATAGTTTTATTTCTGTTTAAATTTATGCACAGATTACCCTGCATGTAGAGTGCTAAAGTCATGTACACCTTTCTTACTTTGCATGCATCATCATGTTTGATCGCGCACCAGCTTTTTCGATTTCTTCCCCCATTTTTGGACTTTAAATATCCAGGAGATCAAAAAATTCGTTAGGCGTTTGTTTGCTTATTGAAAAATACCTAAAAAGAGATAATCATAAAATTAGGACGGTTAAACAAACTTGACCATAAAAGACACTCAACTTAAAAATATGTCTTGGGAGAGCAATCCCCTCATTGTTTGGTTTGTTTACGCGAGAGAGTGACCCGTACACTAGGCTAGAGCCATACCTGAACTCTCGTTAGACTACTGATCTTGGGGTTAGTCGTTCTCCAGTGAGGATCGCTCCGGTCTTCGGTAAAGCAGACCACGATATCCTTAACAGAGCGAGTTGATCGGGTAGCCGGTAAACGGTCCGCAACTTGTACTGGCTAGGAAAGATCTAGCTTTCGGATTGGGGCAGTCTCCTGAGAGCATCGGGTTCCTACCAGCTCCCTTAATCACCCTGCTAGACTAAATTATCACCTAAATAAAATTGACAAGATAAACGATCGAACCTTTACGGACATCAGCTCCGCACTGCTTAGGTGAATTGGGGGCTTGATTGCTTATCTTATTTGTTTCTAGATCTCATCCGTCTTTTCTCTACATCACGGTGATGGGCCAGAGGTCCCTTTGGCAGCCCTTGGTTGCACCGCTTTCAAGCACTCCACCCCATTCATCTAGGCCTGGTTCATGAGAGCCTAGACCCGCTCTCCGAACCTGAGTTCGATTCCACCCGGTTCCCCCTCGATCACCCTTCTTCTAGTCCCTAGGTGTCAGAGCAGAGACCAGCACATATTTTCATTCATTTGACGTCACCTGAGTTCGGGTCTTTCGCCTTTGCATAGATCCAAGAGATGGCCAGCAGCGAAGAGTGCACCGATGGGCAGCCCCAGACCACCACTTATGTTTTAGATCAAGGCGCCATCAACAATACATTGTTAGCCTCCCTGGAGACGATGCAGAGACAGATCAGAGACCAGGGGGCCTTCATGGCAGATATGCGTAGAGAAATGGCACAGATGCGAGCTGACCGAGGAGATTCGGACCAAGCCGGTGGTGGAGAGATACCAAATCTTGGAGGAGGAGACGGACCACATCCAGAGGAGCCCCAGGAGCCAGTCCGACCAGCTAGGCCGATGAGAGAGTTGCACAATCCTGGTGTGACTCTTACACATCGTTGGATTCAGCTTCCGGTGATTCTGGGAAATTTCAAGCTCCCCCCTCAAACTATTCAGTTGTTGCCCAAGTTCTATGGGCTTGCCACCGAGGCGTCGCATCTTCACCTTCAGGAATTTGAGATGATCTGCAGCACGGTTCACGACAGATACGTGGACGAGGACACCATCAATATGATAGCTTTTCCATTCTCCCTGGTCGACAAAGAAGCCTACTGGCTGAAACGTTTAGGGAGATACATCACTTCATGGGAACAGCTCCAGACCGAGTACTTGAACAAATACTATCCACTCAGTTGGATGAACACAACTCGAGCTTTGATCAACAACTTTTCCATGATCCCCAACGAGCAATTCCACGAGGCTTAGGATCGATTCCTTGAGCTCATTGACCGATGTCCACATCATGATATTTCCAAGCCCAATCTGGTACAGAGTTTCTTTTGTGGGCTGACACCATAGCTGCAGGGGCTTATGAACGCTTCTTGTGGGGGCTCCTATTTTGCCAAAGACGAAGACCAAGTCTGGGCCATATGTGAGAAGATGGCCGAGAACTACACGGTGATGTCCTAGACCCGTCTCTACAATCAGGGGAAATCCTCACCCCATGTCGTGTCCTATCAGAGGACAACACGAGTCGATGCAGGTCCATCCACCTCTTCAGCAGCCACAGCACAAACAGAGTCGTTGGCCGCTGATATGGGCATCATCAGTGAGAAGCTGGATCGCATTGATATTAATAAGAAGAAGCAGTTCCAGGGCATGACTCATATCGATCAGTTGGCATAGACATTGAGTGACCTGAAGACCCAGATCATGTGTCTCCAGGAGGCACAGACGGCTTCTCAACCTCGTCTCAGGTCACGGGCTGAACCTAGCAGTAGCGACCCAGAACTCCGCCTAGTACAGATAGGTTCACCACTTCCAGGCGGAGTCGTTCCAGCAGCCGCAACATCGGTACCATCATCCATCACCATCTCAGGATGCTCAGATGGTGGTGTATGAGCAGGATCAGCCATAGGCAATCCTTCCTACACCCCCTTCAAGCAGGAGTCGTTGATGGAAGTCAACGGGATTTGGTACGACCGATAGCAGCTCGGGATCTGCCCTAATCATCCCGGATTCAGGTGGTCGACCGGAGGTGCCTCATCCCATCATTAGCCTCCAGCTTAGGGTGGATAGTTCATCCAGCCTCAGCAACAGCCCCAATTCCCTCACCAGCCACAGCAACAGCATTACCAGTCGGGTCCTCGTCCCTACTAGTAGGGACGGTCATAGAGGCAGCACCAGCAGCAGCCTCAGCAGTATTCTCAGCCTACCCCTCATCAGTTCCAGCAGTAGCCTCATTTTCAGAGAGGCAACCTGTCCGGTTCTCATGGGCCAGCCTATGAGAACCCAGCACTTGATGATCTAGCCCGCCTACTTTCCGACCAACAAGCCACATTCAGGCGGGAGATGGACGAGTTCCGCCAGAAGATGAGGAAGATCATCAAAGGAAAGACCACCATACCTGCTCAGATCGAGCCCAACTCGAATGACCTAAAAAGAAAACCTGAGCAGGTACAGTTCAAAGAGATTATCACTCCTAGTGATATATTGGGTGGCATTGCTTCATATACATTTGATGATGACTTTGTTACACTTAGGAGTGGTATGATGCCAACCGGCAATGCCTCATCTGAGCGACGACACCACAAGGATGCAGAAGTGCCAGGCGAGGAGGATAGCGGTGTTGATGTCGCTCAGGATGATGATGACGGTGGTACTGACGTCACCAAAGATGTTGATCCAGCCGACGGCACTGAGGTCGTCGCTTCCCCAGATGTAGAGGGTGGTACGGATGCCTCTAGAGATCCAGGTGTTGAGCCAGAGTGCGGTGTTGATGTTGTGGGTGGTACTGAGGCCACCCCTTCTATTCCAGTAGTGTTTTCTCCATTTTTTGTACCTCGGGATTTTATAGAAAATACCAAAAAATTAATAAAGGAAAGGGTTCTTCATCTTCAACTCCATATGTGATGCATGATGATACTTTATGGATTCTATTCCTTCTCAGCAGCAAGAACCCGTTCCTAGCCCTCTATCTGAGAAGGGCCCAACCATCCACTTACCTCAGGCACTTCGCTTGGCGAAGGGTAAGAAAATAGAAAATCCAAAAAAATCACAACAGTTAGATTTCAGTCAGCAGATGATTGATAGATTTCAGATTCAGCTGACTCTATAGTAGTCACTTGAGCACATCCCTCTCTTCCAAAAGAACTTGAGAGAGAAGACCACCATCTGTAGGAAGAAGAGGAACCATAATGCAGAAATTCATGTGCTCACTCGTGCCACCTGCTTCGCCATCCAGAACTGTTTGACAGCCAAGAAGCCAGATGCAGGAGCTCCCTATGTCAGATGTCATATTCATGAGCAGAGATTTGATCGGACTCTATTAGACAGTGGTTCTTCCATCAACCTTATTCCGGTAGCCTTGCTTGACCGATTCGAGTTTGGTCCTCTTCGAAAGAGCAGGACAGTCCTTCAGTTTGCTGATAGATCTGTCAAGAGGCTGAAGGGATTGTTGAAGGACATGGTCATTACAATTCAGGGTCTCAAATTCCCCGTGGACTTTGTCATGTTGGATATGGAGATCCCTGAGTCTGTGACCAATACACCCATCATTCTAGGACGTTCATTCTTGGCCACAACCAAGGCGGTGTCCAACCAGGACAGTGGGAAGGTATACTTTCGTGTTGAGGGCGAGAGTATACAAATAAAGATGATCGACGAGACCAGAGCGCATGACTCAGCTTGCTCAGAGTAGTGTAGTGATACAGAGCAGATGACAGAGGCAGAGCGAGACGTACACCAGGAGTGCGACTTTGTGATCACTGATGATGAAGCCGCTTGGTCTGATCCCTTTTCACGAGACCTTCTCTCACCTTCAGATACTGCAGATTCACAGATCCCAATAGAGGAGAGTTTAGAGAGCACACTCTTGGCAGAGGAAACATTCGGGGCTGAAGATCGTGTTCAGGACAGCGAGACAGAATACATTTCTTGTGATTCAGATCCCTTAGATTCAGACATAGATTGGGCCAAATTTGATGAGTTGTTACCTTGTCTAATTCCAATAGAGCCAATAGATAGGGTGGAGACTGAGCCGGCACAAATTACATATACATCAGCAGGGCCAGCTTCGCCAAATACTCATGATCAGCGAGAGTTCTCACATGCAGATCTGGTCGCATTCACTCATACATTTCAAAAGCCAGATTTGCCAGCTCCCAGATGTCTAGAACTGAAGCCTTTGTTATAGTCACTGAAGTATAGATTCCTTGCGGGTGAGCATGAAATGTACCCAGTCATTATCTCAGTAGATTTTTGGAGATCAAGAATCTCATTTGATGGAGACTCTTGAAAAGAACCGTAAGGCAATAAGATGGAGCGTAGCTGATCTCGAGGGTATAAGTCTGTCCCTGTGCTCCCACCATATCTATCTCGAAGAGGATGCTAAGCCATCGTGTGAGTTCCAGCGACGTCTGAATCTGAATCTTCAAGAGGTAGTCATGAGGGAAATATCGAAATGGTGGAGCACCGATTTTATCTACCCCATCTCCGACTCCAAGTGGGTTAGTCCATTACATGTGGTGTCCAAGAAGACGGGCGTCACTACAGTTGTGAGTGAGTCTGGAGAAGAGATAACTAGTTGGGTACCCACTTCTTGGAGGGTCTGTGTGGACTACAGACGATTGAATCAGGCCACCAAGAAGGATCATTTCCCGCTGCCTTTTATTGATCAGATTATAGAGAGGCTAGCTGGAAAGAGTCACTACTGCTTTCTTGATGGGTACTCCGGCTACAATCAGGTGGCCATTGTTCCTGGAGACCAGGACAAGATGACATTCACCTGTCCATTTGGGACTTATGCTTTCAGATGGATGCCCTTTGCTGGTCTATATAATGCCCCGACGACATTCCAAAGGTACATGTTGTCCATTTTCTCGGACATGATGGGTGACTGTTTAGAGGTCTTCATGGATGACTTTTCAGTCTATGGAGATGAGTTTGATGCTTGTCTTGACTGCCTAGACTGCGTCCTTCAGCGCTACGTTGAGATTCATCTTGTTTTATACTAGGAGAAGAGTCACTTCATGGTGACTCAAGGGACGGTGCTTGGTCATATCATCTCCTACAGGGGCATGGAGGTTTATCCGGCCAAGGTGGATATCATCAGGAAACTCAATCCACCATCCAACCTACGACAGTTACGATCTTTTCTGGGACATGTCGGTTTCTACCGACGGTTCATTCATGATTTCAGCAGGATTGCCCGATCGTTGACTGATTTTCTGACAAAAGACACCGAGTTCAGTGTAGATAATAAGTGTCTTGTGTCATTTGAGACTCTCAAGAGCCTATTTGTTGAGGCTCTTGTCTTTTAGTTGCGTGATTGGTCTCTCTTATTCGAGATCATGATGGATGCCTCCGAATTTGCCGTACGGGCCATGCTAGGACAGAGGAGGGATGGAGTAGCAGTTGTCATTCACTACGCTAGTCGTACATTAGATGCCGCACAACGGAACTACATCGTCACGGAGAAAGAGATGCTAGCCATAGTCTTTACCTTGGACAAATTTTGATCATATATTATTGGATCTAAAGTGACTATCTTTACTGATCATACCGCCATTAGGTACCTCTTGGAAAAGAAGGATGCCAAAGCGAGACTGACTAGATGGATCCTTCTACTCCAGGAGTTTGACATTGAGATTAAGGATAAACCTGGAGTCAAGAATGTGGTGGGGGATCATCTCTCCTGATTGGAAAATCTTGAGAAATCTGAGCAGACTGATCCCATTTCAGAGACCTTCCCAGATGAGGTGATTCTTGTTATTGCCTCATTCCCGTGGTACGCCGACATTGTGAACTATCTTGTTGCCAAGAAAGTCCCACCAGGTTGGCCCAGGTAGCGACTTGAGACCTTCTTTACGAAGGCCAAGTCCTACCATTGGGAGGATCCCATCCTTTATCATGAAGGAGGGGCTAGCATCTAGCGTTGGTGCATTCCTCAGGAGGAGCACCATAGATTCCTCACATACTACCACAAGCTTGAGGCAGGAGGACATCATTCTAGGAGGAGTACATCACAAAAAGTGTTATAATCCGGCCTATGGTGGCCTACCCTCTTCAAGGATTCTAATGAATTCGTGAAGAGGTTTACTGACTGTTAGATAATGGGCACTTGTGGACAGCGTAATATGATGTCGATGCAGCCCATTCACTTTTGTGAGGTTTTTGATGCATGGGTCATCGATTTCATGGGTCCCTTCCCTAAGAGTCAGGGATTCGAGTACATTCTGTTGGTTGTTGATTATGTGAGTCGTTGGGTTGAGGCCATTCCCGCCCGAACTGCAGATGCTAAGACTGTTTGCAAATTTTTGAAGAAGAATATCATTTCATGGTTTGGGGTGCCTAGAGTATTGATATCTGACGGGGGTCTCACTTTATCAACGACAAGGTAAAGTCCCATGCTAATGAGTTTAGCATATACCATCGAGTTGCCACTCCATATCATACTCAGACCAATGGTCTTGCTGAAGTATCGAATAGGGAGATCAAGATGATATTGCAGAAGGTAGTCTGCCCAGATCGAAAGGATTGGTCACAGCTCTTGGACTCAATTTTGTGGTCATATCAGACTTCCTTCAAGACTCCTTTCGGTACATCTCCCTTTCGTCTTGTTTATGGCAAGCCCTTCCATTTACCTATTGAGATTAGGCACAAGTCACTTTGGGTTGTCACTAATATATTATTGAATCCATTGAGTATAGGAGATCAAAGGAAGGCAGAATTGGTAGCCCTGGAGGAGCTTAGAAATACAGCCTTTTCAAGCAGCCTACAATATAAGGAGCAAGTAAAGATATGGCATGATTCTCATATCAGCTATAAGTAGTTTGAGCCATATCAGAGAGTATGGTTGTTTAATACCATGCTTAGATTATTTCCAAGGAAATTGCAGAGTAAGTGGAAAGGACCATACCTGGTCCGAAAGGTGCATGACAATGGTAGTATTGACATATCTGAAATGTTATCTGTATCCAACTTTTGTGTTAATGGTCAGCGCCTCAAATCATATCTAGATCATGAGCCGATGATCGTTGATGTTGCCTCGATTCATTTTGCATGAGATGTGGTCTTTTACTCACATCAGTTAGATCTCGTGCCTGATTATCATTGTCTTCCGCCTTGTATAGATCTTGATGTCCATATCATCTCATTCTTTAGTCTAAGACCCCGTCTGCATCTTGTGATTATGCTATACTTAGGGTGCACTTTACCCTAGGTATAGGGGATGCCGGATCCTTGATCATTCTTTTGATTATTTTTACCTCTGTTTTGCTGCCTATACTTAGGTATATTTTACCCCTAAGTATAGGGGAGGTAAACCATGTACATCCTTTTACTCGATTTTCCCTCTGTACACAGTCTGCTATACTTAGATTACTTGATCCTAAGTATAGGAGAAACACCGAGCCCTCTTCATTCTATTATTTTGATTCGTTGTTGTAATATAGCATTCCTTTTCACTTCCCTATACTGAGCACGAGTTATGTCTTCTTCATCACTCTTTGTTCACTCTGAGGACATCGTTTGAGCTAAGTATTGGGGATTGTCGTATATATTACATATATACTATAGCCATAACTCGTACTTTGTATGCGTGTGTTAATAAATAAAATGGCTAAAAATCAACTATTAAAAATCGTAAAAATTTTAAAATTTTTCTTGTACATAAAATTCTTTCTTGCACATGCATAGCTATTTATAAAAACTATTTTTGTACAAATGTTTGTAAAAATGTTTTGTTTGTAAAAAGTTTGTAAATATTTTTGGTATCAAAACTATGTATATGGTACATTTTTTTGTAAAATATTTAAAAAAATAAATGTTTGTCAATAGTCTGCAAAACTTCTGCATCCATGCATACATTCAAACATTTTCAAAATTTTTGCACATTTTCAAAAGCTTTGCATAAAAAGATTTTTGTATATACTTGTATATTCTTCGGAATCATAGTTGACATTTAAACTAGCATGGAACTAAATTGGAAAATGGAGCTTGGTTAAGACCTTAATCCACTTAATTCTAAGAGGAACCTTATAGGATTTTGGGTTGAGACTTTTCAGGTCCATTGGTGACTTAATTCTTTGAGTCCACTAGTCTATGATCACATGTCATCTTGATGAGCCTAAGTAGAACATTTAATGATGCATACATGACTCTCATAAACAATGGCTTTACTTGCACTAGCACCTTACACATATATCTACGGATGAGGTGGTGAGGAGGCAGTTTCCTATGGCTTGGGGTAGCATACAAGGGTAGTACTTCTAGGAGGAACCTCTCATCTTCTCTTAGGGAAGGAAGTACGCCTCAACTTGGTCTGGTGGTGTTGAGTTCTAAAGACAGGAGTTGTGGGCTGCAATAATGCTTCAAAAGAGGGACAGTCTACTGGGTCAAGAGGAAAAAGTCCTTATGTATATATGTTGCACCATGTAGATATGTTGTACATATGCACATCAAAAAAAATGTGCAAAAGAAAGAAAAACTCCAAAAAGGTGGCGGGTCTGATAGAAAATGAAATACCTGCTGGAGTGTATATAGCCAAATAAAGCAAAGCTTATGTTACCCTCTCTCATCTCTTGAAGCTTGCAGCAGGAGACTTATCTACACTGGTTAGGCTCCCAGGGATACATGACTACACTGGTCATGGTCCATTCTCTTCTTTCCGCTCTTTTTGAGCTGGTTGAACTTGAACTTAGAAGGGAATACCCCGCTCCTCGAGGAAAGAGCTGCCAGACTAGGGCATTAGAGTTACCTTGTTGAGGGAGGTTGTTACCTTGTCATTTCTGAGGTGGGGAGCTACTTATCACTTACACAGTACAAGAAAAGATTCATGGTCATTAGAGTTTGTGTATATAGACTTGTTCTGATCTGGATTATTAAGGAGTCTTGACCATAGATTAGTGAAACTTAGAGGCTGTTGAGTTTTAAACGTTGGTCCAAATAAGGTTCTGACAAACTAATAATCCAAAGGTCTGACTAAGCTCCATCTTCCAATTTAATGAAGACAAGTTTAATAATCAACCTTGATTCTCCTTCGTTTTCTTTTCTTCTTCTTTTTCACTTCTTTTTCAAATAAGTGTTTTCTACGGGTCTAGCAAAGGTAAAGTATAGGGAGGGTGATGAATCCCTGATTCTCAGTCTTTATTCTTTTATTTTAGCTATTTATCTTGGCAAAGCATCGTGTAAATAGATGTAAATACAATAAGTAAGCATTATGCATGCATTTGTTAATATTACATAATTAGCATGTATTTGAGTAAAAATAAAAGAATAAAAGAAGAGAAAAGGTAAGGAGGTATTTAGAATAAATACAGAGTGACCCGAACCCAAGAGAAGGTCAAGCATTGCCCTGATCATCAAATAAAACAAGTAGAGAGAGATAGGGCCTACTATATATTGTACATATTATTTATGTAAATAAATAATTATTCTTGACAAAATAAAAATAAAATATTCTTTTTACCTCTTTGTATATAGTCCTAAAAAGAAAACAAAAATCAATAAAATAAAAATAAAAGTTTCTCCCACTTGTACAAAATACATGTATATATGCTTCACTCTTTATTTATTGTATACCTATAAATAAATAATAAAATAAAAAAAAATTTTAAACCAAAAATTATGTTATAAATAAATAAAATATAAAAATTGGGGTATTTATGTAAAAATAACAAAATAAATATAATTGTATAAAATACATAGGTATATTATACCTGTAAATAATACATTATATTGTATAGAGATTAATTTATATTTCTTAAAAATAATTAAAAATCACAGAAAAATTCTTTGAAAAATAATAAACATTTTTTGTTTTATTTATTTTTAAATTTAAATTCATTTATTATTTTTAAATCAATTTTCTTTACTTTTCTAGCAGTTTTGTCGTGTAGTGTATTTTGTCCTATTCTAGCCCGCTCTTGATTGGTCAAGCGGGGATTGTTGACTTCAGTCAACTAGTCCCCCTGGACTCCTTTTTCGCTCGGACCCAGTTTGCTTCGATTTTTGCCGAATTTTCCGAACTTGATCCGATCAAGTTTATCATCGAGCAGCTGCTCCGATTAGAGAGGGAAGATCCATGATCTACATCCGATGACATTCCTAGGGATCCGACCCTCGGTTCACGTGCCCTTGCTCTGATCTTTCTAGGCACCCGGGTGACCTATAATGCATCTTCTTCCGCCACCACAGGAGGGTAGCTCGTGCCTCATGCCTCCCTCTAGCCTTAGCCACCTTCGGTTGAGTGACTGTTTCCACAGGGTCCCTTTGGATCGGAGTTTGGAGGAGCATCCATGTTGCTCAGCCTCGTGGACGACGTGCGCCACCGCGATAAGCCTCCCAGCCTTCCACAACTTGGTCGAGGCCACTACCTCGTCGATCACCTCCGCCTGAAGCTCCAGAGTTCGTCTAGAACCTCAGGTACCCCTCATTTCCCTTACATTTTCCTATTCGATCCATTCACATCATCTTGTGTCGCCGCATCTCCGCCTGCTCCGACTAGTGAGTCGGGGCACTGACATCCGAACCTATCCATTCAGATCGACCCATTGCCTCACCAGACATCTTCCCCCGCAGTCTATCCACCCTTAGGATCGACCATCAGGTCGAGATTGAGGTCCAGATCTCCACTATCCCCTTCATCGGAGATCGAACCACACCCCTTGTCGCTTCTTTCCATTTTTGCTCAAATAACCCTGACTGGAGCTTCGCTCCGAGTCGAACTTTACTTCGCAGGTGTTTGCGCGCACTGGGACTCCAGGTTCCAACCTCCAGAGGGTCCTCCAGAGTAGTTCTAAGTCCACCTTCACCGCCACACATATCCGTCCAGCAACTCCCCCATAAGACCCGGCCATTCCACGCGGGAGACCTCCACGATTGTCCCTGACCCTTCCGATCGATCATCGGAGCCGAGGATACCATCCTAGGATCTGGTGAAGTTCGCCAGGGCCTTGTTCTTCCAGGTCCCCTCTCCACCGTTGGATTGACCCACCTCTGTCAGATCGCATCCCAGCCATAACTAGAGCAGCCTTAGGACCGTTAGATCTGACGCCCGATGCATCTGCGCCCCACGTCCCCGACATTCTATGGGGCATCAGATCTGACACTGCAGGAGATCTGCACCGCACGTTCCACCGTCCACCAGATTTCTCCACGCGTCCTCCACGCACACCGCACTTGCCCTTTGAGGGTATATTGCATTTCTTTACCTACAGTTTGCATGCTTTTTTTCTAGTTTATTAAATAAAATTATAGTTTGAGCTTTTTGCATATTAGACCCTGATGTTTTCAGTATTTACAATTTAGTCCCCCGAGTCTGAAAATACGTGCACGCTCACGTGGTTTTTGCAAGAACAATCCTGCTCTTTCAGATGGTTATGTTTTTAATGAAATATTTCCTATATTTGTACTATACCCCTGTGCGTGAGTTAATTAGCATGTACATGTATTGTGTGGGCTTTTTACGCTAGTGCCCCTAGACTTTTCGGATGTGTTAATGTTTAGTCTGAAAACTTTAGGATAATTGCATATAGGTCCCTATAGCTTGTGTGTCTTGTTTTTAGATCAAATAATTATCAAATCTACTCCAAAAATCCCCAAAAATTACCATTAGCTCCTGCTAATGTGCACTATTTTTGTAATTTTTGTGACTCAATTTGATTTTATTTGATATTTTCTAAAAATCAAAAACCCCTAAAAATGTGTTTGTCTATTTTATAAAATACCAAAAAATATAAAAAATACCCCTAAAAATCTCATAAAAATTCATGTCTATTTGTTTTATTTTATTTTCACTCTAGTACCATTTGTGTTCCTTTATCATTTCTAAAACCATTAAAAATCACAAAAGATTTAAAACCTTATAAAAATCATTAAAATTCTACAAAAATAAAAAAATGAGATTTCAGTTTCTGTAATTAGGTCTTTTTATTTACTTTATCATAAAAATTGCAACCAGGACGTTTGGGCAATTTTAGCATTTTAAAGTTGACTTTTGGTCAGGGCTGCAAATTGTGTTTATGTTTTGTATTTGTTTCTTTTTTATAAAATCTTATAAAAAATTTGAAAAATATCAGAAAATCACCAAAACACTTGCATATTTTAAAAATATAAAAATATTTTTTTCCTTATTTCTGATATTTTTATTCTTAATAAAAATTATTTAAGTTTGATTTTCTTTATCTTTTTATTTGTTTCCTTAATAGAAAATATAAAAAAATTGCAAATTAAAAATCACAAAAAGATGCTTTTTATTTTCTAATTCTCGACTACTTCGTAGGCTTCGCCCATGCTCCTTATGTTCGACCTGGGTCGCTATACCAAGTTAAATGAATAACGGAGACCGCTACATTAGATTTCATGCTTGATTGTTTTAATTGTGGTCTTGATTGATTTTCTTGATTGACCGTGCCTTATGTTTCGGGTCGCAATGACCTTTAGATACTACTTAACCTGAGTTTCTCTGGCCATTAATCATGGAGTCAGAGATCCTCTTGAAGATACTATGAAAAATTGGATGATATTTTCTTTCCAAATACATAGCGTTCATCTATTTTATAGATATATTTGTTAGATCCAAGTATAGTAAATATCTTGTTGATGTAATCTATATTGTTTTGATTGTTTTATTTGACTGATATTATCAAATGAGCTCATATAATTTTTTATCTTGCTAATCTAACACTGTTATGCAAATACTCTTTTGGGGTTCTCTTTGTAGGAAGTTAGGGGTGAAGCCTCAAACAATGTTATGGCTAGCTCAGTTATAGTAATGACTTTAGTGTTTCGATCTAAGGTTGTGACTTTGGTGTGTGATCCAATGTTGTAAGCAGGTGTGCCTGTAATCGGTTGAGAGATCCATCTAAATATCCGAGGATATAGTGGAATAGTTTGTTGGTTTACTGGCCTAAAATCCTAAGTATGCAGGGCTTCGGTCGTGGTTTTCACCCACTTGGGTTTCCACGTTAACATATTGTGCATTGTAATTGTTGGATTCTTATTTTTGACTAACTTCTTTTGCTTGCCAATTATTTCTGTGAAAATTTTTATTATGCCATACTCCATTCAACCCCCATCAATAGTATATTCGATCTGCAAGTTCTATTAAGTGGTATCATAGTGTGTTTATTAGTTCCAAGTAAAGCATTTATCTCTGATTTGATGGCAGCTACAAGCAACTTTAGCAGCATCAGTCATCAAAGCCAATCCACAATAACTACTCTTGTTGGAATATACAAATGCAAATATTTTTGGAGTCACTTGATTATGAAGTTTGGAATATCATCAAGTACAAATATGAGAAGCTCAATCCAACCGTTGAAGCTCCTCTAACGAAAGTCGACAAAAAAATGTTACATACAATTCACAGGCAATGAACCGTATCTTCCACGCTATAACTAAAGAAGAGTTCAATAGGGTTTCAGCTTGTAAAATATCTTATGATATCTGAAATAAGTTGAGTGTCACTTATGAGAGCACAAACGAGGTTAAAGAAATGCATTTAGGATAAAACTATGAACTTTTTAAAATGGAATCTGGTGAAACCATACGAGATATTTATACATAAATTTCAGGGATGAGCAATGAAATGTTGAACCCAAACATCAAAATCAAGGAGCCCAATCAAGTTAAAAAATCTACACAGATCACTCACTCTTAAGTGGAGTACAATGACAACGATAAACCCACAATGCAAATACCTTGCACATTAATGATCTTGTAGGTAAACTCATCTCCTATGAAGTAGAAAGAGAACTTGTTAAAGATTCATATGCCAGCTGAGATGAGGATTTTGCAATGATCATAAGAAAATTCAAGAAATTCCTCAGAAATAGAGGATAGAAGAAAGATAAGGATCTAATATATTACAACTACAAGAGGAAAATGACACTTCAAAAGGATTGTCCCCTTCTCAAAAGAATCCAGAAGTTCAAAACTAAGAAGATCTAGCTTCATGAAGAGAAGAAAACATTCAATCCAAAGCAATTTCATGGAATGTAGAAGAAGAAAGCTCTCGATGTTACTTAAGATGATTCTTCAGACTCTTCCAGATGATTCAGGAAGCGAATAAAACACGTTAAATGATTTAGAAGCTCTTGTAGGTCTCATGGCCAGTGATGATCATGTAACCTTAATGAGAATTCTATTAATGAATTATAAGAAGTTGTTCCTGAAAAATAAATTTCAAACAAAATGCATGCTCTACGTTAGAGAATTATGTATCATAAGGAGAAGCTTATAAAGAACATATAGTTGAGCTTACTAATACTTTATCTATACTTCAGACAAATAGCATGAAAAAGAAATAAAGTCTTTTAAAAACCAATAAAGACAACTTGAAAAATACTATCACTGAATTATAGAAGAAAATTAATATCCTTGTAAATGATCTTGCTAAGTTTACTAAAGGAAAAGAAAACCCAGATAAACTTTTAGGTGAAAACTACCAAAGTATAACCAAGTACAATTTATATTTTATTAGTTATGAAGCTATCTCTTTATTCCTGCTCAAGTCTTGCTTAGTCGTGAACCAACAAAAAGGGTATTCCTTGTTCAAAAAAAACAAAAAGGGTATTATAACCAAGGAGAAATCCTCAGAACCAAGCTAACCAGCCAAGGACCTGAAAGATATGGGTAACAAAAAACCCAATTCAGTGTTGTGTATAAGAAAAGATACATGCTTATCCACAGCAAAAAAATGATAAAGCCATATTTTGCAGGAACGAGGTGAAGGAAAGAAATATTACTTAATCATGGGTAGTGGATGTTCCAAGCACATGATTAGAGACAAGGACCTCCTCCAACACCTAGAAACCAAGGATGGATGCACATTCAATTTTGGCAACAATCATACATGTATTTTTATTGGACAAGGTATGATTGGAATCCCTACTACTAGTTTTGATTATGTTAATATGGTTGAAGACCTGAAGTACAATCTGTTGAGTGTATCACATATTTGTGACAAATGTTTTAAAGTTATTTTTTCTAAAAGAATATTTTGAAATCATTAAGAAGACATACTAGATGTTTTGTTAAGAGGAAATAGGAACAAAAATGTACACACAATTAGACTCGACGATGGTTTATCACTAGATTGCCTTATGGCAACACAAAGAGAATCTATAGTAGGCATAAATAGTTAGATCACATTATTTTCAAACAAATCCATAGGCTTAGTAAACTTAACCTAGTTAAAGGACTATCTAATCTATCCTACAAGAAGGAGAACATGTGCACAACATGTGATTTAAGAAAACTGCATAGAAATCCATCCAAACTTAAGAAGTTCATTAGTAATACACAACTTTTAGAATTTAACCACTTAGACTTGTTTGGACCAACAAAATCTACAATTTTAAGTCGGTGATGTTACTATTTTTCTGTAGTCGGTGATTATTTCTCGTTTCACTTGAATTTCATTCCTTACAATCAAAGATTTAGCTTTTTCAAAGTTTGAAAAAGTTATCTAAACAGATTCAAAATGAATGGGGAACTATCATCATTAAGTTAATAAGTGATCATGGTGGTTAGTTCGAGAATGAAAGTTTCTATCTAAGCGGATTCAAAATGAATGAGGAACTATCATCACTAAGTTAAGAAGTGACCATAGCAATGAGTTTGAGAATGAAAGTTTCTCTAAAGTATGTTCAAAGACTAGAATCAAGCACAAATTCTCATCTCCAAGAATCGCCTTTCAGAATGGAGTCGTAGTGCGAAAAAATCACACACTACAAGAATGTGCCCATACTATACTCTGTGAATCTGATTTGCCTCGTTATTTCTAGGTAGAAGCTGTAAATACTTTATGGTATGCCTTACATGATCTTAATTCAACTAGTACTAAAGAAGACATCCTTCGAGCTTTATTTTGAACACTCGCCAAGGATGGGTTATTTACAAATCCTTAAGTGTTTTGATCTTAACACAAAGGATAATATTTACAAGTTTGACTTGAAATTGAAGAAGGCTTTTCATATGGTACTCTTCACATAGCAAAGCTTACATGATCTTCATCAAGAAAACTATGATAGCCATTGAAGCTGTTAATGCTTCTTATAAAGCGACCTTATCTCTCAACGGCATGAATTGGAAAATGAGGATGAGATCGAATTCACAGATCCATCTAGTATACATAAGAATGTGAATTCGCGTGGTCTACTGAAGGATTATAGTTTTGTTAGAGATCATCCTAAGAAGTTGGTGATTCAAGATTTGTTTAAGGGAGTTCAAACAAGATCTCACTTTAACTCCATTGTTACGTTTGCTTTTGTATCCCTTCTCGGGCTGAAATCATAGATGATGCACATAACTATGAATCCTGACTCTTGGTAATAGAAGAAGAACTTATTCAGTTTGTGAGAAATCAGGTATGAGAACTAGTACCCCCTCTTCAGAACCACTCAATATTGGTCTTAAGTGGGTTTTCAAAAATAAATTGGATGAGTCATGTTAAGTTGTCAGAACACGACCAAACTCATAGCTCATGGATACTCATAATAGGAAGGCATCTATTTCGATGAAACCTATGCTTCTGTAGATAGTATTGAATCAATCCGAATGATTATACTATCAGAGAGAAATAAGGGATCAAAGGATAACTTTCACTTATTTCAAGAAGATCTAGCTTTTTTTCAAATTGTTGTCAAAAGTGCATCCTTAAATGGATTTCTTAAGGAAAAAATATATATCAAGCAACGTCTAGGATTTGAAAGCTCTACACACCTTGAATTTGTGTTTCAACTTGGAAAAGCTCTATATAGACGTAAGCAAGATCCGAGAGCGTGGTACGATAGGTAAAAGACCACATCATCACATCAGGTTTTAAAGCAGGCAAAGTCAATTGCACTTTGTTTGTGAAGTCTATTGGTTGTGATTTACTTCTTGTTCAAGTTAATATTGTTGATATTGTGTTTGGCTCTACTAATGCATCTCTATTAAAGAGTTCTCTAATCTTATGCAGCATGTGTTCAAGATGAGTTTAGTTGGAGCTTCAGTTTTTTTTATGTCTTCAAATATATTAACTTCAACATGGGACTCTCTTATCTCAACAAAAGTTCACCAAGGAACTCCTAAAGAAGTTCAGGTTTGATTTGTGTTCCAGTGATCCTACTTCTCTAGCTTTGTCTTTCTCTCCTTGGATCAAGATAAAGGAGGTAAGCCCATCAACACAAAAGAGTAACGAGGTATTATCGGTTCCCTAATCTATCTAACGGCAAGTAAACTTGATATTATTTTCATCACTTGTTTAGTTGCACGCTTTCAATCTTCCCCTAAAGAGTGACATTTGAAATTTGTTTAAAAAATCTTTCATTATTAGGCTACTACTAAAAGTTGTGGTTTGTCTTATCCTAAGACAAGCAGCATGGATCTCTTCGCATATAGCGATATAGACTATGTTTGGAAGTCGTACCAGATTGAAAAAGTACTAGTGGCATTTGTCAGTTAATGAGCAATGCTTTTATATCATGGTTTTCTGGGAAGCCAAAATTGTGTTGCACTATCAACAACTGAAGCTGAGTATATAGCGGCAACTTTATTTTGTTCTCAGTTATTATGGATGAAAAACGCTCTTTCAAACTTTATTTTATCATTCTCTAAGAGTCAAATCTTTTATGATAACACGAGTTCCATTAATCTAGCTAAAAACCCAGTTAATAATTCTAGGACCAAGCATATAGATATCTGACATCAGTTTCTGCTTGAACATGTATTAAAAGGAGAAGTTTGTTTGAATTATGTTTCAACATAATAACAAGTAGCTGACATTTTCAGTAAAACCTTAGCTACTTCTCGATTTGAGCAACTCAAAAGAGAATGTACTTTGAAAAATCTTTAAAATATAAAGCTCAATTGATCGATCAATTGAACAACCCAATTGATCACACCCCGATCAACCACCCATAGAAGGCAAATCGATCAATTGGACCAGCGATATTTTTTGTGTCCTCCTCAAATCTAATGATACCTTGACCCCGTCAACCACCACTCATCTTAATTGACATCTTGAACACATCAAATCAACTTTATCTCTTCAAAATTAAAAATTTAAAATTCAAATTTGTATTTTGATGAACTGTGTTTTCACCGCTTTAATGGTCGTGTATTTTGTTGTAGTACAAGCAGTGAAAACGATCCATGCAAAGACCACACCTTCTAATATGTGGCAATCATTTTACTTGGAAAGTATACCAAGGTCAAACACAGGGACATGAGTCTCCTCATCTGTTCATCAAAAATTATTGATTAAATAATAAGTGATTAAATTCTAAGGTCTAGGTCTTCATATGCAATTACAATGCATGACACAGAAGGATATGCAGATACATGATGCAAACAAAATGATGCAAAGACAAAGTAATATGATGCATACAATTTTTATTTGGTTCTAAATGCAATTAAATAAGATGCAGTGCGGATGATATGTAAGCAAATATAAATATCCCCTAAAATGATTCAATTTCCTTAAACAATCAGAAGTAAATTGATTACAAAATCAATTGAGGCACCATAATAATTTAAGGCATTTAAAATAAGCATAAGTGACACTTATAAGGTCTAGAATGTAGCACATGAAATTAATGTTAAAATAGGGAAAAAGAGATGTCATTAACTAGAGAATAAAATATGCAACACGATGAAACTGAAATAAATGGAAACGGAGTTCGTATGCTCAAGTTATGAAGAAAAGAGTGCTAAGAGCATAAATGCAATAAAACTATAAAAATAAATAGATAAATAATTACAAACAGGACCTTGAGGGACCTATTTGTAATTTTCATAAATTGGTAGGGCATCTCTGAAAAATACCCAGGCCCGCAAATGGAGCACGCGCTCCTGGACCTAATGTAATTTGTGAAAGACCCGGTGCCTTCTCTGTAATTATCCCAGCCTGCACACGGGTAGCATGCGCACGAGCTAGGCTCGGGAGCGGGCTGAGATTCGAGACTAGGCTTGAGCGGCTATAGGTTTGGATGCCATGTGGCGTGGCATCCACGCTTCATATCAGGCTTGGTACCACCAGGCCATGTGGTCTGGAGCAGGGTCTGGAGAACCATCTGGTTGTCCAACCTGAACATAGGACTGCACCTCTACGTGGTTGCATCGTTGTCATCCTCCATGCACAAGGCAGAGAAGATGGGGCACCGGCGACCAACCGGATGCTCCTCGAAGCTCCATTCGCATGCTTGAAGGCTGAGGAAGATGGCGGAGGGCCTCGCAAAGGAGAAGGAGGTGAGATGAATCTAGGAGAGGGTCAGGCAATGGTGGGGTTTAATCGAGTGAGGCAGGAAAATAGAGAGAGAACAACAGAAGAAGACGAAGAAGAAGAAGGAAGAAAAGATACATGATCGGAGCAGGTCGTTGGCGACGAGGGTGGCCTGGGTTGAGCTTCTGATGAAGCTCGAGGCTTTTGCACGACGAGGCCAACTAGTCCTCGGTGCTCAACGGTGAATAGGGAAGTCGTGACATGGCCATGGAGGCCATGGGTCGACACCTATCCTAGAGGTACCATTATGGCCCCTCATCGGACCTCTTTCTGTGATAGGGAGGCGGAAAGGGCTTAGGCACTGTAGTGGTGGATGATGTGGTGATGAGGGCAGAGCAGGGGTATTTGAAGGTGGTGATGGTGGTTATGAGCGAGTTTTGTAACGTTGGTAATGAAGAAATGGAGTGATGGAGGGGCTTAATGAAGGTTGCACAAAGATGGTGCATCTCGAGGCTACGTGGAGGATGCGTTAGGACGAGGAGAGGTGATAGGAGATGGCTTCCAAAATATGAAGGTGATGAAGGTTGATGTGGGGTGCGGGTCGATTACGGAGGTAGGAGACGAAGGATGGGCCATTGGATCTTATAGTCCAACAGTCCATAAAGACGGCATGAAGGAGCAGTCCAGATCAGATCCATAAGATCCGATCCAGCAATGTGGGAAAGGCGGAAGCGAACGACCTTGATGAAGTCAGCAGCGGGATCTAAGGGTCGAGAATAGAATAGGATACGTGGAGGTTGTTGAGCCATTGGATGACACAAGGTTGAGGTGAGGGCGGACAAGAGCAATGGGGATCTCGTCTGGAGGGAGATTTAATGGTTGTGAACAACACAGAGATGAATAGCAAGGAGGAAGGTTGGGAGGCGAAGATCCAAGGGCTGTGGAGAAGGTTGTGTGGCGGCCACGAGAAGGGGCCAAGTGGGCGGCCCAGAGGGTACCACATGGTTGCACCAGAATATTTAGAGAAAAAAATGAATAGAAAAATAAAAAAGAAATAAAAGAAAAAAATTAACAAAAATTCAAAACATGAAAGTTGTAGATCTCGATGAGATCTACAAGTTTCATGTTGAACAAAAAGTTAAAAGATCTCATTTGAATAAATAAATATTTTTGGTAGTATTTTTGATATGTAAAAATATTGTTTTTTTATGGTTTTGTTCTTTCTTTGTATTTTTTATTTCTTTTGAGACCAACATAAATATATACCATATTTATCTTTTTTTAATGAATAAGAAAAATAAGGAAAATGTTAGTATTAAATATACAATAATTATCATTAAATACACAATAATTAGTAATTAGGTTTTACTACAAGGAGAAGGATTATTGCTAAAGATGTGGAATTAATGAAGATTTACAATGAAGCTCTTATTCTTCGAGGATAAAAAGAGAGAATAGTGATAATCCATCAGAGATTCATCACACCCCTATACTTAAACTATGCTCATCCTCTAGCATCTAAAAACTAAAGGAGCTGGGTTAATTCATGACAGTGCATGTGAGTTTTCAAGGCTCAGTTCATCGAAAACTCTTGATTTAAGTGATCCTAAAATTTCTGGGCTCAAGCATGCTCTAGTCAAAAGGAATCCAACTTCTCTAATTATCAAACTCTATGTTTGTACATATATTATAAGGATATGACTTTTAGTGTACTGCAATCATGAGAGTCGAGTCGAGATGTCACGTATGGTCCCAGTCCAGGAGACTGTCCTCTAGACCTAATCCTCAACACTAGGGAATAAGTCTTTAATTACAATCAATCCACTGTCTCATTAGTTTGTCAGACTTGAACGTGTAGATGGAAGGACATATGATGGTGGACATAGGATTGTGCATTTTCTTCTCTCCCCCACATTGGAACAAGGGTCCTCTCGAATGCCTTATTACTCAACACATGTATATTTTGTTTGTTGATCAATGTGTCCATCATGAGAGTTCGGAGTCGTCTGCATTTGTTTTCGTGGGAGTACATCAGGGTATGTCTCTTTTGAGTATCTAAGATACCTTTGACACCTAGACTTGTATCATAATATGATGCGAAGACCTTTTTGGGTGCTAGTCCGATTCCTTGATCCTATAGCTTTTGTCCAAGTGGACACTTTTAAATGTTTGGGAGCGCTCGTCTTTGGTGGAAGCTCTTTTGAATTTGCATTTGTAATGAGAGAGATTTTCATTGTATGAGAGAACTTCTCTCAAATTTTATTTCATTGATGTTTGGCTAGCTCCACTGCTTTTACCAAGATTTTGCGCACACTGGTCAACAATTATTTAATTTCATCACCCTGGTACATAGGTAAATATCAAAATATAGCATGTGAACTTGTTCGCATACTGGTTAGGGTTTGTTGACACTCAGGTTTCTTGAAGCCTTCATTTACTTTATCCCATCCTCGAGCATCATTAAATCGGGTCTAGACTTAAACCTCCAGCCCCTCGAGCGATAACTCAACTCAACTCATGTCATCAATCATGTAGTTGTGGAAGTGATGTGATTATCATATTATTTAGAAGATAAAGATGAAGAGTGCAGTCTTTCAAACTAGTGAAGTGTGGATTATTAAGTTTCAAAACCCTAATGACTAAGGCCGGTTAACTCAGACTCTCAAGGTCTCAGAAATCAAGTGTCCTCAACTCTTGAATCCTTGAGTGATAGTGAATGTGTAAGGAATATACCAACTCCAGAGTTAGTGAATTTTTTGTGTTGAGTTTTACAATTTTTATGAGATTTTTTTCTAATCTCAAGAGAAATAATGACTGGCCCACGCTCCTATGAATAGTTGCATCCATTTCCAACTAGTATGGGTGTAAGTACGAACCGTTAGACGGCTACCCATGTTATTTCGAGATGGTTCCATTCGCATTGTCTTTTAACCACCCACTCTGCTAAGGGAGACCGTAGTTCCCACGCTGAGAATGGCTACTCATTTCTAAGCTCAGTAGTCAGAGTCGTTGATTAAGAAAAGATTTTTAATTTTTCAAATTTTTATGTGATTTTTTAAAAGCTTAATAGTAATTACAAAACAAGCAATTAGTATCTCATTTCTTAAAAGATTTTTCAAACCATGTCACATTATATATATAGATTTTCAAACATTTTTCAAATGATTTTCAAAACAAGAAAAATCACATTTTTCAAACTAACGTCAAACATTTTCCAAAATAGTGTAACACAGTTAGAAAATTTTTCAAAGAATTTTGAAAATATTTTACAAATTAATTCACAAGATACTTATACCCTATCCCCAAAAAAGTTTCAGAAAAATGTCAAAATATGAGCTATGGCTAAAGTATTTATCAATATATATGGTATACCCCCCTATACTTAACTTTTATTATGTCCTCATAGCAGAAAGTGATATGAAGCCATAGCTCTGGTCAAATACAAGGCTATATAGAAGAACTTAATCAGATGCCCCCCATACATAGGTTAAAATGAAATAATTATAAGAAGACAAGAAGAGGGAAAATGAATGACTCGGGTACCCCTATACTCAGGCTGAAAATGGCCTTAATATTGGATATGAAATGAAGATGGAGAGACCCATTGTGAGTGGTCAATTGCTATACAAGGTTGCCCCTATACTTAGGCTGAAGAGTAGACTAAGTATTTGGATGTGGATTTTAGGCTGGGGAACCAGAGATCGGTTAGGGTTAGAGGGTGGAGTGGGTTTACACATATGAATGGGGGGAGGGGGGATCATCTAGGGTTACGAGTGGGTTGGGTAGAGAAGACAATCAGGCTCAACCAAGCAAGCAATACCCCCATATTCACCAAAACACACATGAAGACCAACAAAGGTTGGTCATTTATCTTTTCCTTTTTATTGGTGCTCATTCAAAATTTTAAGTTCATTATGCAGGTTTTAGGGCTAGGTTTAGGGCACTATCTTTGGGATACATCCTCATCTCTCAACAATCACAAACATCCTGCGTACAGTATCGGGGGTTGCTCTCCATAAACCAAGAGTGAGTTTTATTCTGGTTTATTTCATCAACTTGTATTAAAGTCCTAATTTTATACTTTGGTTTTCATTGTATTATTGCGAGAGTAAATCAAGCATTTATCATCTACTCGGTCATTCCCAATTTCCTATAATATCCTACGTGATAAATTAGGAGAAGATCGAGAAAAGCCACTGTATTCGTGAAAATCCATGACGCATGCTAGAGAAAGAGAACTTACAATGCCTCCAACAATCTTCATGCATATGCAAGACTTTATTAAAATTTTACGCTACGTGCATGCAAGACGAAGAAACTGCACCCTAAATATGCTTCTATTAGCGGCAAAGAGTTCATTTATTTTGGTTAAGTGAAGAGATGTAAGTGTGTCTTGTGAATTAATATTTGTTTTAACCTATGAGACAAGTACACATGATAGAAAAATAAAAGAGCTCGAAGAGCCGTGTGCCTAGCCCGAGGTCGACACTCAAGTGGAGCCTCATGCAGACTGGGGTGAGACTTCACACACCACATGCAATGTTCATTTTTTTAAATACACACGTGAGCCCTCGAATGAGGACGGCTAGAAATGCGATAATTGCACTTTTTTCACGAGAGATGCATGAACAAAATGTTGACTAAACTCCTTGAACTCTCCTGAATCTCCTCTACAACTCCTCACAACAGGAGCTCCCAACTCCATGCCTCCATGTAGATCGAGCATCCTCCATCTTCACAGGCCTTGCCACAAAGAAAAAAGTCAGGAAAAATATCAAAAAATTTAATCAAGAAATGATGCACAAATGTAAATAATGTGAAAAATCTAACATTTTGAAAATAATCACATAAAAATAATGCAATAAAATTCAATAAACAAATAGGATGAGTCGTTTCTCCAGCAACGACGCCACTAGATGAGTCTCGTTTTCACCACTTTAATGAAGGTGTATTTTATCGTAGTACAGGCAGTGAAAACGATCCATGCAAAGACCACACCTTTTAATATATGGTAATTCTTTTACTTGGCAAGTATACCAATGTAGAACACAGGAACACGAGAATCCTCGTCTATTCATCGAAAATTCTTGATTAAATAATAAGTGATTAAATTCTCAAGTATAGGTCTTCATATGTAATTATAATGCATGACACAGAAGGATATGTAGATACATCATGCATACAAAATGATGCAAAGACAAAGTAATATGATGCATGTAATTTTTATTTGGTTTTAAATGCAGATAAATAAGATGCAGTGCAAATGATATGCAAGTAGATATAAATATCCCATAAAATGATTCAAATTCCTTGAGAAATCAGTAGTAAATTGATTAGAAATCAATTGAGGCACTACAATATTTAAAAGCATTTCAAATAAGCAAAGGTGACATCTGCAAGGTCTAGAATGTAGCACAGTAATTTAAGTGTCATAACAGAGAAAAAGTGATGCCAGTAACTAAAGAATAAAATATGCAACACAATGAAACAGAAATCAATGGAAATAGAGTTTTTATGCTTAAGTTATGAAGAAAACAGTGTTAAGGGCATAAATGCAGTAAAAACTATGAAAATAAATAGATAAAAACTACAAACAGGCCCTTGAGGGACCTATTTGCAATTTTCATAAAATAACATGCATATCTCTAAAATGCTCAGGCACTCACATGGAGCACGCGTGCTTGGACCTGAATGTAATTTATGAAAGACCCAGGGCCTTCTCTGCAATTATCCCATCTCGCATGCTATGCACGAGCTAGGCTCTGAAGCAAGCGGAGGTTCGGGACTAGGCTCGAGCGGCTGTAGGTTTGGAGGCCACATGGCATGGCCTCCACGCTTCATATCAGGCTTGGTACCACCGGGTCGTGTGGTCTGGAGCGGGGTCTATAGAATGATCTGAGTCATCTGATATGAAGATCGGATGGCACCGGTGCGTAGTTACACCGTTGTCATCATCCACGTACAAGGCAGAGAAGATGGGGCTCCGACGACCAACCAGATGTTGCTCCATGCTCCATTTGCATGTCTGAAGGTCGAGGAAGATGGTTGAGGACCTCGCGAAGGAGCTGGAGTGAGGCGAAGCTAGGACAATGGTCAGGCAATGGTGGGGTGAATCGAGTAAGGTGGGAAAATAGAGATAAAAACAAAAGAATAAGGAATAAAAGATGCCTCATCTGAGTAAGTCGTTGGCGATGGGGGTTGCTTAGGCTGAGGTTCTGATGAAGCTCGGGGTCTTCATACGATGAGGCTAGCCAGTCCTTGGTGCTCAACGATGCCTAGGGCGGCCGTGGCATGGCCATGACGACCATCGGTCGACACCTGGCCTGGAGGCACCATTATGTCCCCTCATCCGACCTTCGTCTGTCATAGGGAGGCAGAGAGAGGCTAGGGCTTAGGCACTGTAGTGATGGATGAAGTATGACAGAACAGAGCATGGGTATTTAAAGGCGACGATGGAAGTTATGGACAAGTTTTGTAATGTAGGTAATGAAGAGATGGAGTGGTGGAGGAGCTTAATGAAGGTTGCATGAAGATGGTGGTTCTCGGGGTTACGTGGAGGAGGTGTTAGGATGAGGAGAGGTCACAGGAGATGGCTTCCAAAATAGGAAGGGGATGAAGGTTGACATGGGGTGAGGGTCGGTTACGGAGGTAGGAGACAAAGGATGGGCCAATGGATCTTATAATCAAACGGTCCATGGGAGGGAACGAAGGAGTGGTCCAGATCAGATCAATAGGATCTGATCCAGTGGTGAGAGAAAAGGCCAAAGCGGATGGCCTTGTTGGAGTCAAGAGTGAGATCTGAGGGTTGAGAATGGAGGAGAAGACATGGAGGTTGCGAAGCCATTGGACAACACAGTCATCTGATGACTGAGGTGAGGGCAGACAAGAGCAACGGGGATCTCATCTCAAGGGAGATCTAATGACTATGAACAATATAGAGATGAATGGTGGGGATGAAGGCTGGGAGGCAAAGATGAAAGGGTTGTGGAGGAGGTCGGGTGGCAGCTAGGGGAAGGGGCCACGTAGGCAGCCCAGAGGCTGCCACGTCGCTGCACCAAAATATTTAGAAAAAGATAAAGATTGGAAAAATAAAAAATAAATAGAAGAAGATAGAATTAATAAAAAGTCAAAACACTAAATTTGTGATCTCGATGAGATCTACAAGTTTCATGTTGAATAAAAAGTCAAAAGAGGTCATTTGAATAAAGAAATATTTTGGCAGTATTTTTAATAGGTAAAAATACTGTTTTTTTTTATATTTTTATTCTTTCTTTATATTTTTAATTTCTTTTTAAAACCAAAATAAATGAAATCAACACCATATTTCTTTGTAAAAATACTGTCATTCACGGTGGAGGATTTCTTTGTAATAAAAATTCAGTACCTTTTAGAGAAGAGGTACTAAAACCTCCATCGTGTCCTACTTCTCAACTCAACCCCTTTCTTCTGACATAGACACCATATTTTCATGGGTATGTCCATTATCCGTGTGAACATGTGTCATCACTATTCAATTTCTCTTGGTAATATCAAAACCAACAACTCCCTCGTGGTCATTCTTTCGGTCCCCATGATGTTGTTGATGGTATCCCGCTCCTTCTGAACCACCAACAGGAAAGTACGGAATTGATAATGTTCCACAACATCAACATAGCTCCCTATGCAAATGATTATGCAATCTTTCAAAATGAGCAAGCTGACCTCCTCTATCTTCTAAATGATAAATGGAAAAGCTCGAAGTTTTGAATAAGTCCTCCTCCTCCTCTCAAAGGACCTCTAGGGCACCTCCTCCATCTCCTACTTGTACTAGGACACATGCATTCTCTCATTCTCCTCCTCTCACCATGAGACATGCTCCTCCACCTCCTCCTACTTCATCCTCTTATGGTAAGAGGATTCACATAGAGGATCCACATTTTGAAGGAGAAGAAGAAGAAGAAACTGAGGAAGATTCTGAATCAGAAGAAGATGATGATGAGAATACATATTTTTAATATGATTTGGATGCCTAGTTTATCTTTTTTTTCATCTGTATGAGAAGTAGTGCAATGAAAGTAATTCTTTTCTATTTTTAGTATCTTTCTTGTGTAATGCTACTTTATCTTTAATGAAATTTCTCTTTGAGCTTGTTTATGGTATTTCTAATTATGACAAAATGGAGGAGAAAAGAAGTTAAAAAGAGAAAAGAAGTTTGATTTTTTTCTGGTTCTTAGCTTCAAGGGGAGAGTTCGATTTAAAGGTTAATCAAGTTCAAGTATAAATATTTAACTGTAAAAGTTTTTCAAGTATTATAGTGTATTCTTTTATCATCTTTAAAAAGTGAGAGATTGTTAGAATCTTGTTTACTCTGTTTTAAAGCTAACTACACATTACATCTACTTGTAATTGTTTATTGATTTTGTAAGATCCTCGAACAAAGTTCAGAACCTCAGGAGAAGCTCTTCAAAAGTTTTCTTTACCGTTATATGTTGTCTCTAAGTCTTAAGCTTTGTAATTATTGTGTAATCATCGATTATACTCTAAATCATCCAAAAGTTGTATCGCTAATGTCATACACTGGAGTCAATCTTTTTATTGGTCAAGTCAAGCTTCTACAACAAAGTCAACCATCAAGCCAAACTTCAACTTGATCGCTCATTATGTTTTTGATGATCGGTCATTGAATGATCGCTCATTGACCTTGACCTCATCTAACATCTATAGCTTCCTGAAGAACACCTTGAACTGATCGATCCTTCAAGTTTGTTTGATCAGTAATGTTGTCTCTTTGGTCGATCATTATTTGAATGTTATTTACCTTTAACCATTTCTTTTCATTGATCGGTAAGAGAATTTTTATGATGGATCATTTATTTTAATTTTGAATATTGTAACAGAACTTCTGATCAATCATTATACCTTGTTTGATCAATGAATTGAGTATTTCTCGATCATTGTATCTTGTTTGATCGATGAATTGAGCACTGCTCGATCAATTTGTTTTTGTTGTTCGATCAATCCATTTTTTGAACTTGCTATTTTTATCTCTGATGGTTACATGCCACTTTAATTATTAAAAGAGGTCCCCACCCTTTCATTTCAACACACAACTCATTTGAGTACAATAACATATATTCCTCTCTCTATCTCATTCTCGAGTGTTCATCTTTCAAGAGAGAATCAGTTCAAGATTTTTAACTAAGGAAGCTAGTCCCGATTTGTAATATGCTCCTGAAGATCTCTGTATAGAGTCAAAGATCCTCTTGAAGATACTGATAAAAATTCGATGATATTTTTCCAACTACATAACTTTCGTATATGTTAGAGATATATTTGTTTGAATCGAGTATTCTCAATGTCTTGTTAATATAATTTCTATTGTTCTGGTTGTTTTATTTGATTGTTATTATTGATATTATCTCATCAATATAGATAATTTTTATCTTGTCCAATCATCACAAATCTGTTGATACTCTTGGAGTTCTCTCTACAGGAAGCTTGACGTGAAGCCTCAAGTAGTGTTGCATTTAGCTCAGTTGCAATGGTAACTTTGTTGTGCAATCCAAAGTTGTAAGCATCCGTGTTTGTAATAGGTTGAGATATCTATCTAAATATCTCAAGATATAGTGTAATAGTTGGTTTTATTGGCTAATCGGAAATCCTAAGTCAAGAAGACTTGGTCGTGGTTTTCACCCGATTGGGTTTCCATGTTAACATGTTGTGCATTGTGATTGTTGGCTTGCTGTTTCTAACTGAGTTTTATTTCTTGTAAATTTCCATAGAAAAGTTTTATTCAGTCATATTCCATTCATCCTCCTCTGGAGTATATTTGATTCACAAGTTCTGTCAGTTAGGATGATTGGTAGACCATAGAGGTATATGATGAATCCACATTTCATCATCTTTATTCTATCATTTTGGCACTAAAAACCCTAGCAAATGCCTGTAAATACCCTTAAATAGAGCATCTTAGCATTCATGCACATGCATCATATTAGTGTATAAAATACTGTAATTAAAGCCAAAATTATAGAATAAATAAAGAAAAGAAAAAGAATAAAATATTGTAAATATTTTGTGACTCAAAACCCCCGAGACCTAGGCATCTTGATGAATAGGTTGACAAGGAATAAAGTAGGGGGAGATAAGGTCAGAAATACAGAGAAAATACCTTTATATTCTATTCATTCTTTATTCATTTTGAGGCCTATTTTTGTTTCCACTTTTTATTCATCAAATAAAGAAACTTTGTACATGAAAGTTGTAGATAAATTAATAAAGAAAAATACAAAATTGATTTCACAGAAAAATAACGTACAGATAAAAAGTTATGGTCTGAATAAAAATCCAGAATGTCAACTTCCCAGACCCGTATCTCACAAATAACTCCAAATGCAGCGTACTCACCTTTAATTGTATATAGAAGAAAATAAGCTATTTAATGGCGGTGGTTTCGCATTTGGCGGAGCTACGATTTGAAAGTTGAGTTTTGGACCCACATTGTATACTTGTACAGATTAAAATATTAAATTTATTATTTATTTATTATTTTATTAATTTTATATTTTTATAATGTTGTAAATATTACTTATAATAATTATGTGTATTAAAATTAGAATAAAAATGCAAAGAAAAATAAAAATGAACATACATAGAATACATAGGTACACTACCTATATCCATACCTATATCCATACCTTTATATTTTATTTAAATATACAAACAATTCATAAAAATAAAATAAAAATATATTTGTGTAGATAAAAGTATTTTATAATTTCATAAAATCATAAATATAAATAATAATATTAAAAATACCTAAATAAAAATAGAAGACTTAAATATATAGATATATATACTATAAAGGGCATAAATGCAAACTTGTAAAAATACATCTCATAAAAATAAATAAATATCACCATAAATTAATTCATAAAATAATAAACATTTTTTATTTTATAATTAAAAATCAATAAAATCGTTTGCTATTTTAAATTGATTTTTGAAATCTTTTTCTCCAGGTTTTTCCTGGTTGGTCCACGTGGAGCAACCAGGGGGCTAGGAGAGTTGACCTCGGTCAACTCTCTGCCCAACACCTGGGCTGTGTCAGAGCTGCGTTTGACCTCGTTTTCAACCTTTTTTCGAGGAGAATCCTTTCATCCTTTCGTGAATCGACCTTCACGACTTTTGTAGCCCCTTCATAGAGCTTTCACGCCCTTGGCTCATTTCGGGCATTGGATCACTGCTGCTCCAGATACACCTCGGTCAAGGGAGCCCTCCGTCAACCCTTTAAAACCGACCTCTGATCCCTTTTTGAAATTTTGGAACCGCAAATCCATCCAAACGACCCATCCTTTCCCTTGCTAGGAGTCTCTGGAGGTGACAGCTCCGTGAAGGCTTCATCAGGGTGGTGGAGTAGCCACGTTTGGGAGAGTTCCACGACACCTCCGGCCAGGCCGTCGAGGTACCCCTCTTCCTCGCTCTAACTGAGCTTGAGGGCCATCTAATCACCTTAACTTTAGTTGCATTTCATTCCTGTACATCCGAAGCTTCATTCCGACCCTTTTAGTCTCCTCTTTAGCCATCGATTCGCTTAATCGATCGGTCGCCGGAGCAACTCCGGCCACCTTCAGTCTTCACGCGCTCCGCCTCGTTACTCCTTCATTCCACCTCGCTACGTGGTCGGGGCAATTTACCCCCGACCATATCACCCTTTTTGTGCAGGTTCCAGAATCGCCAGAACCCCTCCTGGGTTCGTTTTTGAAGCAGGCAGCTCCTCCTGGAGCTCTTCTCCGTCGTCATCGTCACGGTGGTACTCCGGTGGACTTTCCGCCATTTTGAAGCCACTGTTCGCCAGAGGAACCTTCCAGGAGACTCTCGAGGCCATCGGAGAGGAGTCGGAGGCTTCGGATGAGAAGATTTTGGAGCTTACATCTCAGTTGACCCGAGTTCTTCGGGTGTTCTTCCTTCGCATCCCAGAGCCGTCCGATTGAGTCGAGTTCGTCCAGCTCTACAGCAGGCATCCGATCAGGACACCCAGCAGCCGTCCATCTCGCGCCGATCTTTTAATCCAAGCCCCTGATTGCGAAGGGGTATCGCGGGCCTCCGTGCTGACACGTGGTCAAGTGGAGCGCGCTCCACCGTTCGATTGCGCCCTTGGCGGGGAATTTTGCAAGTAATCCCCGCCGACTTTTTGTATTATTTATTAGCTACGCAAACTTTCATTTGCCGTTTATAACTTTTGCAAAATTTGCTAAAAACCCCCTGTAGTTTTCCTATTTACATCTTCGCCCATGCCAGCCCAGCGCATGTGCGTAGCACGTGTGCGTGGACATTTTGCGGACAAGGCCCTTAGAGTCTTGGGTTTTAGCACTTAGTCGAGTAAATGTTTTGTTATGTTTTATGTTTTTAGGGTGATTTGCATTCAGCCCCCCCAAATTTTGTAATATTGCAAGTAGATCCTCCCAGGCGCGTGCATTGCACGCGCGAAGGTTGGAATTTTGCCAAACAAGCCCTTGCGAATTTTGTGATTGTTATTTGGTCCTGAAAATATTCCATTCAGTATTAATTTTGTGTGAAATTTGCGTAAAACCCCCTGAAAGTCTGCTTATTTGCAATTTAGTCCCTACCAGGCCTATCACTTGTGCTGACTTGCTCTATTTATTTAGACCTTCATTTGGCCTCCAAAAATTCTCAAATTTTGAATTTAAGCTACTGGATACTTGTATTTTGACGGCCTTTATTTTAGTTTTTGATTTTATTTTATTTTTATATTTATTAAAAATCAAAAACATGTTTTTTGTCAACTGTCTAGCTTAGAAAATGCCAAAAAAATATTAAAACACTTCTAAAAATCCCAAAAACATTACCTAGTGTCTATTATATCCTATTTTAGTGTCAGTCCAAAAATCATTAAAAATCTCAAAAGAAAAACACTAAAAATTTAAAAACACTTAAAAACTTCAAAAAAATATATAACATCAAGAAAAACTCTAAAAAATACAAACTCAGGTTCTGTTTGTTCCTCATTTTGTTCTTTTTATTTGAAAAATAGTGTGAAAAATTTTGGTTGTTGTTTGCTAATTTTAATTCCCATTTTATCCACAGCCAGCACTATTTGCACTGTTTTGCTCTATTTCAGCCTTTAAAAATACAAAAAACACCTTGAAAAATCCCCAAAAATAAAAAAAAACAGTAAAAAATCCTAAAAATATCAAAAACACTTTATTTCTGAATTTTTGGTTATTTTTACTCATTTCTATAAATATTTCATCTTGCCTTTCATTACATTGTCTTCATTTTCCAATATTGAAAATTAAAAATATATAAAATATAAAATTATAAAAATCAGAAAATTAAAAATCAAAATACAAAAATATAAAAATTAAAAATTAAATATTCATTTCCCACAAAAACTTCATTGTTTGCTTGTTTAGTGTAGACACATCACACACACACACACTTGTGCACGCATTTTTGAACTACCATGTTTGCTCCCTGTGTTCGAACTCTCTGCATACTTGACACTATACACCATTTGTGCAGAGTTAAAAATAAATTTGACTCCACACTTGTTTTTCATTGTTTGATACTTGATTGTGGGTTCATTGTTGATTAATTACATTTTATTGTGGGTCGCCACAACCACGTATTTAGACCCTCGATAATTTGTGATTATCAGTATAACGTGATGGGGAGTAGCTGAACAGAGATGTGAAGGGATAAGTATGTCATGGGGCCTCGCTGGAAATGTAGAATGTAGATGTGTAATTGTCTAGGTATGAAGGAGATGAATCCCTTTGGCTGACATAGTAGAGAGATATTGGAGGGAGATCAAGGAGAATACCTTAGCCTTTGGGATGGCTCAAGGGGAAGGATGAGGTTTCTAGTGACAACGTGAGGGTGCATCACTTGGTGCAGAAAGTAAATCCCAAAAAGTAAAAAAAACAAAAATAGATAAAACATAAAAGAAATGGTTTAATTTAAATGTGATTAAATAAAGTTGTATACGATAATGAGATCTACAACTTTTGTTCTAACAACAAAACTAATAGACAATAATATACACAAACTATGTTTTTTGAGGTATTTTATAGGTATAAAATACCACACTTCTCCTTTGGCTGAACTTCCTAGTTGTACTAAATACTAGGCACCCAACACGATTTTTGATTTCGACGCGAGTTTGGATTTGAGCACTTTTGATGCCTTCACGTCTTTTTGATGAATGAATCTGATCGTCTTTTTAAAAAATAAATACCTAATTTCCATGATTTTATATTTTCCTTTGATTTTATTTTAATATATATAATATAATTTTATAAAATAATACTAATGTTTACACACTAATACAATTTTAGGATTTTTAGTAATGAAGAAAAAGGTGAAATAAAATAAGAAAGTGATCTATATACATGCATATAGGTCAAAATATATTGGGACAGTTTTGGTATTTTGTTGTTTTTTCTAGTTTGTTAGATTATGATTTTTTTTTGAAAGGAAAAAGGGTACAAAGATGTACCAAGCACCTAAAAAACTTTATATTCACTAGTTAAAAGTCAATATTACAAAGAGCAAGAATCATGGAGGATCCTGACATGTTGTACCACATTTTCTACATAATATATCTCTTCTCCTAAATAACACCCCATTCCTCACTAGACATATCACCCAAAGGTTTGTGGTTATCAAAACCTTGACAGATGTCTGGTCATTTCCCAACGCCTCAACAAAATTCCAGAAAGAATAAAAGAATCCGTCGCGACCCCAGTAAGGGCTAGTCCCCTCCAAACCTCCTTTGACATCGTACATTTAAAAAAGGTGGTCGATATCCTCCACATATTTGGAGCAACGTTGGCACAGATCATCAGAAGCATGGAATAATCTGGCCTTCCTTGCACTAGTCAACAACCACTCTCTGCCCATCAGCCACATGAAGATTTTGACTCGTCATGGGATCTTCCACCTCCATATCTGACCCAAGGTTGGCATAACAATCCCTTGATCAAAAACAAATGATGTATATAGAATTTTATACGCCTTCTTCACCAGGAAGTGACAATCTGACCATGCCCAATGGTCACGTCCTGCCGATGGTATGCCCGCTTGAGAGAGCATCCCTCTCAAACAATGCAAGTCTGCTATACTCACTTCAGATAATTCTGACCGAAATGTAGGTGACCAAGAACTACCACTCCAAGCCTCGCACACCCGCAATCTTTGATTCTCAACCATCCCAAACACTCTCGGAAAATTGTCACAAAGAGTCCCAAGACCCGACCAATCGTCAGTCCAAAAATGGAAGGTGTCTCCTTCTCTAAGACATGGTCACATAGATGCCGAAATCCAAGAAATGATGGATAAGACTCCCCTCCAAAAATTAGAAGGCATAGACACATGGCTAGGTCTCCAGTATAGGGCCCCTAAAACCCCATAGATCTTTTGCAACAAAGAACAGAGAAGATCAGAACCACTGCCCCAAATACGGATTACCTATTTTGCTAGTAGGGCCTTGTTCATTGCATCAAGATCAAGAACACCTAACCCACCATCATTCTCTGAAAGAAACACAACCTTCCCCCAACCAAAGGCACCCCCTTGGAATCTCAAGCTCCAACCTAGAAAAAAAGACGCATTAGAGATTCCAACCGCTTGCAAATCCCCACAGGAAGAAGCCTAGATGACATATAGAAGATCGGGATAGCTGATAAAACTACCTTTAAAAGTACTAGTCATCCCCCTTGAGAGGCAAGAGGTACTCCATCCAACAAGTTGTCAAAAACACCTTGAAAAATCCCCAAAAATCAAAAAAACAGTAAAAAATCCTAAAAATATCAAAAACACTTTATTTCTGAATTTTTGGTTATTTTTACTCATTTCTATAAATATTTCATCTTGCTTTTCATTACATTGTCTTCATTTTCCAATATTGAAAATTAAAAAAAAATATAAAATATAAAATTATAAAAATCGGAAAATTAAAAATCAAAATACAAAAATATAAAAATTAAAAATTAAATAAAATATATATATATATATATATATATATAAATTAAAAACCCACAAAAACTTCATTGTTTGCTTGTTTAGTGTAGACACATCACACACACACTTGTGCACGCATTTTTGAACTACCATGTTTGCTCCTTGTGTTCGAACTCTCTCCATACTTGACACTATACACCATTTGTGCAGAGTTAAAAATAAATTTGACTCCACACTTGTTTTTCATTGTTTGATACTTGATTGTGGGTTCATTGTTGATTAATTACATTTTATTGTGGGTCGCCACAGCGACGTATTTAGACCCTCAATAATTTGTGATTATCAAATGGCGCCGTTGCCGGGGAGCAACAGTGAGTAGTTTATATTTTTGTTTGTTTGTGATAGCTTCATTTTATCTCTCTTACATTTTTGATATATATATTGATTGAGATATTCTGACCACTCTTCTTTGTCTTCTTGCGAGGGACCGCGGAGCAAGGCGGATCGCCTAGGTGAACCGAAGCAACCTTGGGAAGCGGAGCCGGCCTTCTCGGTCAAGCCGGCAGGAGAGAGTAGGAAGATTGAGAGGAAGTAATTAGTTCAGCTCTTCTTTTATTTTTGTGAGAGAGTGATTTCTTTAATTGTAATAATACAGGGACACTTGGACACTTGGACACTACCGGGCCTAATTTCCGGGTGTTTGTTCACCCGGGGGCTCACCGCGGTTTTTATCGCATTTTATCGCTGTCATTTTCCGGTTTTGTTTTCCTTTTTCCTTTCTTTTGTGGATTGAGCTCTTAGATTAGGTCATGCTTGATTCGATTAGCCTAGGTCCAAACACCCTAATAACTCTTGCATGTTCCTATAGTTCGTATTTGGACTTAGATTAATTAAGTAGTTGATCATTGGCTCTCGATCCGCGCGCCTCGAGCTCACTCCACACAAGCGCTTTCTCCTAACTCAAATGTGTTGAGCAGAGGAGGAGTGAGCCTAGACCGGACATTAGGATTGGGAGTTGACGGTTAACTCGTGGTTCTTCACGCTAGCAGTTGCCGATCTTAGGACGATTTCCGCCTTGCATATCGCCATGTAGTTTAGGTTTAAAAATTCGGCTTTGCATCCCACATGGAGAGATCTGGGATTCGCTGTAAGTCTTCTTACTTTGCATGCATCATTTAGGCACAAAGGTGAGATTTCCACCTTGGTGTCGACTTGCACGGCTTTTCCGACTCTATTCTCCCTCTGTTTTTGGAACAAAGTAGGATAAAGAAAATACAAAAACCGTTAGGCGCTTGTTTGAATCTACTCAAAAGAAGCGATAACACCAAAAAAATTAAAAAAGGGACTGCTAAGAAAACTTGACCAAAAATAAATTCGGTAATTGGATTCATTGCTTGGGGAGAGTAACACCCTCACTTGTATTCAGGTTGCATGGGAAGGTCTCCTTCCAAGTGAGGTGAGCGCTTCGTAAGGATTAGAGCCAAAAAAACCCAACTTGTGGCTGCCTTGTGTATCGCCTAGATTTCCGAAGTATTGGCGCTACTATCGTACGTAGTCGAGTAGGACTTGGTCGCCATTGGTGACTCACTATTGTGTGAGCGCCGACCTTGTCCGAAGTACCGAGCTTAGGCCACGCCTTCACGGGTGTGTCTGTCTCACCGGCTGCGTCCGAGTAGGATCTTGCACGCTCACGGGTGATTCCGTTGCGAGCGAGGTCCGAAGTATCGGTTTCGCCTATCGGCTTCCTCCCTCTATTTCTTTGGCTGAGTAGGGATCCAGGAAGGGTTACAAGGACCTTAAAAAGCGCAAGTTACAGGTTACATAGGAGGAGGACAAGTACGGGGATACTTTCCCGGCAGTACTCTCTCTCCTATAGGCGTAGCGTTCTAAGGACTCGTGAAAAGATAAATACCTGAAAAACAAGCTAAAATTGACAAGATAAAAGCCGAACCTTCACGTCTTCACGTGTTGAGTTGGTGAACTCACCCTTGCTTTGTGTTTGATTGCTAGATTTATTTAGGTCAAGATCAAAAAAAACACCGCACAATTGTGCACAATTTTGTTGCATCTCATATTATCTTCTTCTCTTGCATTATCCCTGCTCTTCCCGTATAATCAAGATGATGGGACGGAGATCTCTTAGGCCGACTTTGTCGGCACCGCTATCCAGCACTCCTCCTCATTCATCTAGGAATACCTCGGAGAGTCCGCTCTCCGAGCCTGAGTTTACATCCACCCTGTTCCCCCTCGACCACCCTTCCCATTCTCCTTCTCACAGTCCAATTGTGTCAGAATTCAGTGCATCACAGAGTTCAGCTCATTCAACAGCACTTGAGATGGCCTCTTTTGCTTTTTCAGAAAATCCAGCGATGGCAGACAGAGGCGAGCACCCAGATGACCACGATCACCCTCCATTCATAATCGATCAAGTGGCCATCAACAATTCCTTGCTAGCGTCCCTGGAGACTATGCAGAGACAGATCCGTGACCAGGGTAACTTCATCGGTGATTTGATGAGAGAGATAGCACAGATGAGAGAGAACCGACCTGGGGGCGGTGGCGGTGGAGGAGGAGGAGGACCTGATGCAGGAGGAGGCGATCCAGACGCTGAGCGACCGCACAGACTATCATGAGGGAACTGCACAACCCAGCTGCATCCCTCACTCACCGGTGGATCAGACTCCCGACAATCCACGGAGATTTCGAGCTTCGGCCCCACACGATCCAGCTTCTACCCAAGTTTCACGGGCTGCCGACCGAAGAGCCGCACCTCCACCTCCAAGAGTTTGAAATGATTTACAGCACTATCCATGATCGGTTGATGACCGAGGACACCATCAAGATGATCGCCTTTCCTTTCTCTTTGGTTGATAGAGCAGCATATTGGCTCAAACACCTTGGGCGATTCGTCGACACATGGGCAGATCTCCGGACCGCGTATCTGAAGAAGTACTACCCTCTCGGCCGGACCAACGCAGCTCGAGCCATGATCAGCAACTTCGTCATGATCCCAAATGAACAGTTCCATGAAGCCTGGGATCGATTCAGAGAGCTCATCGACCGGTGTCCACATCATAACATCTCCAAGCCCAACCTCGTGCAGAGTTTCTTCTGTGGGCTGACACCGGAGCTGCAGGGGCTAGTGAACGCCTCTTGTGATGGGTCTTATTTCTCCAAGGGAGAAGATGACGTCTGGGCCATCTACGAAAGCATGGCAGAAAACTCTACTGTGATGACCCAGGCCCGAGTCTACACACAGCAGAAGCCCCCGCAAGGAGCGGGATCATTTCAGAGGATCGCCCGCATCGATGCCGGTCCCAACACAGCGTCAGCTGCCGCAGCCCAAGCCGATCAGCCGCAGCCGACATGGGCATTATTAGTGAGAAGTTGGACCGCATGGAGATCCTCGAGAAGAAGCAGAACCAAGGTCTTGCTCAGATGGACCTTCTCACCAAAACCATGAGTGACCTGAAAACTCAAATTCTATGCATTCAGGAGGCACAAGCTCACTCCCAACAGCCTCCCAGGTCACGGGCTGACTCCAGCGGTAGCAGCTCCAACCAACCCTCTACCTCATACCGACAGGTGAATCATATCCAGGCAGAGCCGGTTCCACTGCTACAGTACCATCCAGAGCAACCACCGTCTCAGGAGACGCAGATGGTGGTGTATCAGCCGGAGCAGCCACTGGCAGTTCTTCCTCCACCCTCCTTTGAGCAGGAACCATTGATGGAAGTCAATGGGATTTGGTACGACCGGTAACCTCAGCCCGGGATTCGTCGGGATCACCCCGGATTCCGTTGGGGCAATGGTGGATCCTCTTCCCAACAGCAGAACCCTGCCCAAGGACATCAGAACAACCAGCCACAGCAGCAACACCAGCAGCCCCAGTATGCCCAGCCACATCAGTATCAGAGTGGTCCTCGTCCCGCCTATCAGGGACAACAGTGGAGGCAGCGCCAGCCGCCTCAGCAGTCTTATCACCAGCCTTCCCCCCAGTATCAGCAGCAGCAACAACAGCAGCAACCCCATTTCCAGCAGGGACAGTCATCCGGTTCTCAAAGTCCTGCCTTTGAGAACCCAGCCCTTGATGATCTTGCCCGCTTGCTAGCTGAACAGCGAGCCTCTTTCAGGCAAGAAATGGATGAATTCCGGCAGGAGATGCGGGACATCATCAAAGGCAAAGCCGCTATACCCGCTCAGATCGAACCTAATCCTAATAATCTAAAAAGAAAATCTGAGCAGGTAAAGTTTAAAGAGGACACCTCTCCTAGTGACTATTTGAGTGACATGTCTTATTCCTATTATGATGCTGATTTTGTTACTACTAGGAGCGGTAGGATGCCAGCCGGCGGCGCCTCTTCTGAGCGACAACCAGATGCTGAACCAGGAGCGCCAGAGGAGCAGACTAGCGGTGCTGATGCCGCTAATGATGATGTTGAAGACGGTGGTGCTGATGCCACCAATGATGGAGTCCAGGACGACGGTGCTGATGCCGTCGTGATACCAGTTGCAGACGGTGGTGCCGAAGCCACCATTTTGGATGATGAACCAGAGCGCGGTGCTGATGCCGCGAAGACCGGTGCTAGTGGTGGCGCAGAGGCCACCACATCCACTTTTGTTGAGCCACCATTTGTGATGTTGCCACATTTTGTACCTAGATACTGTGGGAACAAAAAGAAAAACAAAAATATGAATAAAGGAAAGGTTTCTGTTCAAATAGCGGATCCATATGTGGTGAATGATGATTATTGTATGGATTCTCCTTCTTCACAGGCACAGGGACCGACTCCTAGTCCTCCATCTGAGGAGCCCCCTACCATCCCCTTCCCTGAGGCACTCCACCGTGTGAAGGGGAATAAAAAAGAAAATCTGAAAAAGAGCCAACAGGTAGAGTTCGGCAACGAAATGATTGACAGATTTCACATTCAGCTGACTCTACGAGAAGCATTTGAGCATATCCCCTTCTTCAAGAAGAATTTGAAAGAGACAACTACTGTCCGAAGGAAGAAGAGGCATAGAGATCAAATCCATATGCTCACTAATGACACTTGTTGCGCCATTCAGGACACATTGCCAGCCAAGCGACCCGATACTGGAGCTTCCTATGTCAGATGCGAGATCCAGAAGCAGCGGTTCGATCGTACTCTATTAGACAGCGGGTCTTCGATCAACCTCCTTCCGGCAGCCTTACTCAAGCAGTTCGAGTTTGGCCCTCTTCTTCGAAGCAGAACGGTCCTTCAGTTTGCTGATAGGTCGATTAAGAGGCCGAAGGGGTTGTTGAAGGACGTGGTCGTTACCATTCACGGCCTGAAATTCCCCGTGGACTTTGTTGTATTGGACATGGAGATCCCTGAGTCGGTAACCGATGCCCCCATCATACTTGGACGCCCATTCTTGGCCACTGCCAAGGCGGTATCCGACCATGACAGTGGGACGGTATGTTTTCGCGTAGAGGGTGAAAGCATACAAATAGATACGATCGACCAGACCAGAGCCAGAGAGTTGGCATGCTCAGAACAATCCAGCGAAGCCGAGCAGATGACAGAGGAGGAGCTAGACATCCACCAGGTTTGTGATTTTGAGATGACTGATGATGAATCCAACTGGAAAGATCCCGTAGCACCGACCCTCGCTTTGCCTACAGATTCACTATATCCCAAGCTCATGGCAGTCGAGAGCCGGGAGAGCACATCCTTGGATGAGGATATATCTGAAGCTGATAGTGTTGTGATGAGTGGTGCTGAGGAATTTCAATCATGCTCATCTTCTTCAGATCCCTCGGATTCAGACATTGACTGGGATGACTTTGATGATTATTTGCCTTGTCTGATTCCTTCTGAGCCGACAACCACGACAGAGTGCGAGCCAGTGCAGTTTATTGATGATTCAGCAGGCCGCCCTTCGTCAGGAATTCATGCAGAGCGAGAGTTCTCCCATGCAGACTTGGTAGCATTTACACAGACATATCAGAAGCCAGATCTGCCACCTCCCAGTTGTCCAGAACGGAAACCTCTGCCGCAGTCGATGACATACAGATTCCTTGCGGGTGAGCCAGAAATGTACCCAGTCATTATCTCAGCCGATTTGACTGGAGAGCAAGAATCTCATCTGATGGAGGTTCTTGAAAGAAACCGTAAGGCAATCGGTTGGAGTATAGCTGATCTCCAGTGGCTGAGACCAAATCTTTGCTCTCACCACATCTATCTTGAGGATAACGCTAAGCCGTCGCGTGAGTTCCAACGACGGCTGAACCCGAATCTTCGAGACGTAGTCATGAAAGAAATTTCAAGGTGGTGGAGCGCCGATTTCATCTATCCCATCTCCGACTCCAAATGGGTAAGTCCGCTACATGTGGTACCCAAGAAGACGGGTATCACTACAGTTGTCAATGAGTCTGGAGAGGAGATCGCTACCAGAGTACCAACTTCTTGGAGGGTCTGTGTGGACTACAGACGATTGAATGAGGCCACCAAGAAGGATCACTTCCCGCTACCCTTTATTGATCAGATTATCGAGCGGTTAGCTGGGAAGAGTCATTGCTGTTTTCTTGACGGGTACTCTGGATACAATCAAGTGGCCATTGCGCCCGAAGACCAGGAGAAAACGACATTCACCTGTCCGTTTGGGACTTATGCTTTCAGAAGGATGCCCTTTGGTCTATGTAACGCTCCGGCGACATTCCAAAGGTGCATGTTGTCCATCTTCTCGGACATGGTGGGTGACTGTTTAGAGGTCTTCATGGATAGACTTCTCGGTCTATGGCGACGGGTTCGACGCTTGTCTTGACTGCCTAGACTGTGTGCTCAAGCGCTGCATTGAGGTCAACCTTGTCTTATCCTAGGAGAAGAGTCATTTCATGATGACTCAGGGGACGCTCCTTGGTCATATCGTCTCCAACAGGGGCATGGAGGTCGATCCGGCTAAGGTGGATATCATCAGAAAACTCAATCCACCGTCCAATTTGCGTCAGTTACGGTCTTTTCTGGGGCATGTTGGTTTCTACCGACGGTTCATTCAGGACTTCAGTCGAATTGCCCGACCGCTCACTGACTTGCTCACCAAAGACACCGAGTTTGTTGTCAATGATAAGTGTCTTGAATCATTTGAGACTCTCAAAAATATGGTTGTTTCAGCTCCTGTCCTACAGCCACCTGATTGGTCTCTCCCATTCGAGATCATGACGGATGCTTCCGATTTTGCCATTGGGGCTGTGCTCGGACAGAGGAGGGATGGATTACCTTTTGCCATTCACTACGCCAGCCGGACTTTGGATGCCGCACAGCGGAATTACACTGTAACCGAGAAAGAGATGCTGGCCGTAGTCTTCGCTCTTGATAAGTATCGATCATATATTCTCGGATCTAGGGTAACCATCTATACTGATCACACCGCCATCCGGTACCTAATGTCTAAGAAGGATGCCAAAGCACGTCTCACCAGATGGATCCTTCTACTCCAGGAATTTGATATTGAGATTAAGGATAAGCCTGGAGTCAAGAATGTGGTGGCGGATCATCTCTCCAGATTGGAGAATCTTGAGGAATCTGAGCCCATCGCACCTATCACAGAGACATTCCCAGATGAGGCGATCTTGGCTGTCACCTCACTCCCATGGTATGCCGACATTGTGAATTATCTTGTTGCCAAGACGATCCCACAAGGTTGGCCCAGGCAGAAACTCGAGACCTTCCTGGCGAAGGCCAAGTTTTGCCATTGGGAGGATCCCGTTCTTTATCATGAAGGAGGGGACAATATCTGGAGGAGGTGCATTCCTCAAGAAGAGCATCATAGCGTCCTCACATACTGCCACAAGCTTAAGGCAGGAGGACATCATTCTGGAAAAAGGACAGCATAGAAGGTGCTTCAATCCGGCCTATGGTGGCCTACTCTCTTCAAGGATTCTGATGAGTTCGTGAAGAGATGTACTGACTGTCAGAAAATGGGAACCTGCGGACAGAGAGACATGATGCCCATGCAACCCATTCACTTCTGTGAGGTTTTTGATGCATGGGGGATTGATTTCATGGGCCCATTTCCTAAGAGTCAGGGATTCGAGCATATTTTGCTCGCTGTGGATTATGTCAGCCGATGGGTTGAGGCCATCCCCGCCCGAGCCGCAGATGCTAAAACCGTTTGCAGGTTCTTGAGGAAAAATATCATTTCACGGTTCGGGGTACCTAGAGTCTTGATTTCAGACGGGGGGTCTCATTTCATCAATGACAAAGTCAGGGCCCTTGCAGACGAGTTCGGCATTGACCATCGGGTTGCCACTCCATATCACCCTCAGACTAATGGTCTTGTCGAAGTATCGAATCGGGAGATAAAGACAATCTTGCATAAAGTTATCCGCCCAGACCGAAAGGATTGGTCACAGCTTTTGGACTCGGTCTTGTGGGCTTATCGACTTCTTTCAAGAATCCATTGGGGACATCTCCCTTTCGTCTCGTCTATGGCAAGCCGTGCCATTTGCCAGTGGAGATCAAGCACAAATCTTTTTGGGCAGTTACTGAGTTGCTTTTAGATCCCGAGAGTATAGGAGACCAGAGAAGAGCAGAATTGGCAGCCCTGGAAGAATTGAGAGATACAGCCTTTTCCAACAGCCTACAGTACAAAGAAAAAGTGAAAACATGGCACGATTCGCATATCAGCCATAAACAGTTTGAGCCAGATCAGAGAGTATGGTTGTTTGATTCCAGGCTGAAATTATTTCCAGGGAAATTGCAGAGCAAGTGGAAAGGTCCGTACGTGGTCAGGAAGGTACATGACAATGGCAGCATCGACATATCCGAACCGTCATCTTCCTCTACCTTCCGCGTCAATGGTCAACGCCTGAAACTATATCTTGATCATGATCCGCCGACCATTGACGTTGCCCCCATTCTTTTGGTATGAGATGTGTCATTTGACTCTCATCATCTGCATCTCATACTTGGTGATCAATTCCATCATCTGTTGTACAGATCCATCTGTTCATATCACAATTTCATCTGCTGATTTATTTCCTCCTTTTCTTCTTTTCTTCTTTTCCTCTTCTGTCTTCTTTATCTATCAAAAAGGTGCCGCCCTTGTAGATAGTTTTCCATACTTAGGACATACTTTGTCCTAAGTATAGGGGGGTTGGCACCCCGAGTTTCTTTCATTTTCATTTCGATCCTCTCCATTGTCTCCTCTTCTTGTCTATACTTAGGGATATCTTACCCTAAGTATAGGGGGAGACAATCTGAGTACGATCTGTTCATTCCCACCCTTGACCCTCCCTGCGTTGTGTACAGTCTGCTACACTTAGGATTATTTGATCCTAAGTATAGGGGGGACGGTCAACTTCTCATTTATTGATTCATTCATTTATTCCTTTAGACTTTTCTATACTTAGTACGAGTTATGTCTTCTCTATTCTCTCCGATCTATGAGGACATAGCTCAAGCTAAGTATAGGGGGGTCGTATATACTGCGTATATACTTTAGCCATAACTCGTACTTTCATATTTTCTTATGGCTAATAATTCTTTAAAATTCATTAAAAATTCTTAATAAAAAGATGTGGTTATTCCTCAAATTCTTTTTGTATCTACTGATTAATAAATCAGGTGAAAATGTTTTTTTGCAAAATGTTTGAAAAATAGTTTGAAAATCTTTGTGAACATTTATTGAAAACTATTTTGAAAATACTTTGTTACATATTTTCAACCTGTGTAAAAATGTGTGGTTTGCAAAATTTCTTTTCTTTGTGTGAAATAAAAGGTTTGAAAAATGAGTTGCAAATGGTTTGAAAAATGTGCAAAAATGTTTTGAAAAACCTATATATACTGTTTTGAAAGCCTTTGCAAAATGATTTTCAAATGTGTGTAAATGATTGCAAAAATGTTTGTAAAAATTATTTTGGACTATAGTTTTCAAAAATTATGTGAAAAGCTTGTGTCAAATAAGTTTGAGGAATATTTACATCACACCAAAATCCACTATATATATCTATATACATAAAATTGATCACTTACCCTATAAATTTCTAAAATCCACTTCTTGTAAATATAAGAAGCACTCCTGTGTACATATTTTTAACCTAATTTTCAGCCAAAACGTTTTCTTTTCAAAAATCCCAAAAACATTTGCAAAACTAAAATCCAAAAACATATGAAAAATCCTTTTGAAAAATACAAAAAAAATTGCATATGCATACATGCATCATGTTTTCAAAAATTCATAAAAAGTTCAAAACCTTTAAAAATTGCATCACAAAAAAATATTTCCTGCATTGCATTGCATAGCATTCGCATTTTTAGGATTGAGTTTGATAGTTGAACAAGTCTAAGTAAAATCCAGAGATTGGAGCTTGATTGGACCTTAAAATCTACCTAAAAACAGGAACCTTATGGGAATTGGGTTTGAGGTACTTCAGGTCTAGTTGACTTAATTCTTTGAGGATCACGGGACTTGGTTCAATGGATTCTTGACTTCCTAAGTAGAGTATTTCGGAACACACGCACGACTCTTGTTGATAATGACCTAACTTGGACACCTGCACCTTTCACATGGCTCAACTCAGTTGGAGTGGTAAGGGGATTGGATTTGCCGGTATGAGACGCACACAAGTGGAAACATTTGTCCTCCTCTAGGGAGGGAAGTGCACCCCAACCCGTCCAGTGATGAGGAAGTCTAAAGACAGGAGGCTGTGGGTTGTGATAAAGCTTCAAAAGAGGGATAGTCTACTGGCTCAAGAGGAAAAACTCCTTATGTAAATGCTGTTGTATATAGTATTCAAAAAAAAAGTTCAGGCATGTACAAAAATAAAAAGCCTGCAAGTATGTACAAAGTCAATAAGCAAGCTTGAGTTCTAGAGTCAAATATGTGAGCCTGCAGCAGGATGACTTGACTACACTGGTCTTGCATCCCGGGATAGGTAGCTACACTGGCTACCGTCCATTCTTCTCTTCACCACCTCCTCTTGAGCTGGTTGCCACTTGAACTTAGAAGGGAATACCCCGCTCCTCGAGGATGGAGTTGCTGGATTGGGGAATCATTGGGTTGTCGTACTGGAGAAGTCAGTTTCTTTGTCATTCTAGTTGGGGAGAGCCACCATCACTTACACTGTACAAGTCAGATTCATAGTCGTAAGAGTTTGCGTATGAGTTGAAGTATTTCTGACCTGGCTATTGAGGAGACTTGGACGGAGTTTTGGGATTCTCAAGGACTGTTGAATTTCAAACACGGTTCTCACTAAGGTTCAGCCCGCACTAAATTTCCAAAGGTCCGACTTAAGCTCCAAACTTTGATTTTGTGAAGACAAGTTTACTAACCAAACTAAATCCAAGTTCTTCTTTTTCTTTTCTTTCATTTTCTTTTTGCACTTATTGCATAAGTGTTTACTAGGGACTAGCAAAGGTAAAGTATAGGAGGATGATGAATCCACATTTCATCATCTTTATTCTATCATTTTGGCACTAAAAACCCTAGCAAATGCCTGTAAATACCCTTAAATAGAGCATCTTAGCATTCATGCACATGCATCATATTAGTGTATAAAATACTGTAATTAAAGCCAAAATTATAGAATAAATAAAGAAAAGAAAAAGAATAAAATATTGTAAATATTTTGTGACTCAAAACCCCCGAGACCTAGGCATCTTGATGAATAGGTCGACAAGGAATAAAGTAGGGGGAGATAAGGTCAGAAATACAGAGAAAACACCTTTATATTCTATTCATTCTTTATTCATTTTGAGGCCTATTTTTAGTTCAACTTTTTATTCATCAAATAAAGAAACTTTGTACATGAAAGTAGTAGATAAATTAATAAAGAAAAATACAAAATTGATTTCACAGAAAAATAACGTACAGATAAAAAGTTATGGTCTGAATAAAAATCCAGAATGCCAACTTCCCAGACCCGTATCTCACAAATATAAACTCCAAATGCAGCGTACTCACCTTTAATTGTATATAGAAGAAAATAAGCTATTTAATGGCGGTGGTTACGCATTTGGCGGAGCTACGGTTTGAAAGTTGATTTTTGGACCCACATTGTATACTTGTACAGATTAAAATATTCAATTTATTATTTATTTATTATTTTATTAATTTTATATTTTTATAATGTTGTAAATATTACTTATAATAATTATGTGTATTAAAATTAGAATAAAAATGCAAAGAAAAATAAAAATGAACATACATAGAATACATAGGTACACTACCTATATCCATACCTATATCCATACCTTTATATTTTATTTAAATATACAAAACAATTCATAAAAAAAATATATATTTGTGTAGATAATAGTATTTTATAATTTCATAAAATCATAAATAAAAATAATAATATTAAAAATACCTAAATAAAAATAGAAGACTTAAATATATAGATATATATACTATAAAGGGCATAAATGCAAACTTGTAAAAATACGTCTCATAAAAATAAATAAAAATCACCATAAATTAATTCATAAAATAATAAACATTTTTTATTTTATAATTAAAAATCAATAAAATCGTTTGCTATTTTAAATTGATTTTTGAAATCTTTTTCTCCAGGTTTTTCCTGGTTGGTCCACGTGGACCAACCAGGGGGCTAGGAGAGTTGACCTCGGTCAACTCTCTGCCCAACACCTGGGCTGTGTCAGAGCTGCGTTTGACCTTGTTTTCAACCTTTTTTCGAGGCGAATCCTTTCATCCTTTCGTGAATCGACCTTCACGACTTTTGTAGCCCCTTCATAGAGCTTTCACGCCCTTGGCTCATTTCGGGCATTGGATCACTGCTGCTCCAGATACACCTCGGTCAAGGGAGCCCTCCGTCAACCCCTTAAAACTGACCTCTGATCCCTTTTTGAAATTTTGGAACCGCAAATTCATCCAAATGACCCATCCTTTCCCTTGCTAGGAGTCTCTGGAGGTGACAGCTCCGTGAAGGCTTCATCAGGGTGGTGGAGTAGCCACGTTTGGGCGAGTTCCACGACACCTACGGCCAGGCCGTCGAGGTACCCCTCTTCCTCGCTCTAACTGAGCTTGAGGGCCATCTAATCACCTTAACTTTAGTTGCATTTCATTCCTGTACATCCAAAGCTTCATTCTGACCCTTTTAGTCTCCTCTTTAGCCATCGATTCGCTTAATCGATCGGTCGCCGGAGCAACTCCGGCCACCTTCAGTCTTCACGCGCTCTGCCTCGTTACTCATTCATTCCACCTCGCTACGTGGTCGGGGCAATTTACCCCCGACCATATCACCCTTTTTGTGCAGGTTCCAGAATCGCCAGAACCCCTCCTGGGTTCGTTTTTGAAGCAGGCAGCTCCTCCTGGAGCTCTTCTCCGTCGTCATCGTCACGGTGGTACTCCGGTGGACTTTCCGCCATTTTGAAGCCACTGTTTGCCAGAGGAACCTTCCAGGAGACTCTCGAGGCCATCGGAGAGGAGTCGGAGGCTCCGGATGAGAAGATTTTGGAGCTTACATCTCAGCTGACCCGAGTTCTTCGGGTGTTCTTCCTTCGCATCCCAGAGCCGTCCGATTGAGTCGAGTTCGTCCAGCTCTACAGCAGGCGTCCGATCAGGACACCCAGCAGCCATCCATCTCGCGCTGATCTTTTAATCCAAGCCCCTGATTGCGAAGAGGTATCGCGGGCCTCCGTGCTGACACGTGGTCAAGTGGAGCGCGCTCCACCGTTCGATTGCGCCCTTGGCGGGGAATTTTGCAAGTAATCCCCGTCGACTTTTTGTATTATTTATTAGCTACGCAAACTTTCATTTGCCGTTTATAACTTTTGCAAAATTTGCTAAAAGCCCCCTGTAGTTTTCCTATTTACATCTTCGCCCTTGCCAGCCCAGCGCACGTGCGTAGCACGTGTGCGTGGACATTTTGTGGACAAGGCCCTTAGAGTCTTGGGTTTTAGCACTTAGTCGAGTAAATGTTTTGTTACGTTTTATGTTTTTAGGGTGATTTGCATTCAGCCCCCCCAAATTTTGTAATATTGCAAGTAGATCCTCCCAGGCGCGTGCATTGCACGCGCGAAGGTTGGAATTTTGCCAAACAAGCCCTTGCGAATTTTGTGATTGTTATTTGGTCCTGAAAATATTCCATTCAGTATTAATTTTGTGTGAAATTTGCGTAAAACCCCCTGAAAGTCTGCTTATTTGCAATTTAGTCCCTACCAGGCCTATCACTTGTGCTGACTTGCTCTATTTATTTAGACCTTCATTTGGCCTCCAAAAATTCTCAAATTTTGAACTTAAGATACTGGATACTTGTATTTTGACGGCCTTTATTTTAGTTTTTGATTTTATTTTATTTTTATATTTATTAAAAATCAAAAACATGTTTTTTGTCTACTGTCTAGCTTAGAAAATGCCAAAAAAATATTAAAACACTTCTAAAAATCCCAAAAAAATTACCTAGTGTCTATTATATCCTATTTTAGTGTCAGTCCAAAAATCATTAAAAATCTCAAAATAAAAACACTAAAAATTTAAAAACACTTAAAAACTTCAAAAAATATATAAAATCAAGGAAAACTCTAAAAAATACAAACTCAGGTTCTGTTTGTTCCTCATTTTGTTCTTTTTATTTGAAAAATAGTGTGAAAAATTTTGGTTGCTGTTTGCTAATTTTAATTCCCAATTTATCCACAGCCAGCACTATTTGCACTGTTTTGCTCTATTTCAGCCTTTAAAAATACTAAAAACACCTTGAAAAATCCTCAAAAATCAAAAAAACAGTAAAAAATCCTAAAAATATCAAAAACACTTTATTTCTGAATTTTTGGTTATTTTTACTCATTTCTATAAATATTTCATCTTGCCTTTCATTACATTGTCTTCCTTTTCCAATATTGAAAATTAAAAAAATATAAAATATAAAATTATAAAAATCAGAAAATTAAAAATCAAAATACAAAAATATAAAAATTAAAAATTAAATAAATAAATATATATATATATAAATTAAAAACCCACAAAAACTTCATTGTTTGCTTGTTTAGTGTAGACACATCACACACACACTTGTGCACGCATTTTTGAACTACCCTGTTTGCTCCCTGTGTTCGAACTCTCTGCATACTTGACACTATACACCATTTGTGCAGAGTTAAAAATAAATTTGACTCCACACTTGTTTTTCATTGTTTGATACTTGATTGTGGGTTCATTGTTGATTAATTACATTTTATTGTGGGTCGCCACAGCGACGTATTTAGACCCTCGATAATTTGTGATTATCAGTATAACGTGATGGGGAGTAGCTGAACAGAGATGTGAAGGGATAAGTATGTCATGGGGCCTCGCTGGAAATGTAGAATGTAGATGTGTAATTGTCTAGGTATGAAGGAGATGAATCCCTTTGGCTGACATAGTAGAGAGATATTGGAGGGAGATCAAGGAGAATACCTTAGCCTTTGGGATGGCTCAAGGGGATGGATGAGGTTTCTAGTGACAACGTGAGGGTGCATCACTTGGTGCAGAAAGTAAATCCCAAAAAGTAAAAAAAAACAAAAATAGATAAAACATAAAAGAAATGGTTTAATTTAAATGTGATTAAATAAAGTTGTATACCATAATGAGATCTACAACTTTTGTTCTAACAACAAAACTAATAGACAATAATATACACAAACTATGTTTTTTGAGGTATTTTATAGGTATAAAATACCACACTTCTCCTTTGGGTGAACTTCCTAGTTGTACTAAATACTAGGCACCCTACTCGATTTTTGATTTCGACGCGAGTTTGGATTTGAGCACTTTTGATGCCTTCACGTCTTTTTGATGAATGAATCTGATCGTCTTTTTAAAAAATAAATACCTAATTTCCATGATTTTATATTTTCCTTTGATTTTATTTTAATATATATAATATAATTTTATAAAATAATACTAATGTTTACACACTACTACCATTTTAGGATTTTTAGTAATGAAGAAAAAGGTGAAATAAAATAAGAAAGTGATCTATATACATGCATATAGGTCAAAATATATTGGGACAGTTTTGGTATTTTGTTGTTTTTTCTAGTTTGTTAGATTATGATTTTTTTTGAAAGGAAAAAGGGTACAAAGATGTACCAAGCACCTAAAAAACTTTATATTCACTAGTTAAAAGTCAATATTACAAAGAGCAAGAATCATGGAGGATCCTGACATGTTGTACCACATTTTCTACATAATATATCTCTTCTCCTAAATAACACCCCATTCCTCACTAGACATATCACCCAAAGGTTTGTGGTTATCAAAACCTTGACAGATGTCTGGTCATTTCCCAACGCCTCAACAAAATTCCAGAAAGAATAAAAGAATCCGTCGCGACCCCAGTAAGGGCTAGTCCCCTCCAAACCTCCTTTGACATCGTACATTTAAAAAAGGTGGTCGATATCCTCCACGTATTCGGAGCAACGTTGGCACAAATCATCAGAAGCATGGAATAATCTGGCCTTCCTTGCACTAGTCAACAACCACTCTCTGCCCATCAGCCACATGAAGATTTTGACTTGTCGTGGGATCTTCCACCTCCATATCTGACCCAAGGTTGGCATAGCAATCCCTTGATCAAAAACAAATGATGTATATAGAATTTTATACGCCTTCTTCACCAGGAAGTGACAATCTGACCATGCCCAATGGTCACGTCCTACCGATGGTATGCCCGCTTGAGAGAGCATCCCTCTCAAACAATGCAAGTCTGCTATACTCACTTCAGATAATTCTGACCGAAATGTAGGTGACCAAGAACTACCACTCCAAGCCTCGCACACCCGCAATCTTTGATTCTCAACCATCCCAAACACTCTAGGAAAATTGTCACAAAGAGTCCCAAGACCCGACCAATCGTCAGTCCAAAAATGGAAGGTGTCTCCTTCTCTAAGACATGGTCACATAGATGCCGAAATCCAAGGAATGATGGATAAGACTCCCCTCCAAAAATTAGAAGGCATAGACACATGGCTAGGTCTCCAGTATAGGGCCCCTAAAACCCCATAGATCTTTTGCAACAAAGAACAGAGAAGATCAGAACCACTGCCCCAAATACGGATTACCTATTTTGCTAGTAGGGCCTTGTTCATTGCATCAAGATCAAGAACACCTAACCCACCATGATTCTCTGAAAGAAACACAACCTTCCCCCAACCAAAGGCACCCCCTTGGAATCTCAAGCTCCAACCTAGAAAAAAGGACGCATTAGAGATTCCAACCGCTTGCAAATCCCCATAGGAAGAAGCCTAGATGACATATAGAATATCGGGATAGCTGATAAAACTACCTTTAAAAGTACTAGTCATCCCCCTTGAGAGGCAAGAGGTACTCCATCCAACAAGTTGTCACTCCATTCGTTCCATCATGGGCATCCAATCCAATTGTCTAAGTCGTCCATACATCAAAGGTAAGCCCAGATACTTGATGGGCAATGCTACGGATTGTAGCAAAATCTCACACTCCACTACCTTCTCCTCCGTCAAGTAAAATGGTATGAAAACAGACTTATCCCCATTAATCTTGAGGCTCGATATCTCACCAAATAGATGCAACACAATAGCAATCGCCTTCGCCTCACGAGCACCCCCTTTCACAAAAAAATTGTATCATCTTCATATTGAAGTATAGGAATCGATAAGTCATCAATCTGATACCCTGCACAGAAATTCCCATTCACTGCTCTAAAAACCATTCATGACAATGCATCTGACACTAATACAAAGACCAAAGGAGCGAGAGAGCACCCCTTCCTGACTCCTCTCTGAGGCTGGAAGAAGCCACCCTCATGATGCCCATTCACCAAGACCGAACATGAGCTTGTAGTCACACATCTCTTCACCCATTTAATCCACTCATCCAAAAAGCCTCATCTTGAAAGAGATGCCCAAATAAATTTTGAGTTGACACAGTCATAAGCTTTGGAAAGGTCAACCTTCCAAAGCATCCCCTTGCTCTTCTTCAGCTTCCAATATACAATAATCTCTGATGCAATGACTACACCATCCATCATATGCCTTCCAGGAATAAAAGCAGTCTGTGAATCTACAATAACTGATCCCAAAACCTCACGCAAATGATTTGCGAGTACTTTAGCCACAATGAGATAAATCACATTTGAAAGGGCAATAGGTCGAAAATACTCCGCGAAGCGAGCCACGTCCCTCTTGGGAAGTAAGAAGATAAGTGAACGATTCAATCGCCCAAAGCCTTGGTTTTCCCCCCTCAACTCCCCCACCACCGCCATCACATCATGCTCTACCATGTCCCAAAACTCACCAAAAAGAAGACTGAAAAACCATCTGACCCTGGAGACCTATCTGCGTTAAGATCAAAAGTAGACGCTCGAACCTATGCCGGTGTAAAAGTGTGAACTAAACCAGCGGACTGGATTTCAGAAAGAATGGGAATATCCCTACCAACACACCACGAGCTTCCTGTCCGGGTCCTCCTACTTTCCTCTCTAAAGTGGTCAGCCATCACCACCCTAGTGGTGTGCTCCCCTTCCACCTGGACACCACCCACCTCACTGGATCTAATAAGGTTACGTTGCCTCCGACCGCTAGCAATAGCATGAAAGAAGCGAGTATTCGCATCTCCCTCCCTCAACAAAGTTTGCCTGGATCTTTGTCTCCACTCTATCTCACGTTTGTGATCCTCCTCCCTCAAAATCTTCTGGTTTTCTTCCCTTACGCTTCTCTCCTCTTCCACCAACTTATGAGAGTCTTAAAGAGCATCCAATCTTACCACCTTCGATTGGGCCAAAATCTTCCTCTCCTCTCGAAGAGTGTGAACCTCTTTACGGAAAGACATTAACATGCACCTCAAGGCTTTGAGGCGAGATGCCATGTCTCTAGAAGCAAATCCACTAGTCGGAACCTTATGCTAGCAAGCGATAACTCGGTCATGAAACCCATCCTCCAATAACCAAGCACGCTTAAATCAAAATATGCTACGAGGATGATTAGCCTCACTAGTGATCCAACAAATAGGAGTATGGTGAGAATGTGAACGTGGAAGAGAGATAACCGAAGCCAACATGAATGATTCCAAAATCTCCACCGAACCAAGGAAGCGATCCAAACGAGAACAAGAGGAGCTATTCCTCCAAGTGTAGCGAGAGTTCGACACATCTAACACCTCCAGCGACGAGGCGCTCATGAACTCAAGGAAGCTAGAGGAGCCAGGGTCCAACCCCCCCCCCCTCTCACAAGCCATGTCTACAGCTGAAAGTGTGACATTGAAGTTCCCACCAATGAGACTAGGAGAACCAGGGTGTGTAAACCTCGGCAAAGCTAGCTCCTCCCAAAGAGGTGAACCAGAGCCCACACCGGTGGGGCCATACACGACTGAGAAGAGAAACGGTGCCTTGTCTAACTTACGATGAAGCATGACGGACAAAGATTAGCGTGCCTCAACCACGTCAACCACCTCCAGCAAATCACTATCACATCCAATAAAGATGCCATCACAAGTCATGGTCGATAGGACCGCTCTAAACTCCGATAATCTATCCCCAAAGACTGTTGCCCAGAGGCTTGCATCCCATCTCTCTAGCTTTGTTTCCTGCAGAAACACTACATCAGCTGTCCACTCTCTAAGGAGCGACCCCACGGCTCTTTGCTTTTCTCTAGGTGCTCAAGCTCCCGCACATTCCAAGAAACAATCTTCATTAAGGAACAGAGGGGGACGCCCCTGCCAACTCCACTCCCACGCATCTAGCCACTAGCTCCCTTAAAGATCCATGGTTCGGCACATCCTTCTCCAAGGGATACCCCTCCTCTACCACAACTGGCCACTTCTCAGATACTGACATCGACTCGTTCACCAAGCCCGCATCCAACCACAAACAAGATGAACCCCCTTCTGATATGAACAGACCGACCTGCTCAAATCCCTCTCCCAACTCCATACGATGCCTCTTCCGCCAAATACAACCCAACTCCTCTACAATTGGTGTCCCCGACAAAGCCATAGAACCTCTCTTAACCTCATCAACAACCCCCCCAGCACTTCCTTTCCCCCTTCGAATGCCGCTGATGAGGCGCTCGACTGATCTCTAAGTCGCTTCGAAAAGTAAACGACCTCCCTTCCTCCAACCTCTACTACCAGGCTCCCGACATACTGACGAAGGTCAACCACCAGCTGCAATCCATCCCTTGTTCTCTCTTGGTTGCTCAGGGTTGTTTCCAAAAACGTTGAATAGCCAGACCCATTATGAACGAAATCAACCGCCAAGCTTTTGATTTTTTTTGTGGTTAGCTAAAACACCAACTAATGAAAACAAATAAACTAAAAATGTTAAAATGTACATAAAATAATAAATGCAAGTCTTTAAAGTTGTATAAAATACAATATGATCCCAAAATCCAAGTCTCACATATAAACTCATATTCCTTTGAGTTTGATCTTATTTTATAGATAATTTAATGAATACCAATTCAAAAGTGGGTACAATTTCATAGGAGCCTTTGAAGGAGAGATTCAACTTTTAATTCCAGTCTTCTCAAACTACAATTTGAGTTTATTTGAAATATTTAATGTAAGATTTTTCATGAAATAGGTTAGTTTTTTAAGGAGGATCTAGGTTAGTTATATTCACACAATGGATTTGGTTTCATATCATCGTATTTAGCAATCGAAAGTGGGTGATATATACATGTGATTTATTTACGTGAATTAAACTCTTTATTTTTGGGAACTTTACTTTATTAGTTTGACATAATTACAAGTTAATAATTTATATTTAGTCATTTTTTATTGTCGTGGTTTGTTATTACTTTATTATTTATTGAATTTATTGTATGTTTCTCAAGAATTAAGTAAAACTTTTAGTTTAAAGTAGATGAATCACTGATTCAATAAGCGCCCTCGCAGCATCCATCTAAATGCAATCACTTCAATCTTTAAGGCATCTTCCTTTGATGCTTAAGGCCCTTCAAGGCCAATGCCCCTTCAAACTTCGAGGCCCATTTAGCCCCTACCTTTATAGGCTAGTGTTGCCCCTTCAAGGCCTTTAAACCTCAAGGTTGACACCACTCCATGAAGACACTTCGAGGCTTAAGGTCCTTTAATCTTCAGGGTAACATCCATCAGAAAGAGGTTGTTTTACCCTTTGAAGCTCAAGGCCCTTCAAGTCTGACACTCTCGCCAACTATGGTCCTCTTTAGGTTGTATCTCTTCTCCTAACCGAACTCACATCCAACTACAATTTCCTTCATATCTAAGCCATTGCCACTTTCAACTACTCCCTCGATTTGAGAATCGCACATGCGACCTCCCTCCACTCCATCCTCCTAGACTTCCCGTTGGGTATCTAGGTTAGTAGATCTTGACAGAGAGATAAGCGAGTGTAAGCAATGTGGGAAGGGAGATATTTGGGGCGAAGAATGGAACACATAGTAAAGAGAAGAGGATGGCGAGCCATGAAAGGAAAAAAACCCAAGGCATCACCGGGGGGAACTGGCGAAGTTGTTGTACTTAATGATTGCAGCATCTGTCGAGGAGTGCCAATTCCTTTTTCTGCTAATAACCTTGTCCAGATTATGGTGCATGTACAAATTTCGTAGAATTTAAAGTTCATCTACGATGGAAAGCAATGACAATAATATTGTTTTCTTTTAGGGATACTAGTGTAATTGCAAAAAAAGACAAAGGTGCACTGTGGAAGATGCATATAAAGAAAAAAGAAAGAAAAAATATGGATTTGGCACATCTTCATGCCGTACTTCTTGACCATTTGTAGTTAGGCCTCCTGGTGTTTAAAGAAAGAACAGGTGATAGAGAGATATAGGGTGAAGAACAGGTGATAGAGAGATATAGGGTGGGGGATGGCTCTCGTAAGCAAGCGTGGGATCTGTGATCGACTTCCCTTATCCATGTGAGGCATATATAGGGTGTGCACTCCTCGCTTCATCTGTCATTTCCCTCCACGGAGTGTGGATCCTCTATTGTACCACAGTAGGTGCAGTAATGCAGAGGGTCATCTGATGGGGATCGAACGGCCCTCATAGGGGATTGACTATCCCCGGCCCCTTATGAGGGTCATTCGATCTCCATCGGATGATCCTCTGCATTACTGCTTCTGTTGTGTTACAGCAGACAACCCCCCCCCCCCCCTCCATGACCATGTTGGTTGCAAACTTCCTTGAAACCGAGCTCACACAACCACCAGAGATGGTTGTTGACCACAAGATCACTCTTAGGGTCAAGGACGGATTTAGAGGGGGGCAAGGAGGGGCACATGCCCCCCTTCTCTCTAAAATTTTCAGATTATATAACATATATTTAAATATTCTTTATGGATTTTTAAAGAAAAATAATCATAATATTTCTTAAGTATAAATCCTATTTTAGATTTTTTTGAGGGTAAAACTTATACATACACCCCCTTCGTTTATTTAGGGTGGAAATCAATAATCTTTAATGGTAGATAATATATCTTTTAACATGAAATTTATATCTAGCAATAGTAGATTTTACCTTGGATCAACATGTACAGATAATTTATTAAACCGATCAACTTACAAGATGGTTTTTCAACCAATCTCATCATCACTTATACAAATACGAGGTTTACTTCTTGATCTAAAAAAACTAAAGTTTCTAAAAAATCATTTATTGACAAGTCTCATATATTAATCATTTGTCTTGTTTATTATCAAGTAAGTGGTCAAATGCACAGATATTCTTGATCGGTGTATTTTTCTTCCGTGAAATACTGATATTTCTAGTTGTTGGTAATAACAAGTATACAATTATGTATTTTTATATTTTCAATTTGATACAAATTTAAAACAATTGTAGTTTATATTGTAATTAATCAAAATCCAAAGAGTGAATTGAAAAAATGAAACATTAGAATATGTCTATTTTTTTAAAATGATATAAATACAATTCATAAAAAATCTCGATAGTGCGGAACATATATGATATTAAATTATGTAAAATGAAATAAAAACATACAATTGATTAAAGAATAAGTTCAAAATAAACTATTATTTACATGAAAACTATAGATGATATAATTTATCTTTCACAACTATTATTATATAATGAATAGAGGAGGGGGAGTATCCAACTCATCTGTACAGAACTAATATATATTATGTCCATTACCTCCCATCCACTCACTTGTCTTGAAACTTTAACTTGCACGTGCTCTAATGGCAGAGCCACTTGCATTCACACATCCCAATGTAGATAAATGTCTAAGAAGGTGACAAACGCATAATTGGCATACAACTCAACAACATACTCTCTTTTTCCCAATGAATATGATCACATCATAATCGATAGATTTTTTTTAAACATTGTGCCCCTTCTTCGAAAATGTTCTGGCTTCGTCCCTCCTTCCGTTCGGTAGGAGAATAAGCAGGAATAAGGATGGGGAATAAGGGGAATAAGGGTCTATTCTCCGTTCGGCTGGAGGATAGGAATAAGGAGAATAAGGTGAAATAACAGTAGGTAAGGTGGGATAAAGATAGGAGTAAGAGTGAAATAAGATGAAATAATGGAGAATAGTCGTACCACGGGGAATCGTGTTGGGAACTTATTCTCCTTATTCCATTCCCCCTTATCCTCCAAACGAACAAGGCCTTAGGGTTTGTCATTTCTATGGATACAAAGTCACATTTCACCAAAAACAAGCATATTTCAACTTCAAGTGGTTTAAGCAGTAACGAGAATAGTCGAATGGGGAGAGAGCACAAAGCTAGTCAGCGTTTATACAGAACTGTTACCATAAACGCAGAACGTCTTCTCTACATCACCAGTAGGTTTTTGATTCTGCAAAAAAATCTATTCACAAGAAGACAATTCTGCAATTAGTAGTGATAATTGTTGAGGGAGTAGAAACAATGAAATGTGATGGCTGTTATGATGGAATGCAACCAGGAATACAACTCGGATTAACTCAAGATTTATCCCATCCGTTTATAACACGCTGAAAGTTGTCCTTAATATACACCCGATAACGTTGTACCTAAAAAAAGAAAAACCGTTTAACTTGAAAAAGATCACGACCAAACTTCTAAAACAAACCTCGCTGATTTACATGATCCAATTGTAACAGCCAGCTAAACATGATCAGGCCACCATTGTCGGCGGCGTCACCTCAGGCGGGGTCGACGGCGGAGGTATCACATCCGGAGGAGCCAACGGCGGGGCCGGAAACGGCGGCATAACATCTGGTGGAATGGATGGCGGCGGCCTATGACCCGGAGGCCAAGGTGGCTCGAACTCCGGTGGTGGTCGAGGTAAGGTATCAGGCTTGGGCAGAGGTATATCCGGCCTGGGTGGCGAGGGGATGGGCGGTCTGGGAGCGTCAGGCGACGGCCCAGGACCGGGAGTGTCAGGCCACGGCTCTTCAACTCCCGGTGTCGGGTCGAACTCCGGCGGAGCTTCGATTCTCGGGACATCTGCAGGCGATGTCGGATTAGTTTCGGGAGAAACCAACGGTCGGATCTCGGGCGGCCGAGGAGGTGTGTCTGGGGGTGGTGGAACCGGGTTAAATTCGGGAGGTGGGCGGCGGGAAGATGACATGATCGTGAACCCTCTTGTCGTGGACGTTAAGGATACGGTGATTGTTGGATAAAGGCGGCGGTGGATGTTGACGTTGGTGGGCCGTGGGAGGATGGAGCAGCAGTGTTTGATCAAGCCCAGCGAGCTCATGGTTGTCGAGTTTCGGCTTCTCTTATGTTTGGATATTTTACATGTGTGTCCTCATTATTTTCATCCTACTGTCATGGAAAATTGGCCACGTTTGACGTGACAAAATTACTTAATTTATAAACGGAATGATCCAACTCGCCGGATAGGACGTGGGTGCAACTTTGCCTTTGCCGCTGCTTGTGTGTTCGCTTGCTCAGGTTGCGACGGACACGTAGGAGGGGGCGACAGACGTGTGGGCCTGCGAGAACTTGGTGTGTGGCTAAAGGATCCTCGGTAGTATGTGTGCGCTGTTCTCAGTTTCGCGGTTTTAATGTGCGGAAGAGGAATCTCGGACTTTTTTTAAAAAATAATTATTAAAATATTATTAATTAATTAAACAACCATCAAGTTAAAAAAATTAAAAATATAGCCATCAATCGCCACCTCAGGTGCCGATTTGGGAAGTAATGCCCAAATCAGCACCTTAGGTGTCGATTTGGAGACATGAGGGGTGAAATTGTAAAATACCCAATGTGTTTACCCGACACCTCAAGTGCCGATTTGGGCATCCTCCTTGGGTATTTTACATTTCCATCATTTGGGTAATTTATGTTTCATCCATTGTTTGTTATTAATAGATTTTTTCAACTAACCTCTTTTGTTATAATCAATACAACATTTACCATAAGATGTAATAACATTTGAATGATAAATGTATATCCTTTATATTCTAAAATTGTTCTTTTCAAAATATTACCTTCATTATATTATATATTTGGACCATTTTCCTTCATTATATTATATATTTAAGATGCATGAGGCCCTTATTCTTTGGCATCTAATTCAGTAATTACCAAATCACCTATGTATTATATAATGAACGGTAATTAAGAATAATTGTTTCTATTGCAATGAATTAGATCCTAGATATTCTGAAGATTAGAGTTCTATTTCGAGGCTAACTTAATAAGTATATTATAGAAATTCTAATTTTTATATTATCTTAACGATAAGAATTACCATATTTTGGTCAATGAAAAATGAAGAATGAAAAAGTTTATAGCTGTATTAATGGGCCATAAAGCATACATAGAAGTCATATCGTGCAGTGACAAGTTGGATTGATAATTTAATAATCAAACAAGATTTTATTGAGTTGAACAACTCGCGCTTCTTATGGACAACAACACTCACTCTCTATTGACATGTTCTTTTATAGTCAGAAAATATCAGAAACAGATCGCCATAGCAGACCTATTGTGATCGTTTTTTTTTGTGATTTTGATTCGAAAATCTGACCTTATAGATTGGATCTTAGATTAATGCTCTACATATCCTTCGAATTTCGTTCAAATCGGAGGTCGTTTGCTATTCCATTTTGATGTTTGAAGATCCGTGTAATATTTTGAAAAGAACAATTTTAGAATATAAAGGATATACATTTAGCATTCAAATGTAATTACATCCTTATGGTAGATATTGTATTTTTGATAACAAAAGAGGTTAGTTGAAAAAAACTATTAATAACAAACAATGGATGAAACATACATTACCCAAATGATGGAAATGTAAAATACCCAAGGAGATGCCCAAATCGGCACTTGAGGTGCCGATTTGGGCAAACACATTGGGTATTTTACACTTCCACCCCTCATGTCTCCAAATCGGCACCCGAGGTGCCGATTTGGGCATTACTTCTCTAATCGGCACCTGAGGTGCCGATTGATGGCTATGTTTTTAATTTTTTTAACTTGATGGTTGTTTAATTAATTAATAATATTTTAATAATTATTTTGAAAAAAAGTCCGGATTCTCCGTTGTACTCTCTATTTTTCAAATTTAGATTTCCAAATCTAATCTTAATCATATATTAATGCTTTACATTTTTTTCTAAATTTTGCTTGAAATCTGAGTTTATTTGTTGTTTTATTTTAATAGTTTAAGATTCGGATTTTTTTAAAATAAAATTTAAAACTACTTTGATCTTGATTGAATGTTTGACCATTAAGATAAAATAGCAAATAAACTTGCATTTGAATAAAATTTGGATGATATGTAGAGCATTAATATGTGATACAATCTATAAGGTTAGATTTTGAAATCAAAATCACAAAAAATTAAAGAATATTATAACAACTTTGTTGTAATCCTCATAGGGACGTTTAGTTGGGGTTATCCCCCTCTTTGAGGGGAGAACCTCCCAAAACCTATATTTCCACCTCTTATATGGAGCTCACTCTCCCCCCCCCCCCCTCTCTCTCTCTTAATACAATAATAAATCATTTCTCGTCCATCCATTCCATCAAAAAAACAATATATTATACCATCATATCATCTAAAAATTATAAAATACTTAACTCCTACTTATTTTTCCAAACTTCAATACAATCACATCACAATAATTACTCATTTTTTCAAACTTCAATGCAGTTACATCACAACAAACCCTCGATCCAAACACCAAAATACAAAAACGGGTTATCCTCCTCCAGGTTATCTCAAGATAACTCGCCAACCAAACACACCCAAAATGTGGGTGCTTCTCCATCTGTCTCGTACATTGAACTGAATCCTGGTGCCATATGTATTAGTTGGATAAGATTTAATACGACAACTACTTCATCTCTTTTTTCTTGTTACTTCTGCAGTCTCAAACAAAAGTACATGAGGTGGCAATCATGAGGGGTCATTCGGGAGAGAAATGAGAAGAAAGAGATAAATAGCGAAAGAAACATCATCTTTCATCTTGACTTCAAGATCACAACATTGATCATCTATAGAGGGATAAGAAATTGGAGGAATAACAAGGGATATCCTTCCTTATTCTTCAAAGAAACACCTTCTGAGAGAAATCGTAGGGCTGATTTGACAAAAATAGGGGTGTAAACGAGCCAAACCTGAGCAAACCAACCCAAGCTTCGGTTCGGTTCATTTACCATACTTTCAGGCTCGGGTTCGGTTTGGCTCGATAAAATGAAAACTGTAATTAGGTTCGGTTTGGCTCAGGTAAGGTTCATAAAGGTTCGGTTTGGCTCATTAAAGGTACGTTTAAGAATAAATGTTGTGCACTCGTTTTTGTTCAAAGGAAAAAATTGCAGCCGCTGGAGAGGGTTTTGTGGGCTTTTGGGAATAGAGAATATAGACTTACGGAGTGGATGGCTGGATGGGTTTGTGAAAATAAGTGAATAGTCTTTATGTTAATATAGAATATATTTTTTCCTTATATATACAATATGTATGTATATATACTTTCATGCATGTATGCGTGTATATAGTCGAACTTTTAACGAACCGAACCTATGTTTTTGAGGTTCGGATCGTTTATTTAATCGAGCCTAAACTCGTGTTCATGTTCAGTTCATTTATTTTCGAATCAAATCCGAATCAAACTTTTAGCGAGCTAAATCTCAACGGATATCGAACCTGGGAATTTTCTGACAGCCCTATACACAGAGCATATCCTCGGATTGGGGAAGAGGATCCTTTGATGTAATGGGGATTACAACAGAGGTGTTGTAATCATAATTTATTCTTTTTCAATTTCGATCTTCAAAATCTACTCTTATGGATTATATCTTCCACTAGTGATCCACATACCCTCCAAATTTCAATCAAATCCGATGGCATTTGCGATTTTGTCTTAATAGTCAAAAGTTCGGTTCTTTTCTAAATTGGATTTAAGTTGCTTAAATGTTGATCGGACCTTTGACCATCAAGATAAAATAGAAATACCTTCATATTTGAACAAAATTTCGAGGATATGTAGATCATTAGTTGAAGATATAATCCTCAAGGTTGGATTTTAAGATCGAAATCGGGAAGAAAAAATTGAAATTACAGCATCTCTGTTGTAATCCCTATTAGAGCAGAGGATCTCTTCACCATATTGGTAGTGGAAAACCCCTTTGAGGCCGTTTCGTTATCCATTCTTGTTAGGGTAAACCAATTACCAATGATTCAGCCTATACGTGGATATAGTTTATTTATAAATGTATTATATTTTAGAGTCTCGTGTCCGTTAACGTAATATTTCTAACTCACTATCAAAAAATATATTTTAATCATAAATATATTCAATTAAAATATATGAATAATATTGCATCACAGCACGTTCACTATTCCAAACCATCGTAACAACCCAAATGCAAACTATTCACAAGAGGATTACACGACTTACGAACTCTTTGAAAACATATTATTTAATGCCAACCCAACCCCATAACAAATGAGAAGGTAACATACACATCCAAAGAAAATATATCTGAAGTTTATTTGGTAGTTGATATTGTCATTCGTATCATCTGTCCCCAACTGCATTATATCTTTGTTACATTAAGTGATTTGAAATGGAATAGAACACTAAATAAAAATCTGAATTCAAATTTCAAGGATAAAATTTTTATCATGTTTTAGAAAGTTATTACATGATTTTAATTTTTCTCTCTAATTTATATCAGGTTACATAAATTTATAACATGATTTTAAACATTCCCAAACATTATAACATATTTGCAAAATTATCACTACAAGAGAAATGAGTTGTGGCCACGCAATGTGGCTACGGAAACTTGTAGCCACGATAATTCCGTGGCCACTAGTTTCTAGTAGCCACAATCCATGGCCAAAGTCTTCATATAAGAGTTGTGGCTACGATAAGTTCCGTGATCACTTGTAGTGGCCACGGCATATTCGTGGTTAGAGAACTCTCGCGACGAGACTTCTAGCTACGGCTACTGGCAAGGACATATCGTGGTCAGAGCCCAATTCTGTGGCCACAAACCCCATATTCGTGGGCATAGTTCCGTAGCCACAACTTGTTTTCCTTGTTGTGTATAAAAGTATTTTGAACATTGTCCAAATTTATGATATTTATTTTAAATTTATAACATGATTCTCAATTTGATCTAAATTTAGAACATGTTTCATAAATTTTAGAAGTGTTTGAACCTCCTCTTGATTTGTGTCATCTTCCATACATTTTTTATTATTGTTTTCAAATTGTTCTAAATTTATGGTATGTCTCGTACACATTGTTCAAAAATAGATGATAGGTTATAGAAAAAGAAAGAATGAGAGGGAAGAAGTGGGGGATGACAGTGATGGTCATGCATGTTCATGAGACGAGTATCGATGACTTTGAGACCATTTAACACTTAAAATCACGTAAAATTTGCAAAAGAGAAAAGACAAAAAGAGCAAATATGAGGAATACATAAACACAAACTGATCTAAGGAAAAAAAGAATAAATAGGATTAAAAAGACTATTTATGACTCTCAACTAGAAACCAAGACATCGAGTCTTGGTAAACTCAATAAAAAGTAGGAAAAATAAGGTAAATATAAAAAATGTCAAACTACACAAAACACGACCCAAGATACATGTACATGGCATTGATTAAGAAGAAACAACCATATGTATTTTTAGTCAGTTCTAATCAAATTAATTCTTCCTCAAACATAACAAGAGAAAGATACCATAAAAATATCAAATTGTACAAATACCAATAGAAAGTAAATTGTAATTTCCAATATGCTTGCATTGTAGAGATTCTATCTCATGCGTATGAACTCCTTTTCAATCCTACTTATCTTTAAAGTCCAAATCTAAAAAATATCTAGACTTTGAAAATACTTTGGGGCTAAGTAGGATTCACCTGTGAAAAATAAATTGCATGTCCTATTGTACGATGTTTAGTAAATTTGTTTAAGTTAAAATTATCTTTCTTTCTATTACATTCATTTTTGTATTCTTATTAATACATTTTTACTTTAAAATATAAAATAATATAACAACTATAAAATAAAAATATATAAAAATATATAAGGTGTATATAGGTAAATTTAGTGAGTCGAATATGTTCTCCATTTTCTAGTTATTGAATAAGATAAAAGTAAAAATCCATAAATTATTTTGAGTTACTCAATAGTATGTTCAATTATAATAAAATTCAATATGTACCTATTATCAACAAGAAAAAAAATTTGAAATTTTCAATTCAAGTATAAAATACCTATAAAAATGAACTTTAATTCTGATCATTTAAAATTAATCGAGTTGGAAAATTACCTTTATACAAACCTATAAATCTCAAAATGTTGAGAAACTTTCATGTCTTGAATTTTTTAAATTTGAGTTCATCGATTGTTTATTGTGATTTTTGAAAGGTTTTTAAATTCTGAACCAATGAGAAGTTGCAACGTCACCATCTTCTACTTTGGGTTGTGTATCACTGCCCCTGCACAAGACAGTTTGCCGCCTCCTTGGCCTCAATTTTCATACTCACTGTTGGGCATCAAGACTTATCGTTCCAACATTCCAATACCAAAATATTCTTCTATTACACTTTTGTCGTCGTTCACCAACTTACAAGCATTTGAATCGAGCCCTTAAATGAGCTCAAAAAAAACCTCGCCACCAGCCATCCTCTATGCAACCATCTAAGTCTTAATCCACTACAATAAAGCTTCATGTTGTGATATGGTCATCTACGCAAAGACCTGAGGTGCAGGGATATTTATGAATATGTGATTTATTGACATTATACTTAATTTGTGGTCTTAATTCATGAGCAAATACAAAAAACACATCAAATAATAAAATAGTGAAAATAATTAAGCAATAAAAATATAATAATTGTACCTCACCCAAATAAAAGTAAGTGCCAGAAAGATCACCAATAAAAACATGAGAGAAAATCAAGAAGAAAAATAAGGTTCTCACTTGAATTTATTCACATGTATATATTATAAAATTTTTACTGATTTTTAGTAATTTCAGTTTAGATACTATTGATATGAAACCAATTCTATAATATACATACAACTAACCTAAACACATAAAAAATCTTTATGTGTGTGTGTGGGTGTTTATGTGAGTTCGAGGATCATGATACCATTAGAGAGGGGTGAATAGTGGTTCGAGGCAGTTTTAAAATTTTATGTGTTATAATCAACAAGCACAAAAATAATCAGACAATCCCACATGGATAAAAACCACGACCTAAGTTCCTAACTTGGGATTTCTCAATTAGCCAAGCTAGTCAATTGCTTCACTAAAGCCCAAGATATTTACGTAGATATCTCAACTGTTTACAATGCTGATGCTTCTTAATCTTGGATCGACTACCAAGATCACTCTCTTGGCTCCCTATAATGGCGTCTTTCTTTTCCTAAATTGAAGCTACTCTATGTTATGAGCTATGAGCAAAGGAAGAGAGTCCAGTCGCTGATGACTGGCTCATCAGGAAAGGACAAGGAAAAATACATTACTATAGATCAACATGTTGTAGCACATGCAGAAGAATAGAAGAGATTTGACTCTCTTCTAGATTCCTTGAAGATCTTACTACCAAGAGCTTTTTACATACTTAGGATCAGACACCTAAAAAACTACAAAAATAGGTTAATTAGAAGTAAATGATATATTTGCAATAAACTTTTCCATAGAAGCTTATATATCAAGAGATATTCCCAATTTATGAATAGTGATATCTAAAGATAATCATCATAATCTAATTGCACAAAATTCACATATATAGCACAACAATTATATCACAGATATAACATACGTGAATAAGTAGTATCAAACAAATATAAATATCACCAGGCTAAGGTAGGATGCCAAATGTGTTTTGAATGCTATCATAAGAACTTGGGTGATGGCGAGCGATCGAACTCTACTGATTCGATAGCGATACTTCACAACTATCAATTAATAAATTTCTTCTTGAAAATAATCGAATGGATCGAAGAACATGAGAAACAATTATCCAGAAAATCACCCAGGAAAGAGCATTTTTTTCTTTTCTGAAGAGAATAGGAGTGATTACTCAAATTGGGTGTCTTCCAACAATGAGTATGAGGTCTCCTACATAAGGATCCAAGAAATATGATCATTGGAAACAAATTAAGCAACAAATCAGAAGTGTTTGTTGAAATGATCGATAAGATAATTAAGTATGATCGAACAAATGTAAATAATCGATCAAGTCAAAAAAGGTATGGTCAATCATTTGACCATTGAGATGGAATTCAAATTGCGATCAAACAGGCCAAGGATGATTGTCGATCAGGCATGATCGATCAGTCAAATTCAAATGGTTGATCAGTAATGGTCGATCACTGAGACAAATGGTCGATCATAATTGGAATGTTTGATATCTCGATTTGAAAATTATTTGTTTAAGCTTGCAAGAGATTACAACATTCAAAAATAGTACAAACAAATAATGCAACAACTTTTGAACAAAGTTAAACAACAAACTAAGCTAATTATGTGCTTGAGATCGATTTCTGAAGACTTATTGAGATTAATCCACACTTGTAGTCTTGTAATCAGAATGAAAAGTGAGCAACAACGATATATTAATTTGTGTTTGTGTGTATGTCATCTTAAACATCAGAGAATCAAAGAACTAGTAATACATAATGCAAATAAACATAAACCCTTATTTTAGGAGACATGAGATTAGAAGATATTTTCCTACCACCACAATCTCATATGGCACTCTATTCACCTTTGAAATATTTTATCTAAATTATCTACAAAACAAAACTAAATTCAAAGAAATCAGAGTTCGTACAAGAAACTTGGGTTCTCGATCAAGTTATATATTGTATAATTGTATATTCTTGAACATAACATTTCATGCATGCAACTTCCCGATTTTGATGTATTTATTTTATTTTATTTCTTTGTTTTGTAACTTAACTAAGTAAGAAAATGAAATCCCAAAAAATCAGAAAATTACTAAAACAACCCAAAAAGATTCTTATGCATATGGCTCTATTCACTTTTATTTGTTTGAAAATTTCCATTTCTAAAAAAAAGGTTAATGTCTAAATGGTATATATTATTATATATATATATATAATAATATCCATCTAATATTAAGAAAAAATAAAGAAAAATATATACAAAAATCCAATATTTAATAAAATAATTTCAAAAATGTTAATCTATATGTATTTTCCTCTTTTGCTTTTGAGATCTTCACGAATGTTGTAGATCTACTTGAGATCTACAATTTTAATTTAGATCATTTTTAAATTTAAGTCCATGAGTTTTTTTATTTTTGTTTTTCTTCCCTTTTATATTTATTGATCTTTCTAGATTTTCCAACTGGAAAGTCAAGTGTCTAGTAAAATCACCACTTGGTGACCCCACATTGGCATTTGCCCAGTCATGCAACCAATACTCAATCATAGTGTCCTTGACACTACACCTCAATAATTATTATAACCAGTATGTAATTTCAATTTATCCTGATCAGAAAACCCTTATTCCTGGAGATCTCTATCTCATAAGGTATTCGCAGTTAAGACCTTTTAGATCACTATCTATAAAATCTTAATTTGAAGATAAGACTTTGAGATCACTATATCAAAAGTCTTATCCTCTATGAATATATCATTATTACTGCAATCAAGTGTTTTATCACCATAATAGGATTAGCAACAGTTTACTACTCCCACTACATGGTAGACATCTGGCTTTTGTACACATCTAGCATACACCTGGCTTCGCGGAACTGATGCACAAGGGAAAGCAGTTTTAGCATTCACACCCTCAACTCTTTGAGGTGCAATCCCTTTAGATAGGTCAGTATCATATCTTGAGGGAAAGAAGCCTTTCTTGGAATTTTCCCGAAAATGGAAATGTCCAAGGTGTACTATTAATGTGACGGTCCCAATACCCTCTTCTCTTTGCTTCTGAACAACTTCAGAACTAAGATCTAAGAGGTATCCTTGAGATCATATCTCGAGGTATGGAACAACCAGATTATAAAACACTTATTATTATCATCCTTATATCATTCTAAATGATTAGGATATTATCTACATTTAGCACGGTGAACACAATGACTAGGAGATATGCAAGTGTCGTAAAAGGACTTGGCATAGTCTCTTGGGATCAAAGTGACTGATCAGCTTACCTAGCTATTTTTTAAATAGCCTATGATTGTCACATGAGTGTGGGTTTAAATGATTAGCCCATTAATGGCTCTTTGGGCTAGTGTGAGATTGTTGGACATGCGAACCCACGACGAGCCATTATGCAATAAATGTTATTGTGAATATCATCCCCTAATCTGAAATGAAGAATAGATAATTTGCATAATAGGTCCCTTAATACAATTAGGGTTATGCACCATGGCCATCTTAATGATCATACAGTTGTTGATTCAATTGTTGAATCTTAGAGGCTGGTGCTTGGATGAATATCTGATGAGTTAGATTGAGGACTCATCAAGCATCGTCAAATGATTGTTAAGAGATGATCTCCAGCCAGAGTAGGAAATGGCAATCCTTTCTCGGTTAGGCTGATATCTGACCGACCTCTTGATGTAGGTCCTCTGCATAGGAATAGAGATTCGGATGTGTTAGATTGGTTAGGTCAAAGAGTTGACTTAGCGAGATCGATATAACAAAAGTCCTATGTCATATGCTGTCACAATATAGGCACACATCCTATGACCGGAGACAGATGTGTTACTATATGTCTGAGTATGTACATTTGGCAGACCAATAGGTTTATGACCTAATCAAGGTCTATACACCGGTGTGTTGGTGTGCATATAAGGGCATATGAATAATACGATCTCTCAAAGGGATCATATAGGTTCATTACTGAACCGGAAGACATGAGCTCTACTCATGAAGTATTGGGAAGAATCAAATTCCGTGCACGGTCGTCTCGCTTTGGAAGCTTGACTGAATTTGTAGGTTTGATATATACTTTTGGAAAGTATATGATCAAGACCTAGGTATGATATATGCTTTTGGAAAGTAAATGATCTATACTGACTCCCAATGATCAAATGAGAAACTTAATGATAAAACTCTGAAGTAGACAGTGTAAAATTGATCTTATACTTCAGGTTTATTCTGAGTCTTCTAGTATGCAGTATGTATAGGTATTGGGAATACCTGAGTGTGATGTGATTATAAACGGTTGTATAACCATGACGCTTCCATTCCTAGGGAGTGATGAAACGGGTCTAGATTTTAGTGACTCCTCTCAATAGAGAAGTAATCTGATCTTAGTCCAAATGTTGGACATTGATCTGAATGTAATTCAGATGCAATGAGAAGATTAGATTTGCGGTATTGATTTAATCAAGCATCTCTGGGAGGCCCGAGATCTGGATTTGAGATTTGATCTCAATATCCAAGTCACTATACTTGGAACAATACAATCGCCCTGTCCTTTTCTCCAAGTATTCGCGGAGAAAGCGCATTATCCTTGAAAGAGTTCAGGATAATTTCATTGTTGATATAAGTATCAGAGCATTCAGAAAATGGATATTTAAATGTGATTTAATTATCATGATTCATATATAAAGAGAGCTATCTTAGATAAATAAATGTGATTTGATTATCAAAGATGTAAATAATGTGAATGTGATTCATATTATTTGGGCACATGAGAATAGAGATCCAAGATGATTAAATGTGATTTAATTATCATGGATATGAATAATGTGAATAGAAATGTCCATATTAATCATATATATTATAATGTGATTTATAATATATAAGACAGAGCTATTTATAATTTACATTTGTTAATTAAATGTTAATGAGAATTGGATTCACATTGAATATTAAATTGAAAATGTAATTCACATTTTATTTTTGGTTGTGAATGCGATTCACAATTTTCCAATGGTAAGATTGCAACATTCACAAAATAATTATGAATTATTTTGTAGAATAATTTACAACAATTGTTGTTGTAAATATTGGAGATATATGCAATCTTGGAAATTGCATTGGAATCTCCCTTTCCTAATAGGAGAAGGGACGACCACCAATTCCTACAAGGAAAGGGTGGTCGTCCACCCCTCCTATATGGAAGGAGAGATTCTCCTTTCCATTATCTCCAATATTAGTTGATTTAATTTGAGGATTAAACTATGTTGATTTATCCATATATATATTTAATCTCAATTAAATTAATTGTTGTTGGTTTTTACCAACACAAATCTTAGCCATTGAAAGAAACACAAATCAATGAGAGTCATTAGATTTGTGTTGCCCATGGATTGAGATCCATGGATCCCAAAATATTATAAATAGAAGGGCACCCCTTTTCTCTTCTTTACACAATGAGAACATAAGTCTCTCTTTCTCTTCCTCTCTCTACATAACTACTCTCTCTCCCCCTCTCATATGGTCGTCCACCATGGATGCCCTAGAAGAAGTCTCCATCGCCGCAGCATCGTCATTATGTTGCCCGATCGTTTGCTCGTGGATCTCCGTCTCCTTCAATGCGCCTCGCTCGTGAAGAAGACGTCGGATCTCGTGTGTCAAGATCAGGAGATCCGCCGCTTGGATCATCAACATGGATTGCGAGAAGCACGTGTTTCATTAATACGCTCCCAAGCGTCTCCTCCGTCGGATCGGACTTGAGACAGGAGGTCTCTTCGTTTAGAGACTCGATCGCAACCACGCTTCAAGAGGTAACCCTATTACTTGTTTGTGGTTTAGATGAAACGATCCGAGAAGTGTTCTTGGATCATGTGGTTTCATCACATGAAAAAAATTTTAATTTCCGCTGCATAGAACAACTAGTACGCCTAGTCGTTCTTCGTCATATTCGATAAGATGCTCACGCTTCCGTGATGCGCTTGAGGATTATCCCATATCCTTCAGTGGGAAGGTTGTCGATGAGGAGGGGGAGTATTGGAGGAGGACGGGGTGGTCGACGAGGTGGCGGGTTGGGGTTGGTAGGAGGAGGAAGGTCTCATTTATAAATAATGAGAAAAACAGGGGTAGAAAATGTTAAATATTTGACGGATTCTATTATAGTTAACGGAAAATTTAATGGAAGTTAACATGGGGTTATGTGTGTAAGAGTGAATCACTATTGAGGGTCCTAGATGTAATTCGTAATTATGGAGGGTTTTTGGGATAATTACGAAACAACTCAGGATCATAGGTGTAAATAACCCTAAATAAAATCAAGCCACTATTTTTTATTTTTAAAAAAATATAAAAACAAAGTAAAAAAGTTTAGAAATAAAAACAAACATAAAGTAAAATTTTCAAACTTTAGAATAAGTTATTTTTTGATTTTTTTATTAAATTTTTATGAAAATTTTCATGGTATTCTGAATTTTCATTTTTTAAGGTTTTATGAAGGAATTTTCAAGCCAAAAACTTACTAAAAGTAAAATAAAGAAAACACATAACTAAAATCATTAAACAATTTCACATTTTTATGAATTTTATAATGCAAACATGCCAATTTTTAAGGGTTTTTGAACATTTAAAATTAACAAAACAAATTATTTTTGAAAGCAAAAATTATGAGTGATAAAACTTAGTAGCGTGCACTTACTCTAATTTTTAAGGGATTTTTAGAATTAATCTGACATTTATTGAGAATAATTAAAGGAGGCAAAATTAATCAATAACACAGAATGTGCAAATAATTTAATTCTTGTATTGAATCAATAACAAAAATAGAAATAAAAGGCAGATGTGCAATTTCACCACAAAAGTCATGTGTCAGCGCACGCAAGATGCACTGGACAAGAACTAATTGTAATTATTTAAGTTCCAAGGACTAATCAATAACACAGAATAATGAACAAATTATTGTAATTCCATAAAACCTCATGCATAGAAGTTTGTTTGGTTGTTCATACAGGTCAATTGTGCAAATTATCAAACAACAGAGGGTATCAATGCAATTATTCAATCAATATCAAACTAACACATGTCCATATAAGGGCTTATTTAGAAATAAAAGAAAAGTAGGGACTAAGGAAACAAAAATCACCGAGGTGTGTACGGTCCACGTGCAGATCAGACGTCTGATCTTCGTTGCTCTAGATCTGATCAAGCGCTCTACAATTGGGGCTTGACCAACAGCTGAGAGGAAATCTGGTGGAGGTGTTCTTGATCCGATGTTGGAGACGCCCTATGGAAGAACGCGTACAAAGGACTGAGCTGATGAACTTCGATCAGTTGAAGCTCGGTCGATCTCTGTACAAACCGTTGTCTGAAGGTAGCTGAAGGTTCCTGACGTTCTCCTCGACCGTTCTGATATGGCTATGAGGTCTGGGTCCTGCTGATCAGGGACTTGGAGCTTCAACTTTGAAGTGTGAACTTGAGATCCAAATCCTGATCCAAGCTCCAGAAGAAGCACTTAAGTACTGCAAATTTATTTACTGCTCGGAGACAATGCTCCAACCGATTTTATTAGGCTAAAACAAAGAAGAATGGATGCGTCATGAGCTGGAAAGCGATGCAGTCGAGATGGAATAAATATGCAATGGTCGTTGTTCTCAACCAATCGATTCGGTCAACGAGAAAAATATTTTAAACCACTTTAAAAAAATCAAGCAATGAAATATAAGTGGTTTTCGCTATTAAATTTACTTGGTATAGCGACCAGGGTCGAACACAAGGAGCAGGATTTAAAAACTTAGCAGTCAAATTTTAAAGATAAAATTTTTAGTTGTTTTTAATTTTTATTTTTTTTTTATTTTTAAATAAAGCACAAGTCACAATATGCACAAGGGAATAAAAATACACATGCACACTCTCTTTTTGTATTTTTCAAAATATTCAGAAATACTCAGAAAATTCCAGAGAAAAATTTGTGTTTTATATGTTTAAAATATTTTTGGTGATTTTTTCAAATTTTTCTGATGTTTTTGTGATTTTATAAAAAAAATCAAACAGTGGAAATAACGGAAAATAGTACACAACCAAGAGTATTTTATAACTTAAAAATACTTAAGTTCCCAAAACTCCTGGAATTTATTTTTATGCTAAAGTAACAACAATTATCTACATACAGAGCCTGAAATCACAATTTTTTGATTTTTCTAGAATTTTCTACAAGTTTTTTAATATTTTTTAGTTTTTTGCATTTTTTTGGAGATTTTTTAAATGATTAATGCACGAAAATTAGATCCAAATTAAAGGAGAATAAAATATACCTACATTATTTTTTTGGAATTTTTAGGCAAATTTTTGAATTTTTATAATTTTTTTAATTTCCAGCAGACAAAAGGACACTGTTTTTTATTTTTTAAAAATATCAAATGATGATGAAATGCGATGAAATTTTTATACATTGTTTAAACACATAGCAGGAGCATAAACAAATTTTTTTGGAAATTTTTAGAGCATAAAAAACATTTATTTCAGTCAAAAGAGCAAGCAAATAAAGGTTTGGAATTTATTGGGACTGAAACATAATTAGTAAAAAGTTTTTACAGAAAATATAAAAATAATAAACAGCTGGGAAGATATCGCAAATTTACCCAAGATGAATGTACCCACCACGTGACTAAGGGCTGGAGGAGATCGTTCCGTAATTGGCGAAACCTCCAGGGGCTTTATTCCAATTTACCCAATACTTTAATTAAAAACCCTAGGGTTCTCTTTTGTTCCTAAGTGCTTCATTTCCTGTTCAACAGAGGGTCAAGGGGGTCGGCCGCCACCGCTGGCAGCGTGGGTGATACGGCACTGCCGAGTGGCTGCGCGGGGTCGACGGAGGGCTTCGGGGAGCTGTGGGGCGAGATCGACGGTCTGACGGATGGTTGCGGTGCGGCCGGGCACCGCGGTGCTAAGATGAAGGTCCTAGGAGGTTGCGGAGGACGACGGAGGGCGCGGACCTGCAGCTGAGCGTCGCACTGGGGGAGCGGGGCGGGGCTCCGTCGTGGGAGCGGTCGGCTGGAGGGTTACGACGGTGTGGAGGTCCGCCGGATTCGCGTCGCGGAGGGGCACGGCGGGAGCGACACGCTGGGTCGTCCGAGGTGGAGGAGAGAGTCGCGGCGGAGGGCAGCGGACGACGGACGCGCCACCTAGTGGTGGTGCGCGGTGAAGACTTCTCGATGATGGGCGATGGCTTTGAGGAGTGCGGACGACAGGGGAGTGGCGACCTGCCGCCTGCTGCGATTAATTTTTTTTGTTTTCTATTTTTTATTTAATTTTTTTATAAACTGTAAGCAGGACAAACAAAAAAATTTAAATTTTTTTATTTTTAAATAGGAGCTGCAGGCAAACAGAAGCAGATATATTTTTTTTATTTTTTCCTGCAAAACAAATGTTAGAGAAAAATAAATATATAAATTATTTATTTATGAACAAAATACGGTTCGTGAATGTTTATGGATATTGGCTAAGCGGAAGATAGATCCGAGGATCCGACCACCGTGTGTGGTCGGATGTGATAGGTTGTGTGAGGTAGAATATGAAATGTGAGGATCGGAAAATGAGGTGAAAAGCGGTGTAAGATCTGAAAATGTGAAGATGGATATTTTTGTGGGATTTTGAGATCTGATGATTAATCAAGAAATCAAAGCAAAAATTAAATCTAAGAATTATCTAAGAAAAACGACGGGAAATAAAGTTGGATCTCACCTCGGGATCGGATACGTCGCGATGGCCTTGACGAGGGCTGACTCGCTGTCACCGGACGACTCAGAGGTTGGGCATCCTTCTTCGACAAGATCGCTCCCAGAGATCGGGCTCCTCTCCACCAAGGATTGATCGAAGACAAATGAGGGAGGAGGAGCCCAATAAAAAGAAAGCGAAAATAAAATGGAAAGTATATACAAATAAAGAATTTTTTATTGGTTAATTAAATAAATAAATTAAATAATTAATTAAATTAATTAATTATGAAATTCGGAATTAATTAAAATAATTAGAAATTAATTAGCCACATTAATGGTGGTTATTTAAGGTATAGAATAATATCTTATATACAAGGCATATTTTCAAATCCAATAAATGAATAAATTAAATAATTAAATACAAATTTTGTAAATTAATTAATTAATATAGATATTTACTTTTTTGGTAATTTTTATGTAAGGGAATTAGTTGTATACAAATATTATATACATATAGTACAATATACATATGTACAAATAAGGAAATAATTTTTAAATAATATTTTTTTAATTTTTTTACATTTTTTAATTTTTTTAATAACGAAGATAATATTTATAATTATGTACAGTAAAATAAATATGAATAAATATATACAATAGGTAATTGGTAAAACTGCACAAAACATCCCAGAAAACCGACTTTTCAACCATAACTCCAAAAATTATGAGTCATTTGAAAGATAATTTAATTTAGAGTATAATGGAAGTGAGTTTGATTCAATCTGAATTTGTATGAAGCCGAAATTGATCTTTTGATTATCGTTTTGCGGTTTTTTTTCTGAGTGTGATTATTTGCAATATGTACATTATTTTACTTTGCAATTATTTTTATTATTTACAAAACATTTTTATTTACAACCTTTGTTTACAAAAATATTTAATTTGAGTTAAATTATATACAAATAAAATAGTATAATTTTTTTACAAATATACAGGGAAAAATTTACCAATTATTTTTTGATTTTTGAATTGAAGACCCTATCTCCCCCTACTTTATTCCTGGTCAATCAGGTCAAGTCTTGGCCTTCTCTCAGGGTTCGAGTCAGTCTGCATTTATTTTATACGTACTTCATTTTTTTCTTCTTTATTCTTTTATTTGAGTATAATAAGTGTTAAATTATATATTTAACAAATGCATGCAAAGTGGTAATTTCATGAAATTAGTGGGTATTTACAGGTGTTTGACTAAGGAAATGAAGCTAAAAGAAAAGAATAAAGATGATGAATCGTGGATTCATCATTCCCTTATACTTTACCTTTGCTAGTCCCTTAGCAAACACTTATTTGGAAAATAAGTGAAAACAAAAATAAAGAAAAGTAAAAGGAAAGAAGTTAGAACAATGTTGACTTTTAACTTATCTTCATAAAATTGTAGTATGGAGCTCTGTCGAGCCTTTGTATTATTAGTGTGTCGGAACCTTAATGGGAAATGGATTTAAAACCTAACAACCTCTAAGTTCCACAAAACTCATATTCATGTCTCCTCAACAGTCAGGTCAGAATAAGTCTACATACACAAATTCTTATGACTATGAATCTTTACTTGTACGGTGTAAGTGAAATATAGCTCCTCATCTCAAAAGTAGCAAAGAAACAGCCTCTCTCAATAAGGTAACTCTAATCCCTCAGTCTAGCAACTCTTTCCTCGAGGAGCGTGGATATTCTCTTCTAAGTTCAAGTACAACGAGCTCAAAAAGAGGGGATGGAGAAGAGAATGGACGGTAACCAGTGTAGCTACCTATCCTTGGATGCATGACCAGTGTAGCCAAGTCATCCACTGCAGGCTTACAAACATTTACTTTGAAACTCTTATTCTATTTTTTTCACTTGTATATACACTCTGGTAGGCATTTTACTTTTCAATCAAGCCTATCCACTTTTGGAGATTCTGTATTTTTTCTTTTTTCTTTTTTTTTAAATATATATAAGGTGCAACATGTACATAAGGAGTTTTTCCTCTTGAGCCAGTAGACTATCCCTCTTTTGAAACATTATTGCAACCCCACAGCATATTGTCTTTGGACCTCAACATCGCCAAACCAGGTTGAGATGCACTTCCCTCCTTAGAGGAGGACGAGAGGTCCCTCCTAGATGTACTACCCTCGTATGCTACCTCAAGCCAAAAGATTCTGCCCCCTCACTACCTCCTCCATGAAGAGCTATGTGTAGAGTGTTTGTCCAAAGTAAGCCACGGTCTGAAAGAATCATACGTGTGTTGTTAAATATTCTACTTAGACTCATCAAGATGACATGTGAACATAGTCTTATGGACTCAAAGAATTAAGTCATTAGGACTTGAAAAGTATTTACTCCATTTCTTATAAGGTTCCTCTAAAATTAAGTGGATTAAAGTCCAACTAAGCTCCATTCTTCAAATTTATTCCAGACTTAGTTTAAATGTCAATACTATCCTGAAAAATGCACATGCTAATGCAAAAAACATGTACAATGCGAAGAAGAAAAGAAAAAAACTTTTTTTTGAAGTAATTTTCTAATTTTGAACTTTTTATGGGTTTTTTTAAAAAAATGATGCAAATGTAAAAAGATTTTTAACAAATCGTTAATAATATATACAAGTATATCAACTTTTTTTATAAGGGTTAGGGATGAGATACACGTATTTACACAGGAGTAAGTCAATTATTTACATTAATCAGATGAAATGATTTACAACTTGAGTAATTTATACAAGTATATACCTACAGTTGGAATTTCTTTTGTGTGATGCATATATTCCTCAAACTTATTTGAAAATAATTTTACAAATAATTTTGAAGATTATAGTCCAAAATAATTTTTCAAACAATTTTATAAACATTTACAAACATTTCAAAGAATTTTGCAAACATTTTTCAAATAGTATATATAGATTTTCAAAATAATTTTCAACCATTTTCAAAACATTTGCAAATAGTTTTAAAAAAATTATTTCACACAAAGAAAAGGAATTTTTTACAAGTCAAAATATTTTACACATGTTGAAAATATTTTTCAAACATTTTTCAAATAGTTTTCAAAAGATTTTTCAAATAGATTTTCAAACTACTTTCAGAATATTTTCAAAATATTTTAACCTGACTTATTAATCAGTATATAAAAAAAGAATTTTGTGGCAATATCTACATCTTTTTTTACTGGTTTTACTTAATTTTACAAGTATTTATACATTATTTTAGCCCTATTAAAAATACGAAAGTACGAGTAATGGCTAAAGTATATATACAATTATACGACACCCCCTATACTTAGCTTGAACTGTGTCTTCATAGTGATCAAAAAGCGATGAAGAAAGACATAACTCGTGCTAAGTACAGAAAAGTCAAAAGAATGCTACATTACAGCGACGAATGAAAGAATAAAATCAATAGAAGTTGGTGATCCCCCTATACTTAGGATCAAGTAATCCTAAGTATAGAAGACTGTAAACAATGGGACTACCGAGTAATTTGCCCAATACTTTAATTAAAAACCCTAGGGTTCTCTTTTGTTCCTGAGTACTTCGTTTCCTATTCAACAGAGGGTAAAGGGGGCCGACCGCCGCCATACGATGCGGTCGGGCGGTTGCACAGGGCTGACGGAGGGCTTCGGGGAACTGTGGGGCGAGATCGACAGTCTGGCGGATGGTTGCAGCACGATCGGGTACCGCGGTGCTGCGATGGAGGGCCCAGGAGGTTGCGTAGGGCGCGGACCTGCGACTGAGCACCGCGTTGGGGCACGAGGCGGGGCTCCGTTGTGGGAGCGGTCGGTTGGAGGGTTGCTACGACGCGGCGGTCCGCGGGAGTCACGGCGATCCGCAGGAGTCGCGGCAGTACCGCGCTGCTGGAGGCGTTGATGGAGTCACGCGCAGAGGGGCGCGACTGGGGCGATGCGCTGGGCCGGCCGCGGTGGAAGAGAGAGCCGCGGCGGAGGGCAACGAATGACGGATGCGCCGCCTGGCGGTGGTGCGCGGCGAAGACTTTTCGGTGGTGGGCGACGACTTTCAGGAGTGCAGGCGACAGGTGGTGGCAACCTGCTGATCAATTTTTTTGTTATTTTATTTTTTTTATATAAACCGTAAGCAGAACAAACAAAAAAATTTTAAATTTTTATATTTTTAAATAAGAACTACAAGTAAACAGAAGCAGATATAAAATTTATTTAATTTTTAATTTTTTCTTACAAAACAAATGTTAGAGAAAAAGAAATATATAATTTTTTATTTTTTATTTATTTTATTTATGACCAAAATACGATGTGTGAATGGTTGTGGATATTGGCTAAGCGGAAGATAGATCTGAGGATCCGACCACCGTGTGTGGTCGGATGCGATAGGTTGTGTGAGGTATAATGTGAAATGTGAGGATCGAAAAATGAGGTGAAAATCAGTGTCGGATCGGAAAATGTGAAGATGGATTTTTTTGTGGGATTTTGAGATCTAAAGATTAATCAAGAAATCAAAGCAAAAATTAAATCTAAGAATTATCTAAGAAAAATGATGGGAAATAAAGCTGGATCTCACCTCGGGATCGGATAAGCCGTGGTGTCCTCTACGAGGGCCGACTCGCTGTCACCGGACGGCTCGAAGACTGGGCACCCTTCTTCGACAAGATCGCTCTTGGAGATCGGGCTCCTCTCCACCAAAGATTGATCAAAGACAAATGAGGGAGGAGGAGCCTAATAAAAAGAAGACGAAAATCAAAATGGAAAGAATATACAAATAAGGAAGGTTTTATTGGTTAACTAAATAAATTAATTAAATTAATAATTAAATTAATTAATTACAAATTCCGAATTAAATAAAATAATTAATTTGTAGAAATTAAGTAGCCACCTTAATGGTTGTTATTTAAGGTATAGAATAATATCGTATATACAATGCATGTTTTCAAATCCAATAAATGAATAAATTAAATAATTAAAAAATTAAATACAAACTTTGTAAATAATTTAAATTAATCAATTAATGTTAGATATTTACTTTTTTGGTAATTTTTATGTAAGGAAATTAGTTATATACAAATATTATATACATATATTACAATATGCATATGTACAAATAAGGAAATTATTTTTAAATAATATTTTTTTAATTTTATTTTTTTATTATTTTATTTTAAATAATGAAGATATTATTTACAATTATGTACGTTAAAATAAATATGAATAAATATACAATAGGTAATTGGTAAAACTGCACAAAACACCCCAGAAAACTGACTTTTCAACCGTAACTCCAAAAATTATGAAACCAGGGTCATTTGAAAGATATTTAATTTATAGTATAATGGAAGCGAGTTTGATTCAATTTGAGTTTGTATGGAGCCTGAATTGGTTTTTCGATTATCATTTTTCAGCTTTTTCTGAATGCGATTATTAGCAATCTGTACATTATTTTTTTTACAATTATTTTTATTATTTACAAAATATTTTTATTTACAACTTTTATTTACAAAAATATTTAATTTGAGTCAAATTATGTATAAATAAAATAGTGTAAGTTTTGTACAAATATATAGGGAAAAATTTACCAATTATTTATGGATTTTTGAATTGAAGACCACATCTCCCCCTACTTTATTCCTGGTCGATCAGGTCAAGTCTTCACCTTCTCTCGGGGTTTGGGTCAATCTGCATTTTTTATAAATACATCCTTCATTTTTCTTTTCTTTTTTCTTATTTATTCTTTTATTTGAGTACAATAAGTGTTAAAAATGCATATTTAACAAATGCATGCAAAGTGGTAATTTCATGAAATTAGTGGGTATTTACATGTGTTTGACTAAGAAAATGATGCTAAAATAAAAGAATAAAGACGATGAATCATGGATTCATCAATGCGGATGGTTGATCTCTAGCAAGGTTGACAGAGAGGTGATTTTATTCATTGATCTGAGCCTGATCGGGTTGGATAGATATGAGGTAATGACGGAGAATTGCTGAGTGAATATTAAGGAATGATCAGATATGGAAACCAACACAAGAATAACCTCCAATCACTAAGAACGAAGGTCGATCTGATTACTTATGATCTAAGCTAAAATTAATTTAAAAATAAAGAATTAACGCACTAAACTAAACTAAACCTAATCTAAATTACCATACAGTGGGAATGGTGTGAGTGTGGCCTCGATTCGATGGCGGAAACTCAAAGAGACTCAATGCACCAATGGAGCTCCGGTGATGTGGTTGAATCTTGCGCTCCATGCACAACTCCGCTCTCCTGATTTTGGAGGAGACTCCCTGTCACCTTATCTCTCTCTAAAAACTAATCTCAGGTGAAATTGTTGATAAAAAAGGATTCGCATGTGAAGGGTGAAATATGAAGATATTTATAGAGATGAGTTGTAGGTAGTTTCAAAATTTGGATTGGCATGTGAACAGAGACTGTGAGGGCGAAAATTTATTCAAGTGATGGGATTGATTAATCGGGCAATAGTTTATTGAAGAAATCAGGTAGATTGGCTTGATGGATCAGTCAGGAAAAATTTGAGAAGAAGGGCCATCTGCGAGGATATTCGGGTATTAGGTCACATGGGGGAGTTGTCCCAGGTCAACTAGCCCGGGTCCAGCCAATGAGAGGACTTGACCAGCTATACGACAAACACAAAATGATAAATCATTAAAAAATTTCAAATATTTAAAATAAATTAGAAAACATATTTAAATAAAAACATTTTTTTAAATAAAAAATGTTAGTGAACAAATAAAATTAATTTGAGTGATTTTTAATAAATTAAATAAGTTAAATAAATAGGTAAAATTAAATAAAACCCTTTATTCATAGGTATATAATACCTATATATAATAAGTTAATTTTTTTAATAAATTATTTTTACAAATAATTACATACTTTATTAGTTTATTAATTTATATATTAATTCGTGGATTTTAAATATATTTTTATTTTATTTTTATGAGTTAATTTAATAGGTTAAATAAATAAGAGTATATACAATATAAGTATGTGATACTTATACAGTAAATACATTATTTTATTTTTTGTTTATTTTCTTGATTGTAATTTTTATTTACATTTTATATAAATAAAATAAATATATATTAGTAAAAATGTATTATTTAAAAATACATAGAAATAAATACAAGAATAAATAATATAATGTACAATATAGATATAGTATACAATAGCACTCCAAAAAGTCATTGTTCACATCTTAACTCCGTTTTTTATGAAACCACTTTCATTTTAAAGATTATTTAATTTTGAACACAATGAAAGTAAATTTGATTTATTTTGAATTTTCTGTAGAAGATATTGATCTGACATGTTTTGTTTGACAACTTTTTGAGAGTGTTGTTATTCTTAATTTGTATCAATGATTTTTCTTGCAATTATTTTTAATATTTCCAACTTATTTTTATGTGCAAGGTCCAAGAATAAAATATTTTTGTTTGAGGTTATTTTGATGATAAAATGGTAAAATATTTATTCAGTATATACAATGATGAATATACAAGAGTGATCATTGGTTTTCTTGATCTTTCTTGATAAAGACCCCATCTCCCCCTACTTTATTCCTTGTCAATTAGGTCATGTCTTGACCTACTCTCGAGGTTACGATTAGCCTGTATTTATTGCATATATACAGTCTTTTTATTTTCTTTCTTTTTCCTTAATTTATTTATTTTAGGTTAAAAGAATGATGAAAATACAGTATTTACATATGAATGAGGAAATATTAAGAAGAGAGATTTATTGATATTTAAAAGTATTTTATAAGATATTTTAAGCTAAAATAAATGAATAAAGTTGATGAATTAGTGATTCATCACCCCCTATATTTTACCTTTGTTAGTCCCTTAACAAACACTTATTTGAAGAATAAGTAACTAAAAAGAAAAGGAATAAAGGAAAAAAAACTTAGAACAATTTTGATTTTTAAACTAATTTTCATACAATCAAAGTATGGAGATCGGTCAGAACTTTGGATTATTAGTTTAGCGGAACCTTATTGGGAATAGGATTTAATACTCAATAGCCTTTAAGTTCCATAAGTATATATTCAGTTCACCTCGATAGACATGTCTGAACTAGTCTCATATGCAAATTCGGATGACTATGAATCTACTTGTACTGTGTAAGTGAAATATAGCTCTCCACATCTGAAGTGACAAAGAACAACCTTCTCTTAGCAAGGTGACCCTGATTCCCCAGTTTAGGTACTCTTTCCTCGAAGAGGGAGATATTTCCTTTTAAGTTCAGGTACGCATTGTCTCCACAATCGAAGAGGGAGAAGATAGAAAAATAAGAAAAGAACTGGAGTGTGGCCAGTGTAGCCACATCTCCTTGTGAAGCCAGCCAATGTAGCCAAGTCTCCACTAAGATTTGCACATTCTCTGAAGCTAGACCATTATGGTCATTATTTTTTATTTGGTGCATCTTTGTCTCTTTTTTTGTGGAAAGAATTGTTGCATCACATTGACTTATTGTGCCATGACGAATATAGAATATTTTTTCTGCCCATGTGTTGAACCGGATTTTGCGGGGGTCTAGAGCAATCCACACAAGGCGGGATCACAGTGTCTCTGCGGTGACCGCTCACGAAACCAAGATTTAGACAACAATTAACCCACAACAAAGATCAAATAATGAAAAGCGGTGCGGAGTTAAAATTTATTATAACCCTACAAAAGATGTGTATAGTGCAAGTAGTGTAGGTCGAACACAGGAAGCAAGCAGGTAGATCTGGGCAATCAAGCTCAAATGGAAATGTGATGTATTTGTCTACGTATGTGCTATTTTTTTAGGGTTTTTAATTTTTAATTTTTTAATTTTTTAATTTTATATTTTGATTTTTAATTTCCTTATTTTGTATTTTTTTATATTTTCTATTTTTATATTTTCTTTTTTTATAAAATCAGATATATATATATATATATATAAAATAAGGGAAATAGATAATGTATTTATAAAAATAGGTAAAAATAGGCAAAATTTAAGAAATGAAATATTTTTGTGCTTTTTATAATTTTCTAATGTTTTGTGATTTTTCTATATTTTCTATTTTTTAGTATTTGTAAAGTCAAAAATACTGAAAATAGTGAATAAAATAAAAATCTGAAATTAAAATGGAGATAAAACATATTAAATAGTAACAAAAATTCTCCAAACTAATTTTAGAATAAAGATAATAAAATAAAGAAAATTCATAGATAGAAAATAGTTTTTTAGGAATTTTTAATATTTTTATAAAGATTTTAGGGGTTTTCCAATTTTTATGGGTTTTCTTTTGTAATTTATAATGATTTTTGGTCTAAATATAAAACACACAAAAATAAACAAAATATATTTTTTGGGGAATTTTTCAAAGAGTTTTTATAATTTTTATGGATTTTCTAATGCAAACAGGGATTAAAATGCATTTTTTTTATTTTTATGAATATTAAAATGATACAAAAACAAAATAAAAATATGGCATGGAAATGCAATGCAATAGGAAGCTAGGGTAATTTTTGGAGATTCTTTAGGATTTTTTATAGATGCATGAAATAAATAGAGAAAACAAAAAGGAAATGGAATCCTAGCAGGGGAAGTTTTGTAAATATGCAAAAGTCCAGGTCCCCAATTGTAAATATTCTAGAAAATTATAATGCAATAAAAATATTTATGGACTAATTGGAAATCACCAAATACCAGGGGTGTGCCTGCAAATTTACCAAAGTCACGTACGTGAGGCACGTGACCTAGCAGGGACGTAATCGTAATTACCAAAAACCGGAGAGTTGATTTGCAAAATATACCAAAAAGTATAACTGAAATAAATATTTTAAGGACTGAATATAAATAACCAAAGATAGAGGCCCTTCTCTGCAAAAATGCCAGAGCTCACGCGCTAAGAACGTGAGCCTGGTAGGGACTGGATCGCAATTATAATAGAGAGTAAGGTCCTTTATGCAAATTCGCCAAAAAGATCTTAACCTATTAAAATATTTACAACACTAAATATTAAATAACAAAATTGTGGGGGTATGGATGATGTTTAACCCCTTTCATTAGGAGATCGGACGGCTAAATCCCGCCACTTGGACACGTGGCGCGCCCGCAACGTGCGATACTCTTTCACAACGGACGCCTGCGATTAGATCATGCACTGATGATCTGACGGTGCTGGTGCGGCGAGATCTAATGGAGGTTGTGCATCGCCAAGTACTCGGCCGAAATCGACAGTGGAGAGAGACGTAGGATGAACTGGCCAAGAGCTCCGACGTGACGAAGTTCCTCCAGCCGGCTCTTGCTACTTCGTCGACTGTTGAAGCTACAAAATGGCTGCAAGGCTCCTGCGAGCTCCCTCTATCGATTGGCGGCCCCAAAATGGCGTCAAGGGCATTGGAGGACCACCGCAGCATGAACGAACTGGGGCTGCTCCCAGAAGCTTTTCCTTCAAAATGTTGACCCCCGGAGGGAGTCTCTTGGCCCCTAGAACCTACAAGGATAAAACACACACGACAAGAGATGGTTCCAAGGGCTAACGAAGGTAAAGTGAGTAGGAAATGGTGCGAGGGAAGGTTCGCTGGAGCAAGGCTCCGACGAGCTTCAAATGGGAGGATCTAAGCTACTACAAGGGATTATATGTTAAGATAAAACTAGAAATCAAATGCAGGAATTAAAACACAATTAAAAATGGTAGAAACGACCTCAACTCGACCTGGGCTGAGGAGATAAAACCTCACGGCCAAGGATGGCTAGATATGGTGGAAGCGCGCCACCGACACGCTGAACGCCTCCTTACTCGGTTGGAGGTGGTGCTGTCACCACCACCGGTCCGGAGCACAAGAGAGGAGGGGCAAATAGGTCAAAAGGCGGTTTAAAGAGTGATGGGAATCTTGGGTGGTTTATGTACAAACAGACATAAGGGGCTCGAAGATCGAGGAGTAGCGGTCGATTCAGTAATTCAATCCCCAAGAAGAACATAGGGCGTGTATCACGGATCCATGGGGAGAAACAATGCAGAAGGAAGCATCACGAAAGGATGAAAGAGCTGACCTCGATAAATCCACAAAGATGGGACAAAAACCAGGGTCTGACAACCTACAGGACGTTGGGCAGAGAGTTAACCCAAGTCAACTTTTGTCGTAACCTGGTTGGTCCACGTGGACCAATCAGGAAAAAACATCCTGAAAAGATTTAAAAAATCGAAAAGGATTATTAAATGATTTTATTAAATAAAAATTATAAAATAAAAAGTGTTTTTTATTTTATAAAGTATTTTATTATGATTTTATTCATTTTTTAGAGGTATAAAATTACAAGTTCCCTTTTAAGGGCTATATTGGTATATTCATCTATATATTTTAATATTTTATTTTGTATTTTGTATTTTTAATTTTATTGATTTTGTTTATTATTTTATATATTTACAACTTATTTTTATTAACTTAAATATATTTCTATTTTATTTTTCTGATGTATTTTATACAATTAAATAAATAGAAGTGTTAATTATATAAGTATACTTATTGGTATTATACCTATGTATTTCATACAAGTATTTTATTTTTATGTTTTATTTAGTATTTTATTCTTGTTTTAATGTATACATATATTATAAATAATATTTATAAGATTATAAAAATATAAAAATATAAAAATAATTAATAATAAATAAAATGAATATCTTAATCAGTATAAGTATACAAGAGGGGTCCAAAACCTAACTTTCACACCGTAATTCAGAAAAATATGAAACTACCTTCATTAAATAGCTTATTGAAAATTATATACAATTAAAGGTGATTTTGATACATTTCGAGTTTTTATTTGAGAGAACAGGTCTGGGAAGTGGGGATTTTAGGAACTTATTCATATCATAACTTTTTATCTGTACATTACTTTTGTGTGAAATCAATTTTGTATTTTTTTTGTATTTAATCATCTACAACTTTCATGTAGAAAGTTTCTTTATTTGAAGTATAAAAGTGGAACTAAAAATAGGTCCCAAAAATGAAGGGAAATGATAAAATAAAAGGTATTTTTATTGGTATTTTGACCATTATCTCCCCCTACTTTATTCCTTGTCGACCTAGTCATCGAGATGCCTAGATCTCGGGGTTTCGGGTCATAAAATATTTTCAATATTTTATTCTTTTTCTTTTCTTTTCTTTATTTTATAATTTTGGCATTAAAAATTGTATTTTATGCAGTATTTAGACAATACTGCATGGATGATAAAATGCATGGATTAAGCTTATTTACACGCATTTGCTAGGGTTTTTAAGGCCAAAATGATAGAATAAAGATGAAATGGAGATTCATCATCACCCTATACTTGCCTTTGCTAGTCCCTAGCAAACACTTATGCAATAAGTGCAGAAAAGAAAAACAAAGAAAAGAAAAAGAAGAAAGATGGATTAAATTTAATTATCAAACTTGTCTTCACAAAATCAAAGTTTGGAGCTTAAGCCGAACCTTTGAAATTTTAGTGCGGGCGAAACCTTAATGGGAATCGGATTTGATATCCAACAGCCTTTGAGAATCCCAAAATTCTGTTCAAGTCTCCTCAATATCCAGGTCAGAAATATTTCAACTCATACGCAAACCCTTACGACTATGAATCTGACTCGTACAGTGTAATTGATAGTGGCTCTCACCAACTTAAATGACAAAGAGATTGACTTCTACAGTATGACAACCCAATGATTACCCAATCTATCAACTCCTTCCTCGAGTAGCGGGGTATTCCCTTCTAAGTTCAAGTAACAACCAGCTCAAGAGGATGGGGTGAAGAGAAGAATGGACGGTAGCCAGTGTAGCTACCTATCCTAGGATACAAGACCATTGTAGTCAAGTCATCCAGCTGCAAGCTCACATGATTTTGACTTTGAAGCTCAAGCTTGCTTATTTTCTATACAACATATTCACATACTCTGGCAGGCATTTTATTTTTGTACAGGCTTGTCCACTTTTTTGGAGTTTTTTTTTTGAAATACTATTTATAGCAGCATTTACATAGGGAGTTTTTCCTCTTGAGCTAGTAGACTATCCCTCTTTTGAAGTTTTATTGCAACCCACACTCTCCTGTCTTTAGAATTCATCATTACTGGATGGGTTGGGGTGCACTTCCCTCCCTAGAGGAGGACAAGTGTTTTCACATGTGTGTGTCTCATATAGGCAAATCCAATCCCTTCACCACTCCAACTGAGTGGAGCCGTGTGAAAGGTGCAGGTGTCCAAGTTAGGTCATTATCAACAAGAGTCGTGCGTGTGCTCCAAAATACTCTACTTAGGTAGTCAAGAATCCATTGAACCAAGTCTCATGATCCTCAAAGAATTAAGTCAACTAGACCTGAAGTACCTCAATTCCAATTCATATAAGGTTCCTGTTATTATGTAGATTTTAAGGTCCAACCAAGCTCCAATCTTTGGATTTTACTTAGACTTGTCCACCTATCAAACTCAATCCGAAAAAACGTTCATGCTATGCAAATGCTATGCAGAATCAGAAAATTTTTTGTGATGCAATTTCCATGATTTTATACTTTTTATGGATTTTTGAAAAGATGATGCATATGCATTTTGTGTATTTTTAAAGAGGTTTTTCAAATGTTTTTGGTATTTTATTTTTGCAAATGTTTTTGGGATTTTTGAAAACAAAAAGATTTTGGCTAAAAACTAGGTTAAAATATTTACAAGGAGATGCATCTTATATTTACAAGAAGTAGATTTTAAGAATTTACAAAGGGTATGTGATCAATATTATAAGTACATGAATAAAGATTTTCAGTGTGATGTATATATTCCTCGAACTAATTTGAAAAGGTTTTACAAATAATTTTTGAAAACTATAGTCCAAATAATTTTTACAAACAATTTTACAAATATGTACATACATTTGAAAATCATTTTGCAAGGTTTTTCAAACATTATATATAGATTTTTCAAATAATTTTGCAACCATTTTCCAAACATTTGCAAATAATTTTTCAAACATTTTATTTCACACAAATAAAATTTTCAAAACCAAAAATTTTTACAAAGGTTAAAAATATTGAACAAGATGTTTTCCAAATAGTTTTCAAAATATTTTTCAAATGGATTTTCAAACTATTTTTCAAACATTTTGCAAAAAACATTTTTCTCCTGATTTATTAATCAGTAAATATAAAAAAGTTTTTAAGGAATAAAACATCTTTTTATTAAGGTTTTAATGAATTTTTAAAGGTGCAATTAGCCATATTTATTAATAAAAATACGAAAGTACGAGTTATGGATAAAGTATATATGGAGTATATATGACCCCCCCCCCATACTTAGCTTGAGCTATGTCCTCATAGATCAGAGAGACAAGTGAAGAAGATCAGAGAGACAAGTGAAGACAGATTTCGTACTGAGTATATGAAAATCTAAAGAATAAAGGAGTGGAGAACTGAATGAACGAATGAGAACTTGACTGTCCCCCTACACTTAGGATCAAATAATCCTAAGTATAGTAGACTGTACACAAAGCAGGGATGGTCAAGGGTGGGAATGAACAGATCGTATTCAAACTGAACCCCCCTATACTTAAGGTAAGATATCCCTAAGTATAGACAAGAAGAGGAGACAATGGAGAGGATCGAAAAGAATGACAGAACTCAGGATGCACACACCCCTATACTTAGGACAAAGTACGTCCTAAGTATAGAAGTCTGACAAAAAGGGGCGACACCTTTTCGGTAGAAAAAGAAGATAGAACAGGAAAAGAAGAAAAGAAGAAAAGAGATCTGAAGATGGAAGAAGAGATCAGAAGATGTACACATCACTCCCCCTATACTTAGGGTAAAAGAAGCCCTAAGTATAGGCAACAACGGGAGCAATGACACAGAACGACGAATGAACACTCGGCTCATCCACCCCCCTATACTTAGGACAAAGTACGTCCTAAGCAAGGCAAACACGAGAATGGGTGGATGAGCAATACGGGAGATGGACAAGAGATAGATGAGTGAGAATATACAACAGAGATGGATGTACACAGGATCAAGAAGGTAGAAAGAGAACCTTCTTGCGAGACCGCTGAGGAATAGATCTGGTATGGTACAGGTCGACATCAGGGTCCTCAGGTGACACAAACCGATCAGGGTCAACACGATGAAGGTCCTCAGTGGCCCTAGAGTGTGAGAGCGCAGGAGGGTCAGTGGAAGAAGTACAGCTAGGTCTGGCCTTGGGAGTCTCGCTGATATCAAAGTGGAATGGCACGAACTCGTCATCACCAGAAGTAGTGTAGTCAGTATCGTCCTGCGAGGTGTCATCCAGGTCGAAACCAAAAGGAACGAACTCATCAGTGGAAGTATTCAAACTCTGCTCGTCCTCTACAATCTCAATCGGGTCGTCTTTTTCATCAAAAGGCATGATTCCCTAATAAAGGCAACCAAATCAAAAATCTAAGTGAACATGCACGGACTCATCAGTGAAAGAAGTCAAGTCATGTCCGTCATGTCTAGTCTATGAATCTACCCTCCGCTCAATGGTATCAATCGTGTAAATCCTGCGGATGTCATAAACACATCGCCAAGTCCCAAAATACGGAACTCCAGGGTACATGCTTTCCGAGTCTTCCTCCACAGGGAGGAATTCTCGAGTCTCAGTGGAGTCCAACACGCAACAAAATTCTCTAATGGTCTCATAAAGGTCATGGTCCTCGAGATCAACCAAGATAGGTGAAGGTGCATCAGGTGCAGGTCTCGGGTCAGTCGTGGGTGCGGTGATCAACACTTTGCTCTCATCAACAGGATGGAAGCGAATCTCTCCTGATCCGTAGTCGATAACAATCCTCGCAGAGGCGAGGAATGGTCGTCCCAGGATGATTGGAGAGTGCTCCCCGATGGAGGTCCCCATGGGAAAAATGACAAAATCTACATGGTAGCACATGCCCTGAATCGAAATGATGGCATTTTAAAGGATGCCCTTCGGCCTCTTGATTGATCCATCGGCAAACTGAATGATCATCCTGGTTATCTTGAGAGGCCTGATGAATCTGTGATTCATCACTCTTAAAGTTGAAAATAGAGTCTTGTTCCCAAGTAATTAGCTGCATATTTGCACTTATATTCCATAATTAGCATTCATGCATGCATAATTAATATTCGCATTTTAGCATTCATATTTGCATTAAATAAGGAGCCAAATTCACTTGTAAATATTCACATGTATATTAGCTAAAATACCCTATATGTATATATTTTATACTCACTCCAAAAGCAATAAAACCAACTCTATACTGTATATAATACTAACACTAATAAAGAAAAATACCAAAAATTTCTAACTTGTAAAATTACCCAATAAAACCCCAAACCCAGTTAAAGACCTTAGACCTTAGAATGCACATATCTCTCTCTTACAACCTTCGATTTAGGTCTACTCATTTTTAAATTAATACATATTCAGAGACCATCAAAATGAGACCAATTTCATTTAAATCGGAGCTCGTATGCAAAACTTGGGTTTTGGGACCCCATGGTACACGATATGTATGTATATTTGTACCCTAGTATTTAGTAATTTATTTGAACTCATTTCCGTTTTGGTCGACACAAAATTTGTAGATCTCATCGAGATCTACAATTTTTATGTTTTGAGTTTTTCCAAATTCGGCCATCTTCTCTCCCTTTTTTCACATTTTCTTTCAGCCATTTAGATCATGCCACGTGGCGCCCTCTGATTGTGCCACGCGACCCGTTTCATTTCGCGCCCATGCGGCCTCTCCCCCTGCCGTCCGATTGCTTCCCTTCTCTCCAGATCTGTGCCATTCACTCATGCAGCCAGTTTCCACCCTCCGATCATATCAAGATCATATCTCCTCCGTCCGCTAGCGCACCACCCTCAGTGAGCCACGTGTTGCCTTTTGAACCCTCTGATCTTCTCCAGGCACCTTCATCCCCACCACACACTCCCGCACTACCTTTAGCCCTTCGATCAGGTTCTCAGATCTCATCATCACCGTTCGTGAGTGTTGTTCTCTCATCGTGCCACGTGTGACTTGCCTAGCCGCACGATCGAGGTCGAAAGGACTCCATCTCAACCGCTCCTTCCCGTTGTATCTTCTATTGTTCGATTCAACCTCCTGATCTCATCCAGACCATACATCTCCGCCATACTCTCCTGCGGCCACGTGTCGCATTAACGATTGTTGGATTGTAGACCCGATGACCTTATCCCAGCCGTTCACTTCCGCTCAATCCATCACCCTTCGATCCTACACCAACTCCCATCTCCACTGTCTGTTAGCGCCCACACCTACGCCCACCACATGTCGCACCCCTAACCCTTCGATCACACCTTGCCGATCTGATCTAGACCACTCCTTAGAGCCTCAATTTGGGTTGTTGGATCACGAGATCCAACGGTCCAGAGCTCGTCTTCCACCTCGGGTCGCCTTCCTCGCGCACGTCGCCCACTTCGCCTACTCGCCGCCCCTTCCTATTTTCTCTGCCACCACAGCCACTATCTCCACCCACTGACCGCTCCACGACGAATCCCCCACTCCCTTCATCTTCGTCGATCTCCATGTCCTCCATGAGTCTCGCCCACGTCACTCCACATCCCCCGCGAAACCTCGCCCTCCATCACAGCCATCTCCACCTTCTCTCTATAAAACCCCCGCCTCCGGCCACCGTTACGCCCATCCACCATAGTAGGAGGCAATCCCGAGCTCCACTATCCTCATCGGTGACATCGATTGGGCAAGACATCTAGCGATGATGGCCAATTACCTCCAGCGAGATCCGTGGCACTCCCCCGCCATGTAGCAGCTCCTCCGACGAGCTGCTCGAGCTCGAGACACTATCGACCCTTGAGCGAAGACCAGGAAGCTCTGTCTGAGCTTCTGACCCCAGGTAGACCCCCCCTTCATCTTCTCCGATCTCCTTATTCTTTCCTCATGTTTTTCTTCGATTTTTTTCCATCGCTCCGGTCATTTCCATCCTCTCCTGACCATCCACCGAGCTCCATCTTGGAGCTCCCATCTTCGCGCACCATCACATTCGCTCCGACTTCACCTTGCCCTCCATGTCGATCACAGCTCCGCTAGTCATGGCGGAACACCACCTCCGGCCGTCACCACTACATGCCTCAGGCCTCACCACACTCGCGCACCTCCCACGAACATGCCTTGCTCTTTTGCACAGACTAACCCTGCAGGGCCTTCCACTTCATTGGCTGGAACTTCGCCGGAGTTCCACTCGAGCTTCGTCGCCACTAGCTTCCAGACCACCCCCGTTCCATTCAAGACCTCTGGACACGTCGCCACATCTCCACGATTAATCCTAGCCCTCCATAAGTCTTCAGCGACCTTCATCGAGCACAGGGAGGAGCGGCGGAGCAAGGAGCTTAACGCCGAAGCCCCGCCAAGTCCGCCGCAAGAGGCAACGGACCGGAGGAGAAGAAGTACAACTACCGTTGGATCACCTCGATCCGGCGGTCCTTGTCACGCTATGTCACCCCGAGCCTGCCACCGTTGGATCATCCAGATCTAATGGATCCCGTCGCGCCACGTAGCAGCTGCGCCAAGCTTCAATCTTTGTTGGGTCCATCTCGATCCAACGGCCAATAGTCAGCCACGTCGACATCATCCTCCACCGTTAGATCCATCTCGATCTAACGGTCCTCAGACATGCTACGTGTCCAACATCAACAGATGTCAGATGATCTTGATCTGACAGTCCATCTCTCACCACGTGGAGACTCCGAGCCTCTTCCCCAACTCTAGGCTCGGAGAAACCGAGGTTGATTCGAGCCTCCAAAGCCTCTCAAGCCTCCGCCCAAGCCTCGATCGCCATCCCAGACTAGCCCCGCACGTGCTTCCTGCGTGAGGGCTGGGTATTTTGCAAAAAGGCCCTCGAAGGTTTTGGAAATTTCAAATTGGCCCCTGATAGGCATGTTACGTGAGGAGCACGTGACTTCGTGGGAATTTTGCATCCACCTCCTCAACATTTTAGGTAATTTCATAAAAGTCCCTTTCATCATGTTTTATTTTCAGAACTTTTATTTTATGTATTTGCAATTTGGTCCATGTCTTTGCATGCATGATTAGGTGTCCATTTAGCCTCATTTTTAAATTCTAAAAATTGCATGTTGTAACCCAACTTGTCCTTTATCTCATGTGACATGTGTTTTATTTTTGTGAGTTCTCTGGAATTTAAATTGGTGAAATTTTCTATATTGTGCCCACTGTGTGCTTTTTAATTCAAATTAAATTCCTTGTTGATCCAAAAATCATCTTAAAATCACATTAGACTTAGGATAATTTATTCTACATTGTGCCCAAAAATCATTGTATTTTCACGCATCAAGAGGCCCGAATAAATCAAATAGTGATTTTTTTAATTGATTTTTAATAGGTCTAATTCACATATAATTTTAGGTTTATTAATTTTCCTGGATTCATCATACTTGGTTCCATCTAGGATAATTTTTTATCTGGAAATAATGTGTTTTGGTATTTATTAAAATTAATTTTGTAAAAATCACTCTGCATTCATCATTTATTCATATTAAATTCATTTAGAGTCGAAAAATTCCAAAAAAACCTGTAGACACTTAGGTTCATAGCATTCCATCATCTGGCCAAGTTTGATAATTTTTGGCTCATTTGATTATCTTTCTTATTTAACTTGTAAAATTGGCCTACAATTGCATTTGGTTTTCCTTTATTGCACAAAAATTGCTAAAAAGACCAAAAATATCCTTCTGAAAATCTAATCTCTGAATTCCCTTAAAAATGCATCTAAGGAGACAATTGCCTCCCTGAGTTCGACCTTGGGCTGGCCCAAGAAAAATAAATCTGCCGCTCGCATTTAATTGAACATTACTTTGAAGTGGTATTTTTGTTGACGCATTGATTGCCCGACTGTAACGAACTTAACACTTAATTTGACCATTAATTTGATTGAATGAATTTTTAAGGGAATTCAGAGATTAGATTTTCAGAAGGATATTTTTGGTCTTTTTAGCAATTTTTATGCAATAAAGGAAAAACAAATGCAATTGCAGGCCAATTTTACAAGTTAAATCAGAAAGATAATCAAATGAAGCCCAAAAATTATGAAATTTGGCCAAATGATGGAATGCTATGAACCTAAGTGTCTACAATGTTTTTGGATTTTTTCGACTCTAAATGAATTTAATATGAATAAAAGATGAATGCAGAGTGATTTTTACAAAATTAATTTTAATAAATACCAAAACACATTATTTCCAAATACAAAAATTATCCTAGATCGATCTAAGTATGATGAATCCAGGAAAATTAATAAACGTAAAATTCTATGTGAATTGGACATAATAAAATCAATTAAGAAAATCACTATTTGATTTATTCAGGCTCCGTGATGTGTGCAAATACAATGATTTTGGGCACAATGTAGAATAAATTATCCTAAGTCTAATGTGATTTTATGATGATTTTTGGAGCAACAAGGAATTTAATATGAATTAAAAAGCATGCAGTGGACAAAATATAGAAAATTTTACCAATTTAATAATATTAAATTCTAGAGAACTCACAAAAATAAAACGCGTGTCACATGAGATAAAGGACAAGTTGGGCTACAACATGCAATTTTTAGAATTTAAAAATGAGGCTAAATGGACACCTACTTATGCATGCAAAGACAGGGACCAAATTGCAAATATAGAAAATTAAAGTTCTGAAATTAAAACGTGCAGACAGGGACTTAAATGCAATTACCTAAAATGTTGAGGAGGTGGATGCAAAATTTCCACGAAGTCACGCACTCCTCGCGTGACATGCCTGGCGGTAATTTGTAATTTCCAAAACCTTCGAGGGCCTTTGTGCAAAATTCCCAACCCTCACGTGGGAAGCACGTGCGGGGCTAGGCTCGGATGGCGATCGAGGCTTGGGCGGAGGCTTGGGAGGCTCTGGAGGCTCAGATCAGCCTCAGTTGCTCCGAGCAAGGGTCGGGGAAGAGGCTCGGAGTCTCCACATGGTGAGAGATGGACCGTCAGATCAAGATGATCCAACTACTGTTGATGCTGGACACGTAGTGCTTCTGAGAACTGTAAGATTGAGATGGATCTAACGATTGAGGATGATGTCGACGTGGCTGACCATTGGCCATTGGATCGAGATGGATCCAACGGATAATGAAGCTCGGGGCAGCTGCTACGTGGCGCGACAGGATCCGTTAGATCTGGATGATCCAACAATGGCAGGCTTGGGGCAACGTGGCGAGACAAGGACCGTCGGATCGAGGCGATCCAACGGTAGCTTCTTCTCCTCCGGTCCGTCGCCTCCTGCGGCGGACTTGGCAGTGCTTCGGCGTTGAGCTCCTTGCTCCTCCACTCCTCCCTATGCTCGATGAAGGTCGCTGAAGACTCCTGGAGGGCTAGGATTAATCGTGGAGATGTGACGGTACGTCCAGAGGTCTTCAATGGAACGGGGTGGTCTAGAAGCTAGTGGCGATGAAGCTTGAGCGGAAATCTGGTGAAGTTCCATCCAATGAAGTGGAAGGCCCTGCAGGGTTAGTCTGTGCAAAAGAGCACATGTAGTGTGTTCGTGGGAGGTGCATGAGTGTGGTGAGGCCTGAGGCGTGTAGTGGTGACGGTCGGAGGTGGTGTTCCGCCGTGACCAGCGGAGCTGTGATCGATGTGAAGGGCGAGGAGAAGTCAGAGCGAATGGGATGGTACGCGAAGATGGGAGCTCCAAGGCGGAGCTCGGTGGATGGTCAGGCGAGGATGGAAATGACCAGAGCGGCGGAATAAAATCAGAGAAAAACGCGAGGAAAGAATAAGGAGATAGGAGAAGATAATGGAGGGGTCTACTTGGGGTCAGAAGCTCAGACGGAGCTTCCTGGTCTTCGCTCAAGGGTCGGTAGTGTCCCAAGATCGAGCAGCTCGTCGGAGGAGCTACTACACGGCGGGGGTGTGCTGCGGATCTCGCCGGAGGTAATTGGCCATCGTCGCTCGATGTCTTGCCCAATCGCTGTCACCAATGAGGAGAGTGGAGCTCGGGGTTGCCTCCTGCTATGGCGGATTAGATTGTGGAACTTGAAGTCTGTTAGGTCTTAAGTTCAGATACTAGTAAGGTTCTACCACACAATTAATCCAAAGGTAGAGTCAAGCTCGATTTTCAACTGTTGTTCATGACCTTGGTATGGAACCCAATCTCGTTTCACTTTTACATTTCATTTAGTTTCTCGGAGACGAGCAAGGTTTAAGTATAGGGGGTTGATGAATCAGCGATTCATCACTCTTAAAGTTGAAAATAGAGTCTTGTTCCCGAGTAATTAGCAGCATATTTCCACTTATATTGCATAATTAGCATTCATACATGCATAATTACCATTTGCATTTTAGCATTCATAATTGCATTAAATAAGGAGCCAAATTCACTTGTAAATATTCACATGTATATTAGCTAAAATACCCTATATGTATATATTTTATACTCACTCCAAAATCAATAAAACCAACTCTATATTGTATATATTACTAACACTAATAAAGAATAATACCAAATATTTCTAACTTGTAAAATTACCCAATAAAACCCCAAACCCAGTTAGAGACCTTAGACCTTAGAATGCACATATCTCTCTCTTACAACCTCCAATTTAGGTCTACTCACTTTTAAATTAATACATTTTCAGAGACCTTCAAAATGAGACCAATGTACTTTAAATCGGAGCTCGTATGCAAAACATGGGTTTTGGGACCCCATTGTACACTATATGTATGTATATTTGTACCCGTGTATTTTAGTACTTTATTTGAACTCATTTCCGTTTTTGGTCAACATGATCTCATCGAGATCTACAACTTTCATGTTTTGAGTTTTTCCAAATTCGGCCATCTTCTCTTCCTTATTTCACATTTTCTTTCAGTCATTTAGATCAGGCCACGTGGCGCCCTCTGATTGCGCCACACGACCCGCTTCATTTCATGCCACGCAGCCTCTTCCCCTGTCGTCTGATTGCTTCCCTTCTCTCCAGATATGTGCCATTCACTCACGCAGCCAGTCTCCACCCTCCGAACATCTCAAGATCATATCTCCTCCGTCCGCTAGTGCCTCACCCTCAACGAGCCACGTGTTGCCTTTTGAACCCTCTGATCTTCTTCAGGCACTTTCATCCCCACCACACACTCCTGTACTACCCTTAGCCCTTCGATCAGGTTCTCAGATCTCATCATCACTGTTCGTGAGTGTTGTTCTCTCATCATGCCACGTGTGACTCGCCTAGCCACACGATCGAGGTCGAAAGGACTCCAACTCAGCCGCTCCTTCTCGTCATGTCCTCAATCGTTCGATTCAACCTCCTGATCTCATCCAGACCATACATCTCCGCCTTAATCTCCTGCAGCCACGTGTTGCGTTAACGACCGTTGGATTGTAGCCCCGATGAGTTCATCCCAGCCGTTCACTTCCACTCAATCCATCACCCTTCGATCCTACACCAACTCCCATCTCCACCGTCAGTTAGCGCCCGCACCTACACCCGCCACATGTCACACCCCTACCCCTTCGATCGTACCTTGTCGATCTGTTCCAGGCCACTCCTTAGCGCCTCAATATGGGTCATTGGATCACGAGATCCAACGGTCCAGAGCTCGTCTTCCACCTCGAGATGCCTTCCTACGCACGTCGCCCACTTCGCCTACTCGCCGCCCCCTTCCTATTTTCTCCGCCACCACAGCCACTATCTCCACCCACTGACCGCTCCACGATGAAGCCCCCACTTCATTCATCTTTGTCGACATCCATGTCCTCCATGAATCTCACCCACGGCACTCTACAACCCCCACAAAACCTCACCCTCCATCACTGCCACCTCCACCTTCTCTCTATAAAACCCCCGCCTCTGGCCACCGTTACGCCCATCCGCCATAGCAGGAGGCAACCCTGAGCTCCACTCTCCTCATCGGTGACAGCGATTGGGCAAGACATCGAGCGACGATGACCAATTACCTCTGACGAGATCCGCAGCACACCCCCGCCGTGTAGCAGCTCCTCCGACAAGCTTCTCAAGCTCGGGACACTACCGGCCCTTGAGCAAAGACCAGGAAGCTCCGTCTGAGCTTCTGACCCTACGTAGACCCCTCCATCATCTTCTCTGATCTCCTTATTCTTTCCTCACATTTTTCTCCGATTTTATTCCGTTGCTCCGGTCATTTCCATCCTCGCCTGACCATCCACCAAGCTCCACCTTGGAGCTCCCATCTTCGCGTACCATCCCATTCGCTCCGACTTCACCTCAGCCTTCACACCGATCAAAAATCTGCCGGTCACGGTGGAACACCACCTCTGGCCCACACCACACTCGCGCACCTCCCACGAACAAGCTACACTTGCTCTTTTGCACAGACTAACCCAGTAGGGCCTTCCACTTCATTGGCCGGAACTTCGTCGAAGTTCCACTCAAGCTTTGTCACCACCAGCTTCCAGACCACCTCCATTCCATTCAAGACCTCTGGACGCGCCACCACATCTTTACGATTAATCCTAGCCCTCCAGGAGTCTGCAGCAACCTTTATCGAGCACATGGAGGAGTGGCAGAGCAAGGAGCTCAACGTTGGAGCCCCGCCAAGTCCGTCGCAGGAGGCGGCGGACCGAAGGAGAAGAAATACAGCTACCGTTGGATCGCCTCGAACCGACGATCCTTGTCTTGCCACGTCGCCCCGAGCCTGCCACTTTTGGATAATCCAGATCTAACGGATCTCGTCGCGCCACGTATTAGCTGCCCCGAGCTTCAGACTCTGTTGGATCCATCTCAATCCAACGGTCAATAGTCAGTCACGTAGACATCATCCTCCACCGTTAGATCCATCTCGATCTAACGGTTCTCATATGCGCTACGTGTCCAGCATCAGCAGTCGTCGGATCATCTTGATCTGACGGTCCATCTCTTGCCACGTGGAGACTCCGAGCCTCTTCCCCAACCCTAGGCTCGGAGCAGCCGAGGCTGATCCGAGCCTCCCGAGCCTCCGCCCAAGCCTTGATCGCCATCCGAGCCTAGCCTTGCGCATGCTTCCCATGTGAGGGCTGGATATTTTGCACAGAGTCCCTCGAAGGTTTTGGAAATTACAAATTGGTCCCTATGAGGCGTGTCACGCGAGGAGCGCGTGACTTCGTGGGAATTTCGCATCCACCTCCTCAACATTTTAGGTAACTGCATTTAAGTCCCTGTCAGCACATTTTATTTTCAGAACTTTTATTTTCTGTATTTGCAATTTGGTCCCTGTCTTTGTACACATAATTAGGTATCCATTTAGCCTCATTTTTAAATTCAAAAATTTGCATGTTGTAGCCCAACTTGTCCTTTATCTCATGTGACACGTGTTTTATTTTTGTGAGTTCTATGGAATTTAATATTATTAAATTGATGAAATTTTCTATATTTTGCCCACTATATGCTTTTTAATTCATATTAAATTCCTTGTTGCTCCAAAAATCATCATAAAATCACATTAGATTTAGGATAATTTATTCTATATTGCGCCCAAAAATCATTGTATTTGCACGCATCATGATGCTTGAATAAATCAAATAATGATTTTCTTAATTGATTTTTAATAGGTTCAATTCACATAGAATTTTAGGTTTATTAATTTTCCTAGATTCATCATACTTAGATCCATCTAGGATAATTTTTTATCTGGAAATAATGTGTTTTGGTATTTATTAAGATTAATTTTGTAAAAATCATCTTGAATTCATCTTTTATTCATATTAAATTCATTTAGAGTCGAAAAATTCCAAAAAAAAAAGTTGTAGACACTTAGGTTCATAGCATTCCATCATCTGGCCAAGTTTCATATATTTTGGGCTTCATTTGATTATCTTTCTGATTTAACTTGTAAAATTGGCCTACAATTGCATTTGTTTTTCCTTTAATACATAAAAATTGCTATAAAAGACCAAAAATATCCTTCTGAAAATCTAATCTCTGAATTCCCTTAAAAATTCATCTAAGGAGACAGCTGCCTCCCTGAGTTCGACCTTGAGCTTGCCCAAGTAAAATAAATCTGTCGCTCGCATTTAATTGATCATTGTTTGAAGTGGCATTTTTGATGACTCATTGATTACCCGACTGCAACGAACTTAATACTTAATTTGACCATTAATTTGATTTAATTAACAAGGGTAGTCTGAAGCCTCGTTAAGGCCCTAAGTGAAGATATTGTACTAGTGAGAAGGGTAATATGCTAATCGAAGCACTGCGGTCGAGGAGAGTGTGATCACAGGTATGGTCAGAGATGGTGCAACTAATGAAAGGTGTGGCAGTATTCCTCTTCCGAGGAATGGGACGATGTGTGATGGCGTGGGTTGTGGCCATGGTCAAGATATGACACTCAGATGTGCTCCTCCGCTTTCTCTTCTTGGGAAGAGGAGCAGATAAATCGGTCATGGCCTGCTGAAGTGGGGCACGGATGATATCATGAATGGTGGCCACCATTTCGAGTTCAGTCAATAATTTTTTAAATTTTTAGTCCTCCTCCATACAAGGGAGGAAGTCGGAATTAGCATCTACACGAGGCATGCCAAGAGCAGTCTGTACAGCGGCATCCTCAGGGTCAAAGGTGGGACAGGGTGTGAGAGGTTGTGTGATCTAGGGATCTGGCAAGTGGACGCTCTCCTTATAGTCTGAATCAACCAAGGCTCTCCCGAAATATTTTTGTATTTTTGAATTTTTCTCATTTTTTTGTATTTTGGTCGATTGCAAGCTCTCATGGAAATCCTCAATCAACTCCAAACCATCAGATCATAAAGCATCGATATGGCTCTTATTTAGGTAGGTGAGGTCGTCAATCCTCGAATTCATTTGCCTCATGAACTGGGACAAGGTCTCAAGTGTAGAGATTGTGACAGGTGACTCCAACAGGTCGGTCTCGGGTAGATGTGAAGGTGGAAAATACAAAGGTGGAGGTGGGTGTGGATAGAAGTCCAAGTCCTGAAACTGTGGCTGAGGTGGATATGTACAAAAATCAGAAAAAATAGGAGGATGGTCATCTTGATAAAAGGGAGGTGGACCGGCTGGAGTAAACGAGGGATCCGCAAAGTCCAGATAAAATACGCTCTAGGGGTCCATCTCGAAAACAAAAGGAAAATGATCGAGAGAGCACGAAGGTAAAATCAAGAGAGTGAAGAAGAAGGCGCAAATGCACAGAGGCGATCTAGGATACACACAAGCAATCACAAATAAACTCATACAAAACAAACCCTCAATTCACCTACTCAACTCGGTAGAGATCGCAAATGCGGTCTTTTTATCTTGTCTGTTTTAGAGTTCGGTGAGAAGTCCAAAAATTGGGCAAACACTTAGGGGGTTGAAATGGGATTTTGGGACTAATCCTTAGTGTGTGTGTGTGTGTGCAAGAAATGTAAAATGAAGATAATGAGGGGATTACTCACCCAAGACAATATTTTTCTTTTTAGTTGATTTTAGGGTCAAGTAATATTAGCAGTCCCAATTTTATTTGTTATCACTTTTTTTGGATTTTTAATAGAAAATGCACGAGCCTATCGAGAAGTCGTTTCCTTTGAGCACATAGGTGATCAAAATCAGAGGGAGAGGCGGAAAAGCAATACAAGCGGCAAATCAATGATGGATGCTAAATAGAAATGCTCACCTTGCCTCCAGCACTCTACATGCAAAGATGCTCAGCAGAATTGAAACCTATCTATATGCAAATGCAAGCTGATGAAATCTCCCTGGTGTGAGAAAACTGCTATTATCGTGAAGCATAGTTTTCAAAATTTGACTAGATCCAAACGTAGACTATAGGCACAGGCAAATGTACTTAGGTGTTTGGACCTAATACTACGTCAAGCAAATACTACAGCTAAGGGCTCAATCACACAAATAAAAAAACTAGAAAATAAAATAAAAAGAAGCGATGAAAATTGTGAAAACTGCGATGAGCCCCCAAGTGAACAATTACTTAGAAATTGGGCCCGAAAGTTCATAGTCCAGAGTACCTATATTATTACAATAATAGAGTCTCTCTCTTACTTAAAATTACACAAAATAAATACAAGAAGTAAAAGTGGAGCTAGGTATTCAAAAATCCTCTATGTCTCCTTCGGTGTTAGGCAAACTAGAGCTGGCTTCACGTGGGTGCACCGGTGCCTAGGGTAGAGCACCTCCCTCGGTCCGCGGTTCCCCACACAAAGTCAACAAAGAGATGGGTTAGACAGCTCAACAAGATATATCAAATAAAATAAATAAATAAATAAATAAAGCACAAAAATGGACAAATAAATCACAAGCACAAATAATCCCAATCTAAGCATTGTTTCTCCCTGACAACGTCGCCATTTGTTGAACATGATTTCGCGGGGGGCTAGAGTAATCCATACAAGGCGGGATTACAGTGTCGCTGCTACGACCGCTCACGAAACCCAGATTCAGACAACAATTAACCCACAATAGAGATCAAACAATGAAAAGCGGTGCGGAGTTCAAATTTATTATAACTCTACAAAAGATGTGTATAGTGCAAGTAGTGTAGAGGTCGAACACAGGAAGCAAGCAGGTAGATCGGGGCAATCAAGCTTAAATGCAAATTTGATGTATGTGTCTATGTATGTGCTATTTTTGTGGGTTTTTAATTTTTATTTTTTTAAATTTTTATATTTTGATTTTTAATTTCCTGATTTTATATTTTATTTTTATATTTTCTATTTTTTATATTTTCTTTTTCTATAAGATAAGATATATATACAACAAGGAAAAGAGATAATATATTTATAAAAATAGGTAAAAATAAGAAAAATTCAGGAAATAAACTATTTTTGTGCTTTTTTATAATTTTCTAATGTTTTTTATTTTTCTATATTTTTGCTAATTTTTTGGAATTTTTAAAGTCAGAAATAATGAAAACATTGAATAAAATAAAAATCTAAAACTAAACTGGAGATAAAAATAGTAAACAATGACAAAAATTCTCTAAATTAATTTTAAAATGAAGATAATAAAATAGAGAAAATTCAAAGATAGAAAATAGATTTTTAGGATTATTAAGAATTTTTAATATTTTTATAAAGATTTTAGGGGTTTTGTAATTTTATGGGTTTTCTTTGTATTTTTTAATGATTTTAAGTCTGATTATAAAACACACAAAAATAAACAAAATATCTTTTTTTTGGAATTTTTCAAAGAGTTTTTATAATTTTTATGGATTTTATTATGCAAACATGGATTAAAATGCATGTTTTTAATTTTTTATAAATATTATAATGATTCAAATGCAAAATAAAAATATGACGTGGAAATGCAATGCAACAGAAAACTAGGGTAATTTTTTGGGATTTTTTAGGATTTTATAGATGCATGAAATAAATAGAGAAAACAAAAAGAAAATGGAATCCTAGCAGGGGCAGTTTTGTAAATATGCAAAAGTCTTGGGCTTGCAAATATTCCAGAAAATTATAGCGCAATAAAAATATTTATGGACCAATTGGAAATCACCAAATACCTAGGGGTGTGTCTACAAAATTGCCAAAGTCACGTGCGCGAGACACGTGACCTGGTAGAGACGTAATCACAATTACCAAAAACCTGAGGGGTGATTTGCAAAATATCCAAAAATTTATAACTGAAATAAATATTTTAAGGACTAAATATAAATAACCAAAGATAGAGGCCCTTCTCTGCAAAAAATGCCAGAGATCACGCGCCAAGCACGTGAGCCTGGTAGGGACTGGATCGCAATTACAATAAAGAGTGGGGTCCTTTATGCAAATTCACCAAAAAGTTCTTAACCTATTAAAATAGTTACAACACTAAATATTAAATAACAACATTACTAGGGTATGGATGAAGTTTACCCCCTTTCAGCAGGCGATTGGATGGCTAAATGCCGCCACTTGGACACGTGGTGCGCCCGCAATACGCGATACTCTTTGGCAACAGATGCTTGCGATTAGATCCTGCAATGATGATCCGACGGCGCCGGTGCGGCGAGATCTAACGGAGGATGTGCGTCTCCAAGAACTCGATCGAAAACGACAACGGAGAACGACGGAGGACGAACTGGCCAAGAGCTCCGGCGTGACAAAGTTCCTTCAACCGGCTCTTGCTACTCTGACGACCGTTGAAGCTACAAAATGGCTGCAAGGCTCCTGTGAGCTCCCTCTATCGATTGGCGGCCCAAAATGGCATGAAGGGAACTGGAGGACCACCACGGCGTGAACAGACTGGGACTGCTCCCATAAGCCTTTCCTTCAAAATTTTGACCACCAGAAGGAGTCCCCTGGAACCTACAAGGATAAAACACACACGACGGGAGATGGTTCCGAGGGCTAACGAAGGTGGAGGGAGTAGGGAATGGTTCGAGGGAAGGTTCGCCGGAAAAGGGCTCCGCGAGCTTCAAATGGGTGGATCTAAGATACTGCAGGCGATTATATGTTAAGATAAAACTAGAGATCAAATGCAGGAGTTAAAACGTAATTAAAAAAAGTAGAAACAACCTCGACTCGGGCTGGGATGAGGAGATAAAACCTCACAGCCAAGGATGGTCGGAGAAGGTGGAAGCGCGCCACCGACCCTTCGAACGCCTCCTTACTCGGCCGGAGGTGGTGCTGTCACCACCACCGGTCCGGAGCACAAGATATGAGGGGCAAAATAGGTCAAAAGGCAGTTCAAAAAGCAATGGGAAGCTTGGGTGGTTTATGTACAAATATACTGAAGGGGCTCAAAGATCGAGGAGTAGCGGTCGATTCAGTGATTCAATCCCCAAGAAGAACTTAGGGCGTGTATCATGGATCCATGGGGAGAAACAATGCAGAAGGAAGCATCACGAAAGGATGAAAGAGCCAACCTCGATAAATCTGCAAAGATGGGACAAAAACCACGGTCTGACAACCTACAGGATGTTGGGCAGAGAGTTAACCCAAGTCAACTTTTGCCGCAACCTGGTTGGTCCACGTGAACCAACCAGGAAAAAACATCCTGAAAAGATTTAAAAAATCAAAAAGGATTATTAAATGATTTTATTAAATTAAACTTATAAAATACAAATGTTTATTATTTTTAAATATATTATTTACGATTTTTATTTATTTTTTTGATGTATAAAATTACAAGTTCCCTTTTAAGGCTATATTGGTATACTCATCTATATATTTTAATATTTTATTTTTATTTTGTATTTTTAATTTTATTAATTTTTTTATTATGTGATATATTTATAACTTATTTTTATAAAATTAAATATATTTTTATTTTATTTTTTAATGTATTTTATACAATTAAATAAATAGAAGTGTTAATTATATAGGTATACTTATTGGTATTATACCTATGTATTTCATACAAGTATTTTATTTTTATATTTTATTTAATATTTTATTCATATTTTAATGTATACATATATTATAAATATTTTTTATAAGATTATAAAAATATAACTTTATAAAAATAATGAATAATAAATAAAATGAATATTTTAATCAGTATAAGTATACAATAGGGGTCCAAAACCTAACTTTCACGCTGTAATTCAGAAAAATATGAAACCACCTTCATTATAATTAAAGGTGATTTGATACATTTAGAGTTTTTATTTGAGAGATACAGGTCTGAGAAGTTGGGATTTAGGGAACTTATTCATATCGTAATTTTTTTCTGTGCATTATTTTTGTGTGAAATAAATTTTGTATTTTTCTGTATTTAATTATCTACAACTTTCATGTAAAGTTTCTTTATTTGAAGTATAAAATGTGAAACTAAAAATAGGTCCCATAATGAAGGGAAATGAATAAAATAAAAGGTATTTTTATTAGTATTTTGGCCTTTATCTCCCCCTACTTTATTCCTTGTCGACCTAGTCATCGAGATGCCTAGGTCTCGAGGTTTTGGGTCATAAAATATTTGCAATATTTTATTCTTTTTCTTTTCTTTTCCTTATTCTATAATTTTGGCATTAAAACTGTATTTTATGCAGTATTTACACAATACTGCATGGATGATAAAATGCATGAATTAAGCCTATTTACACGCATTTACTAGGGTTTTTAAGGCCAAAATGATATAATAAAGATGATGAAACGGAGATTCATCACCATGTTTTAAGGTCTTACAAAAAATTATGCTTGTTAGTCATCTCTCATCCGAAGCTTTATTTTAACCTAGCTTCTGTCTTTAGGCAACCATGCCACTAGACTAGGTTGAGATGCACTGGCCTCTCGAAGTGATTGTGTATGTTTCCATTCATGTGCGTCTCTTGCCATAGGATTCTACCCCTCACCACCTCATCTATGTTGAGCAACGTAAAAGATGCTTGTCCAAGTTAGGTCACTATCTAAAAGAATCATGTATGTGTATGAAATATTCTACTTAGACCAATCAAGATGACATGTGAACATAGTCTTAGGGACCCAAAAAATTAATTCGCTATGACCTGAAAAGTCTCAACTTCAGTTCCTATAAGGTTCCTCTGAAATTAAGCGGATTAAGGTCTTAACCAAGCTCCTTTCTTCGAACTTTATTCCAAACTAGTTTAGACATCAATATCATTCTAAAAAATGCAAATGCAAATGAAAGAAATATAAACTTATTTGAAAAAAAAAGAAAAGAAAATAATTTTCTGCTTTGAACTTTTTATGAGTTTTTTTAGAGAACTTTTGCAAATTTTTATGGATTTTATATTTTTCAATTTTTATGAAATTTTTAATAGAGAACTATACATATTTACAAGAATTTACAAGGATTTTATACAAATTTATATAAAATTTTATACAAAACTTTATACAAGATTTATACATTTTTATATAAAATTTTACGAAAAGAATTATATTTGCAGATTTTATATACAAATAATTTTATATACAAATTTTAGCAACAACTTTTTATACAAGGAATTCAAATAACAAAACAATCTTATTAACATAGGAATTTTATTTACATATTTTACAAGTAATTATAGAATTTATTTACAATAATTTTACAACAATTTATACACATATTTACACATCAATTATTTATATACAAGGTGAGAAAACATTTTTTTCCAAACTAATTTACAAACAATTTTTCAAAACCTTTACAAAATATTTTACAAAAATATTTTATTAAATATTATACAAATATTTTACAAAACCATTTTTATAAACATTTTATCTATAACATTTTACAAACTTTTTTAAAATAAAAATAATTTTGATATAAAAAATAATATATAAACATTTTTACAAACAAAATAATTTTACAAAAATTTGTACAAAAATAGTTTTACAAAGATTTTTACAAAGAGTTTACAAAACTATTTTACAAAAAGATTTACAATAGATTTTTTTACAAAGAATATTTACAAAATGTTTTTATTCTGGTTTAATTAGACATATTATAAACAAATAAAAGTACAAGTTATGGTTAAAGTATATATAAAATATATATGACACCCCATATACTTAGCTCAAACTATGTCTTCATAGTGACCGAGAAGCGACAAAGGAAGACATAACTCGTGCTAAGTATAGAAAAGAGAAAAGAATCCTATACTGCAATGACTCAAATAATAACGAATAAAATGAACAGAAGTCGATGATCCCCTCATACTTAGGATCAAATAATCCTAAGTATAGAAGATTGTACAAATGGGTAAAACTAAGGAAAAGAATGTACAAACTCAACGGCTCGACTTGTCCTCCCTATACTTCGATTAAAAGATTCCTAAGTGTAGAAAAGAATATCAAAAGATGAAGGACAAGAAAGTGAACATAAGGAAATAAAATGAAAAATAAATAATAAAGAAATGAACGACATTACTCACCCTCTACTTAGGGTAAAGGATCCCTAAGTATAAGCAACATGAGTGATGAAACAGAATGAAAATAAGAACAAGTCAAGTTATTCACCTCTCCTATATATAGGATAGAGTACATCCTAAGTATAGCACACACACATGGAAATGAGATGAATGATAAAAATAGAAGAAGGAAAGAATAAAACGAAAGGAATGTACAACATGAAAAGAATGTACAATGATCAAGAAGGAAGAAGATTGACCTTTTTTCGAGTCCGTTGAGTTATATAAAGAATGAGATGTATATCAACATCGAGACCATCCTCAGATGTGTCCATGTTTGAATTCTCAAGCCCCCGATCAGAGTTGATGTGGTGAAGTACTCAACAAATTTATAATGATCAGGCACAGACATAGAAGGTGTAAGTGGATCAAAATTTCCCTCGGAAAAGTCATATCCATAAACCATCTTCATCTCATCAATATATTCAAGAATCGATGGCTCCTCATCATCAACAATATATTTGCAGTATGCAGACTACATAAAACTTTACTTTCCAAGTTTTCCCTGCGAGAGAGGAATTCTTAAGTATAAATATCATTCAAAGATAAATACTCTTGTCTGATCTTATCTAGAAAATCAAAGTCTTCTATATTAGATGAATCAAGAACACTCTCATCTGATGTGGCTTTTGCTTTTGGCTCGGAGATCATCTCAGCAATAAGTCTTTCACTGTGATAGTGAAAAGTGATCATATCTACCCAAAATCAATGTTCGTTGTCGTATGATCCCTTTCGTTGTACACAAAAAATGTCATCCAAGAATAATTGGGATATGATGTAACGGTATTGTAGATTCCATATCTACAACAACAAAGTCTACAGGAAAGCCCATGCCATGTACCATCACGACAACATTCTCAACTATGCCCTTTGGTGTCTTGACCGATCAGTCTACCAACTGAAGTATCATTTTGCGCTTCTTAAGAGGTCCAAGCTTGAGATGCTCGAGTAGTTAGAAAGGCAATAAATTAATGAATGATCCGTTGTCTAAAAGAGTACGATCAAACTGAAGATCTGAAATATGGCATATGACAATAGGTGCTCCCTTATATTTCTTTTTGTTTGGGAGTCCATGGTTTATGGCATTTGCAGTAGCCATGGTTACAATGTGGCATTCTGTCCTACTGTGTCCTCTCTTCTTGAATGGGCATTTAAGTGTACAAGCTTATTTCATTCCTTTTTTATGGTAGGAATATACTCCATGGCTTTTAGGAGTGGCATCTCGAGTAAGATGTTCTACAATATCTCAACCACTCCAGGATCAGAAAGGGTTGTTTTTATTTTTTGATTATTTTTGCTTTTATGCTTCAGGAAAAGGAACATAATGAACATAAAAATCATCACTCTTTTTATTTATGATTGAATCAGCATTTACATATGGATGATCAGAACCAGTCTGTACAATATCATCCATAATATTGAAGAAGAAGGAAAAACAACATGGATTGCTCTAACTGCTGCTGATGGAGAGGACTCCGTGACGGGTATGTTCTCCTCCAAAACTGATTCAACTCTGCATCTCTCTTTATTCTCTTTTTTGTATTTTCTGGTGGGTGGTGGTTGTGGTGATGATACTCCTCCATGGACCGCAACGCTCGAATTCTTCTCATGAGATGAAGAAGGTGAAGAAGATGATGAAGCTCAATCAACGACTTTATTGCCCAATCCTAATGATGTTGGTGGCTGCTATCTCCTACCGCTCTTGAGAGTAATATTGTAAAATAAACATGAAAAATTACAAGCCATGCTTATCTCAGGAGTAGATGAATCATGTGCTACATGCTCCATATTGCGGTGAATAATATCGGGATTGGTCAACTTCAAATCATCTAGCCTATGATTTAGATCATTCATGTTCTTCATTATTGGGCAAGCTAATCAAGTGTTGGGTTCACCGAAGGTACCTCGGGCTGCTCAACAACTAGGGGTTGTTGAGACTGGTAGTGTGGAGGCTGCTGGTACTCTGAATAAGCATATCGTGGACAATATGAATAATGAGGAGGAGGAGGAGGAGGATGTGAATACTATGCAGGTTTTTGCTGATAATATGGCTGATAAGGATAAGTAGGTTGCATCTGTTGATGTCCATGTCTCCAAGGTGGCGACGAATAATGACGATGTGGCTGCTGGTACTGGTAAGAATGTGGCCTACCACCCTGAAACTGGTGAACTGGCCTCTGATCGGTCTAGGAACCCAACTGTCCCTGCCTTGGTGGACAAGTCTGGATGTGTGGGGCCGTTCCAAATACCGTTCACCTCCTGAATGTGATGTGGATATGGAAACTACTGCTCTAAAAAGTGTAGATGCTCCTAGTAATATGGCACAATACATATTGGAGGTGACTGTTGTGGGACCTGATCCGGAGTCTGCACGTAGTACACGTGTTGAACTGCAGGAGGTGCTATGGTACTCTACTGAACTGAAGAAATTGAAGTATTCTTCTCGGATGCAGAAGTATCGGCTACGGCACTCGAACTTTGGCATTGAATTGATGGTACTAACAAGAAGCTCCAGGTGCTTCGTGATATCATCTAGCTTGCCCAACTGCTTCGTCCTCTACTCGATCACTTGTAATTTCTCAGCTCTTGTGATTGTTTCTCGATTATATCGACTTTGGTTAGGTGATTGATGACTCGGCAGGGAACTCGGGTTAAGTAATATCAAGGGTCGTTGTAACCCGAATCACTAAGCATAATCAGCAAGAAGAAATAACCACTAAAGATAAGATAAAACAATCACAAAATGTAAGCGATTCGCTATTTATTTTACCTGGTAGAGCTATCTAGGATCAACCACAAGGAGCACGAAAAATCTACGAAGTAGTCAAATCTCAGAAATAAAATAATTTTTAGAGGTTTTTAATTTTGCAATTTTTTTATTTTTTTTTTCAATGAGGAAACAAAATTTACAAATAAGAAAATAAGACAACACCACAATCTTTTTGAATTTTTAATTAAGGTAAAAATGCTCAAAAAACTAAGATAAAAATATTTTTGGGTTTTTGAGGTTTTAAAGTGTTTCGGTAAATTTTTGGAGATTTTCTAATGTTTTTGTAATTTTATAAAAATCAAACAGTGACTAAAATTGCAAACAATGTGCAAACAGGATTGAATTACAAGTTAAAAATAATTAAAATGCTCTGAAATTCTATAGCAATTTTATGATAAAATACAAAGAGAGACCTACATACATGAACTGAAAATGAGAATTTGTTTATTTTTCTTGAATTTTATATGATTTTTATAAGTTTTTAGGAGTGTTGCAATTTTGAGGATTTTTATAGGGAATTTGCAAACAAAATTACTACTGTAACTAAAACACACAAAAAGACATTAATAGGATTTTTTTGGAATTTTTAAGACAATTTTCGAATTTTTATGAATTTTTAGATAGACAGGACACTTATAGGTTTTTGATTTTTCAAAAATAATAAATGCAAACAAATTAATCCAATAAAATCACACTAAATATTATACACCAACAAGAATTAGAGGTAACGTTTAGGTGATTTTTCGAACTAAAATGCTATTTATTAAGTCCAAAATACAAGATGTAATTAGGTACAATTTACAAGGACCTAAGTGCAATTAAAATAAAACTATGGGCCAAACAATAACAAAGATAAAAAGTATAGGTCTGAAGTTGCAAAAAGTCCAAGCAAGAACACGCGCTACACGTGATCCAGACTCACAGGGGTATAAGTGCAAATATTAACAACATGCTAATGAATTCATAACACATAAAGAATACAGGTCATAGAGTGCAAATAACCCAAAAGCTCACGTGGGATGGCATGTGCTATACATTGAGAGGGCCTAAAATGCAAATATCCAAAAACTCAAGGTCCAAACGGTAAAGCATCTCAACTACAACATTTATTTAATGGACTAACGCTAAATGCAGAAATAAGTAGCAGCTAAAAAGAAATATACCCCTTGGGCACGTGCATGGCGCATGGAGGGTCTGGCGGCTCTGATTGTCTCTTGGAAAAGATCTGACGGCTCTGACATGGTCGGGGACATACATCTGAGATTTAGTGCTACGGTACAGATCTGATGGCTGATGAAGGTGGAGCGGGTGGGTGGCGCAGATCCTTCCCATGGTCTGATTAGACCGTTACGAATGAAGCATGCATGTATAGCCGAGATCAGATCTGGGAGTTGTCTCATGATCGGATGGCTAGCGAGGTAACTGGAAGAACCTCCTCCCGGCGAGCTTTGGCTGAGCGTGGACGGTGATCCACGGCCCTGATGGAAGCTACCAGAGGGCTCAGCACGGTCGTGGAAGTACTCCTCATCCAATGACGGGCTCTGATGAGGTTGATGATGGTCAGATGGACATGGAGGGTGGCGCTACCTGGAAGCAGCTCTGCCTGAGCAGTCGAGGGGCCAGATGGATGCCTCTGTGTGAACCAGTACCTGTGAAGGGAACGCCGCTCGGAGGTATAGCTCCGGTGATGGTTTATTGCATAAGGGACTGAAGGAAGCGATGGGGAATGGGTGTTCGGTCTCCGGCGAACACGAGGGAGGGAGACTAGGCCTAATCTTGCTCCGGTGAGCAAGGTTTAGGGTGACCAGGTTGCGTAGGGAGGTGGAGCATGAATCAAAGAGTCGATCTGTGTAGATGGGTATGGATGTTGGAGCTCCAGACGGATGGTCGGAGTTAAGGTGCGTACGGTGGAGCAAAATGAAAAGATGGAATCGAACAGGGGCACACGAAGGATAAGATGGGTACCTGAAGCGACCAATGAGCTCAGCAACTCCAGGCGAAATGGGAGCGAGGAATGAGCTACTGCACTTGGAGGCAGAAGAGAAGATTATATAGGATGCTCCAGGGGCCTGGAAAGATCGAACAAGTGCGCTCAACCCTAGGAAGATCTGTGCCTTCCTAGGGATCTGCGAGGATTACAGATCCTAGTAGGAGGCTCGGGCAAAAACTCGGGGCACGAGGCGGCCTGAGTTGAAAGAGGAAATAGAGAGAAGAAGGTCTGGCGAGCACGAATTGGGTCTGACCCGGTTGGAAGGGAGGGTTGACCGAGGTCAACGAAACCTCCAGGACCAATCAAAAAATTGGAATATACAAAATAAAAAAATCAATAAAAAATAGCAAATGAATTTAAATTAAAAAGTGTACAAAATAAGAAATGTTCATTATTTTTCAAAGTATTTTTCTTTGATTTTTAATTATTTTTATTAAAATAAGTTAATGTATATACAATATATAGAATTATTTACATGTATAATATACATATGTGTTATGTACAAGTATTTTTATTTTATTATTTTTACATAAATATCGTTACATAGTATTTTATTTATTTACAACATAATTTTAGGAGTGTAAAATATTTTTTATTTTATTTTTAAAAATCATTTAAAGGTATGTAATAAATAATGGATGTAATATATACAAGTGTTTGTACAATGAATGAAGGATTTTGTTTTTATTTTTATTTTATTTTTTAAGTTTTTGTTTTATTTTTATATTATTTCTAAGATTATATACAAGGGTTTAAAGTAACAATTTATTTTTATTTTGTCAAAAATAATTATATAAATAATATGTACAAATATAGGTAATATATACACTACATAGTGAGTCCTATCTCTCTCTACTTATTTTATTTTGCGATCAGGTCAAGGGCTTGGCCTTCTCTTGGGATTTGGGTCATTCTGTATTTATTCTAAATACCTCATTCCTTTTTCTTTTCCTTTAGAAAGGATCTTCTGATCAATCTAGAGATCATTTCGATTCCATTAGAAATGAGGATTCAGAATATCACAAATTGATCGATCAAACAGAGATTCAGCAACTAAAATTCTTTCATTTAGCCAAAAACATGCTAAGTATGCATTATTAATAAAAGCATGCAGATTGCTAAGTTAATATATTTACATATGCTTACAAGGTGCTTTACCAAGAAAAAGAGCTAAAATAAAAGAATAAAGAGTGAGAATCAGGGATTCATCAATGATTTCCTATGATGGTCAAATCTGAACTATCCACCCTATCCACATCATGAGATGTCATCATGTTGATGGCCTCGAGGGGTTGTAGAAGAAGGTAGATGATGTTTCTGAAAGGCACCGGAAGAAGATAGAGATGTCGATCTCTCTGCCATTTCCTCAAATATCTGCCATAGGACATCCCCGTCTTTGTTGAAATGGGATCCCAGAAGCAGCATCAAATAATCTTCGGTTCTCTGAACTCAACCCCCAAAGAAATTCTGCACTAAGCTCATCTTTGGTATATCGTGATGGTGGTACTTCTCCATCATCCTTGAAGCGTTCCCATGCCTCGTCAATAAGCTCATAGGACATATAGGAGAAGTTAGTTACAAGTGATTGTATCTGATTCAATCGTCCTAGATGATAATACTTGCTCAAAAATCCTGACCTCATCTCCTCCCAAGACGTGACAACTCTTCCTAAATGATTAATCCAATAGAACACCTTATCCATAAGGTTGAGAGGGAAGGTTGTCATCTTCACTACCTCTAATGGGATGTTAGGGTAGTGCATCGTGCCACATATGCGGCAAAACCGTTGGAGGTTTATATATGGTTCTTCATTGATATGATCATGGAATATGGGGAGCAATGGTAATAGTTGTGGCTTCAGCTCGAAATGCCCATGAACCTCAAGTATCCATGTAACCGAGTCTCTGATAAACACGGAATCGAGAGCGGTCGTATCGACTCACAAGGCGAGTCAACAGTCGGTGCCTTGACCACTACAGAATCCCGTATTTAATCAACAATTAACCCACACTATAGATCAAGAAATAAGAAATAAATGTGAAGTTAAAATTTATTTTTAACTCTACATAAATGGTGTATAGAAAGCAAGTACGTAGAGAGTTCGAACACAGGGAGCAAAACAGGGTAGGTCAAAAAGGTGTGTGTGAGTGTGAAGTGTTATCTACACTAATGCAAAGCAATATATTTTTGTGGGTTTTTAATTTTTTTAATTTTTTTAACTTTTTTATTTTAATTTTTAATTTTGTATTTTGATTTTTAATTTTCTGATTTTTATATTTTTATTATTTATATTTTTTTCTTTTTCAATATTGGAATTTAGAAGCTATATAATAAAAGAGGGGATAGTATATTTAGAAAAATATGTAAAAATAGTCAAAAATTCAGAAATGAAATCTTTTTGGTCTTTTTATGATTTTTTACTGTTTTTTTTATTTTTGGATATTTTTCAAATTGTTTTTGGTATTTTTAAAAGGCAAAGTAAATGAAAACAGTGAGTAAGCTACTGGCTGTGAGTAAAACTATGAATGAAAAATATCAAACAGCCACCAAAACTTTCCAAACTGATTTTAAAATAAAGATAATAAAAAGAGGAAACTACAGAACTTGAGTTTACAATTTTTGGAGTTTTTTGTAATTGTTTAGGTTTTCTGGAAGTTTTTGTGTATTTTCTAATTTTTATGGTTTTTCTTTTGAATTTTCTAGTGATTTTTGGACTGACACTAAAATAGATTGAAATAGATAGTAGGTAATTTTTTTTTGGAATTTTTCGAGGTATTTTAATATTTTTTTGGTATTTTCTAAGCTAGACAGTACTGAAATGGTAAGTTTTTTATTTTTAATAAATATTAAAATGCAATAAAATCAAAAACTAAAAATATGGTGTGAAAGAACAAGTGAACAGGAGCTTAACTTGATTTTTTGGGAATTTTTCGGATTAAAATGATGCCTTAATCAAATAGATCAAGCAAGCAAAAATATCAAGGCTGGCAGGGGTATATATGCAAATACACAGAAATCTAGGGGCATACAAGCAATTTTCCACAAAATATAACACTTAATATTCGAATTTAAGGACCAAACTACAAATTTACAAACCCGGAAGGGTCTTCCTGCAAATAACCCACCAGGGCACGTGATTGGCGTGCGCCTGGCAGGGACCTGATTGTAATATCAAAAACTCCTGGGGGCTTACATGCAATATTCCCGAAAGTTTAACATTTAAACCACAAATTCTTGTACTGAAACGAAATAAATCAATAGCCGAGGGCCTCTCTGCAAAATTCCCACACCTCACGTGAACAGGTCACGTGAGGTGACGTGGTAGAGGACCTAACTGCAAATTTCTAAAGTCCGAGGACCTAGATATAAGTTTTACAATATATTTAAACTATCATTTAAAGCTTGTGGACTAAACAGAAATCACAAAAATGGAAGGGGTGACTCTTAAAAATGCCCCTTCGAGGCTGATCCGACAGCTGATGCGATTCCACTTGCCACGTGTCGACGTACGGGCCTCCGATGACGCTTCGGCCTGGATGCTCCTGATTAGATCGTGCGATGGAGATCGACGGCTGGGGCATGGTCGGATCAGACGGTTGCTGTAGCTCCTGGGTTGGGCCGGTGATCGGACGGTTGAAAGACGGTGACGAAGAACAGGGAAGAACTCGCCGCCCGCGAGCTTCCCTGATCTCCTTCTCCCTCCTCTGGCACTATCTCGAGCTGCAAAATGGCTCAGCAGGATCCTCTGGTCCTCCTCCAGATGCTGGGGGAAACAAAACTCTTGGACCTGCAGGAAGTGTTAAAGAGGTCGAGGGCAAAATGCCTCGACCTCCTGTGGCTCTCAAGAAGGGGTGAACGGCTGTGTCAGTGCTCAGCTGGAGCAAGCTCTGGCGAGGGAATCGATTTGGCGAATCGATGGATGATTGGATGCGAAACGGGGATCTAAATGAGCCTAAGACTACCAGGAATGTAATGAGGGCAAAAATGGAATGGATTAACAGCCTCAATGGCCGGAGCCAGAGGGAATGTACCTCAACGGGAAAGTCGTCGGAGGTGGGGTTGAACACGCCCAAATCTCGCTGGATCCACCGCCTTGAAGAGGGCAACTCGGAGCTGTCACCTCCAGGAAGCTCTAGTGAGGTCAAGGGGGGAAAGATTTGGATGGAATGTGGTTCGAATTCAAAAGGAAAGAGAAGAAGGGTTTTTGTATGGCTGACCGAAGGGTCTCCAAGAACGAGGTTTATCTGGTCAATCTTCGATCCATTCGCCGAGGAAACACCTAGGCGTGTATGTTGGAAGATCGAGGAGAAAAAGTCACAGAGGAATCATCATGAGAAGAGCAACGAGGAGACCTCGAAAAAATCGAGAAGATGGGTCAAAACCCACTTCTGACACAAGTCAGGGGCTGGCCAAGACAGTTGACCTCGGGTCAACTGTCAGAGCCTCCTGGTTGGTCCACGTGGACCAACCAGGAAAACCCTGTAAGAAAAAAATTATTAAATCAATAAAAAATAGAATTAGGTCGAATTAATTTAGGTTATAAAATAAAAAAATATTTAATATTTTATGTAGTATTTTATTATGATTTTTAATTATTTTTATGGGCTATATTTTTACAAGTTTACTTTTATAACCCCTTATAGGTATAATACCTATATATTTTATTCTTTTATTTTTATTTTGGTATTTTAATTTCTTTAATTCTGTTTATTATTTTATAAAATTATAACATACTTTTGTACATGTAAATATATTTTTATTTTATTTTTCTGATTTGTTTGGTATATTTAATCAATTATAAGTAGGTATTGTATAGGTCTGTATATAGGTATAATACCTGTGTATTTTATATACATCTATTTTTATTTTGAGTTTTATTTGGGTTTTTATTCCTATATAAATGTACATAATTATTATAAATAATATTTACATAATTATAAAAAATATAAAATTATAAAAATAATGAATAAAGAATAAATTGAATATTTTAATCTGTACAAATATACAATGTGGGTCCAAAACTCAACTTTCAAACCGTAGCTCCGCCAAATATGAAACCACCGCCATTAAATAGCTTATTTTATTCTATATACAATTAAAGGTGAGTTTGCTGCATTTGGAGCTTTCAGTTGTGAGATACGGGTCTGGGAAGTTGGGATTCTGGATTTATATTCAGACCATAACTTTTTATCTTACATTATTTTTTGGTGAAATCAATTTTGCATTTTTCTTTATTAAATTATCTACAACTTTCATATATAAGTTTCTTTATTTGAAGTATAAAAAGTGGAACCAAAAATAGGTCCCAAAATGAATAAAGAATGAATTACAAAGTATAGGTATTTGACCCTTATCTCCCCCTACTTTCTTCCTTGTCGACCTATTCATCAAGATGCCTAGGTCTCGGGGTTTTGGGTCTTAAAATATTTACAATATTTTATTCTTTTTCTTTTCTTTTATTTATTCTATGATTTTGGCTTTAATTACAGTATTTTATACACTATTTACATATACATGCGTGAATGCTAATATGCTCTAATTAATGCTATTTACAAGCACTTACTAGGGTTTTTGAGGCCAAAATGATAGAATAAAGATGATGAAATGTGGATTCATCATCTCCCTATACTTTACTTTTGCTAGTCCCTAGCAAACACTTATGCAATAAGTGCAAAAAGAAAAAGAAAGAAAAGAAAAAGAAGAACTTGGATTTAGTTTAATTATCAAACTTGTCTTCACAAAATCAAAGTTTGGAGCTTAAGTCGGACCTTTGGAATTTTAGTGCGGCCGGAACCTCAATGAGAACCAAATTTGAAATCCAACAGTCCTTGAGAATCCCAAAACTCTGTTCAAGTCCCCTCAATAGCCAGGTTAGAAGTGTCTCAATTCATACGCAAACCCTTACGACTATGAATCTGACTCGCACAGTGTAAGTGATGGTGGCTCTACCCAATTAGAATGGCAAAGAAACTGACTTCTCCAGTACGACAACCCAATGATTCTCCAATCCAATAACTCCATCCTCGAGGAGTGGGGTATTCCCTTCTAAGTTCAAGTGGCAACCAGCTCAAGAGGAGGGGGTGAAGAGAAGAATGGACGGTAGCCAGTGTAGCTACCTATCCTGGGATGCAAGACCAGTGTAGTCAAGTCATCCTGCTGCAGGCTCACATATTTGACTTTGGAACTCAGCTTGCTTATTGTCTTTACAACATTTGTACATACTTTGCAAGATTTTTATTTTTGTACATGCCTGAACATACATTTTTTTAATATTATTTACGGCAGCATTTACATAAGGAGTTTTTCCTCTTGAGCCAGTAGACTATCCCTCTTTTGAAGCTTTATCGCAACCCACAGCCTCCTGTCTTTAGACTTCCTAATCACTGGACGGGTTGGGGTGCACTTCCCTCCCTAGAGGAGGACAAATGTTTCCACTTGTGTGCGTCTCATACCAGTAAATCCAATCCCCTCACCACTCCAACTGAGTTGAGCCATGTGAAAGGTGCAGGTGTCCAAGTTAGGTCATTATCAACAAGAGTCGTGCGTGTGCTCCGAAATACTCTACTTAGGCAGTCAAGAATCCATTGAACCAAGTCCCGTAATCCTCAAAGAATTAAGTCAACTAGACCTGAAGTACCTCAAACCCAGGTCCTATAAGGTTCCTGTTATTAGGTAGATTTTAAGGTCCAATCAAGCTCCAATCTCTGGATTTTACTTAGACTCGTTCAACTATCAAACTCAATCCGAAAAATGCGAATGCTATGCAATGTAATGCAGAAAATATTTTTGTGATGTATTTTCAAATATTCTGAACTTTTTATGGATTTTGAAAAGATGATGATGCATATGCATTTTTTGTATTTTTCAAAAGATTTTTCAAATGTTTTTAGGATTTTAATTTTGCAAATGTTTTCGGGATTTTTCGAAACAAAAAGATTTTGGCTAAAAACTCGGTTGAAAATATGTACACAGGAGTGCTTCTTATATATACAAGAGGTGGATTTTAAGAATTTACAGAAGGGTAAGTGATCTATTTGTATATATTCCTCAAACTTATTTGACACAAGTTTTCAAAGAATTTTTGAAAACTCTAGTCCAAAATAATTTTTACAAACATGTACACACATTTGAAAATCATTTTGCAAAGATTTTCAAAACAGTATATATAGATTTTTCAAATATTTTTGCAACCATTTTTCAAACCATTTGCAAATCATTTTTCAAACATTTTATTTCACAAAAAGAAAAAGACATTTTACAAACCACACATTTTTACAAAGGTTGAAAACATGTAACAAAACGTTTTCAAAATAGTTTCAATAGATTTTCACAGAGATTTTCAACTATTTTTCAAACATTTTGCAAAAACATTTTCACCTGATTTATTAATCAGTATATACAAAAAGAATTTTGAGGAACAAAAACACCTTTTTTATGGATTTTAATGAATTTTAAAAAATTATTAGCCATATTATTAAGAAAATACGAAAGTACGAGTTATGGCTAAAGTATATACACAAGTATATACGACCCCCCTATACTTAGCTTGAGCTATGTCCTCATAGATCGGAGAGAAAAGAGAAGACATAACTCGTACTAAGTATAGACAAGTCTAAATAATAAATAATTGAACCAATAAGAAGTTGATCGTCCCCCCTATACTTAGGATCAAAGAATCTTAAGTATAGCAGACTGTACACAACGCAAGGAGGGTCAAGGGTGGGAATGAACAGATCGTACTCAGATTGTCTCCCCCTATACTTAGGGTAAAAATATCCCTAAGTATAGACAAGAAGAGGAGACAATGGAGAGGATCGAAATGAAACTGAAAGAACTCGGGGTGCAAACCCCCCTATACTTAGGTCAAAGTACGTCCTAAGTACAGAAAACTGACAACAAGGGGCAGCACCTTTTTGATAGATAAAGAAAATAGAAAAGGAAAAGAAGAAAAGAAGAAAAGAAGGAAAATAAATCAACAGATGAAAGAGTGATATGAACAGATGGATCTGTACAGCGGAAGATGGAATTGATCACCATGTATGAGATGCAGATGATATGAGTCAAAGAACACATCTCATACCAGAAGAATGGGGGCAACGTCAATGGTCGGCGGGTCATGATCTAGATATAGTTTCAGGCGTTGACCATTGACACGGAAGGTAGAGGAAGATGACGGTTCAAATATGTCAATACTACCATTGTCATGTACCTTCCTGACCACATACGTAGCTTTCCACTTGCTCTGTAATTTTCCTGGAAATAATTTCAGCCTGGAATCAAACAACCATACTCTCTGATCTGGCTCAAACTGTTTATGGCTGGTATGCGAATCGTGCCATGTTTTCACTTTCTCCTTGTACTGTAGGCTGCTAGAAAAGGTTGTATCTCTCAGATCTTCCAGGGCTGCCAACTCTGCTCTTCTCTATTCTCCTATGCTCTCGGGATCTAACAGTAACTCAGTGACTACCCAAAAGGATTTGTGCTTGATTTCCACTGGCAAATGGCACGGCTTGCCATAGACGAGTCGAAAGGGAGATGTCCCCAATGGATTCTTGAAAGAAGTCTGATAGGCCCACAAGACCGAGTCCAAAAGCTGTGACCAATCCTTTCGGTCTGGGCGGACAACTTTCTGGAAGATAGTTTTTATCTCCTGGTTCGATACTTCGGCAAGACCATTAGTCTGAGGGTGATACGGTGTGGCAACCCGATGGTCAATGCCGAACTCGTCTGCAAGGGCCCTAACCTTGTCATTGATGAAATGCGACCCCCTTCTGAAATCAAGACTCTAGGTACCCCGAACCGTGAAATGATATTTTTCCTCAAAAATTTGCATACGGTTTTAGCATCTGCGGCTTGGGCGGGGATGGCCTCAACCCATCGGCTGACATAATCAACAGCGAGCAAAATATGCTCGAATCCCTGACTCTTAGGAAATGGGCCCATGAAATCAATCCCCCATGCATCAAAATCCTCAAAAAAGTGAATGGGTTGCATAAGCATCATGTCTCTCTGTCCGCACATTCCCATTTTCTGACAGTCAGTACATCTCTTCACGAACTCATCAGAATCCTTGAAGAGAGCAGGCCACCATAGGCCGGATTGAAGCATCTTCTATGATGTTCTTTTTCCAGAATGATGTCCTCCTGCCTCAAGCTTGTGGCAGTATGTGAGGACGCTATGCTGCTCTTCTTGAGGAATGCACCTCCTCCAGATGTTGTCCCCTCCTTCATGATAAAGGACAGGATCCTCCCAATGGTAAAACTTGGTCTTCGCCAGGAAGGTCTCCAGTTTCTGTCTTGGCCAACCTTGTGGGACTGTCTTGGCAACAAGATAGTTCACAATGTCGGCATACCACGGGAGCAAGGTGATAGCCAAGATCGCCTCATCTGGGAATGTCTCTGTGATAGGTGCGCTGGGCTCAGATTCCTCAAGATTCTCCAATCTGGACAGATGGTCCGCCACCACATTCTTGACTCCAGGCTTATCCTTAATCTCAATATCAAATTCCTGGAGAAGAAGGATCCATCTAGTAAGACGTGCTTTGGCATCCTTCTTGGCCATTAAGTACCGGATGGTGGTGTGATCTGTGTAGATGGTTACTCTAGATCCGAGAATATAAGATCGATACTTATCCAAAGCAAAAACTACGACCAGCATCTCTTTCTCTGTCACAGTGTAATTCCGTTGAGCGGCATCCAAAGTCCGGCTGGCGTAGTGAATGGCAAACGATAAACCATCCCTCCTCTGTCCAAGCACAGCCCCAACGGCAAAATCTGAAGCATCCGTCATGATCTCGAATGGGAGAGACCAATCAGGTGGCTGAAGGACAGGAGCTGAAACAACCATATCTTTGAGAGTCTCAAAAGACGCAAGACACTTATCATTGACAATGAACTCGGTGTCTTTTGTCAGCAAATCAGTAAGCGGTCGGGCAATACGACTGAAGTCCTGAATGAACCGTCGGTAGAAACTGACATGCCCCAGAAAAGACCGCAACTGACGCAAATTGGACGGTGGATTGAGTTTTCTAATGATATCCACCTTGGCCGGATCAACCTCTATGCCCCTGTTGGAGACGATATGACCAAAGATCGTCCCTTGAGTCACCATGAAGTGACTCTTCTCCCAAGATAAAACAAGGTTGACCTCAATGCAGCGCTGAAGCACACGGTCTAGGCAATCAAGACAAGCATCGAACCCGTCGCCATAGATCGAGAAGTCATCCATGAAGACCTCTAAACAATCACCCACCATGTCCGAGAATATGGACAGCATGCACCTTTGGAATGTCGCCGGAGCGTTGCATAGACCAAAGGGCATCCGTCTGAAAGCATAAGTCCCAAACGGACAGGTGAATGTCGTTTTCTCCTGGTCTTCGGGCACAATGGCCACTTGATTATATCCGGAGTACCCCTCAAGAAAGCAGTAATGACTCTTCCCAGCTAGCCGCTCAATAATCTGATCAATGAATGGCAGTGGGAAATGATCCTTCTTGGTGGCCTCATTCAATCGTCTGTAGTCCACACAGACCCTCCAAGAAGTGGGTACTCGGGTAGCGATCTCCTCTCCAGACTCATTCACAACTGTAGTGATATCCGTCTTCTTGGGTACCACATGCAACAGACTAACCCATTTGGAGTCGGAGATGGGGTAGATAAAATCGACGCTCCACCACTTCGAAATTTCTTTCATGACTACGTCTCAAAGATTCGGGTTCAGCCGTCGCTGGAACTCACGCGACGGCCTAGCATCATCCTCAAGATAGATGTGGTGAGAGCACATAGCCAGACTAATCCCCTGGAGATCAGCTATACTCCAACCTATTGCCTTGCGGTTTCTTTCAAGAACCTCCATCAGACGAGATTCTTGCTCTCCAGTCAAACCTGCTGAGATGATGACTGGGTGCATATATGGCTCACCCGCAAGGAATCTGTACTTCAACGACTGCGGCAGAGGTTTCAGTTCTGGACAACTGGGAGGTAGCAGATCTAGCTTCTGATATGTCTGTGTGAAGGCGACCAGGTCTGCATGGGAGAACTCTCGCTCTGCATGAATCTCTGACGAAGGGCAGCCTGCTGAATCATCAATAAACTGCACTGGCTCGCACTCTGTCATGGCTGTTGGCTCTGAAGGAATCAGACAAGGCAAATAGTCATCGAAATCATCCCAATCATGTCTAAATCCGAGGGATCAGAAGAAGATGAACAAGATTGAAAGTCATCAGCACCACTCGTCCCAACACTGTCAGCCTCAAGTGTATCCTCGTCCAGGGGTGTGCTCTCCAGGCTCTCGACTGCCATAAGCTTTAGATATAATGAATCTGTAGGCAAGGCGAGGGTCGGTGCTACAGGATCTGTCCAATTGGATTCATCATCTGTCATCACAAAATCACACTCCTAGTGGATGTGTAGCTCTTCCTCGGTCATCTGCGTGGCTTCGCTGGACTGCTCTGAGCATTCTAATTCTCTGGCTCTTGTTTCTTTGATCGTCTCTATTTGTATGGTTTCGCCCTCTACGTGAAAACATACCTTCCCACTATCATGATCGGTCACCACCTTGGTTGTGGTCAAGAATGGACGTCCGAGTATGATGGGGGCATCAGTTACCGACTCAGGGATCTCCATGTCCAATACAATGAAGTCGACGGGGAATTTCAGGTCCTGAATGGTAACGACCACGTCTTTCAATAACCCCTTCGGCCTCTTAGTCGACCTATCAGCAAACTGAAGGACTGTCCTGCTCCTAAGAAGAGGACAAACTCGAATTGGTCGAGTAAGGCTGCCGGAAGAAGGTTAATTGAAGAGCCGCTGTCTAACAAAGTATGATCAAACTGCTGCTCCTGAATCTCGCATCTGACATAGGGAGCTCCTGCATCTGGTCGCTTGGCTGGCAGTTTGTTCTGAATAGTGCAGCAAGTGGAATGAGTGAGCACATGGATCTGATCTCTGTGGTTCCTCCTCTTCCTGCGGACTGTAGTTTTCTCCTTCAAGTTCTTTTTGAAGAGGGGGATGTGCTCAAGTGCTTCTTGTAGAGTCAGCTGAATATGGAATCTATCTATCATCTGATTGCTGAACTCTACCTTCTGATCTTTTTTAGGATTTTCTCTTTTATTCCCCTTCGCCCGGCGGAGTGTCTCAGGGAAGGGGATGGTAGGGACCTCCTCAGATGGAGGACTAGGAATAGGTCCCTGTGCCTGTGAAGGATTAGAATCCATACAATCATCATCATTCAACACATATGGATCCGCAATTTGAACAGAAACCTTTCCTTTATTCATATTTTTGTTTTTCTTGTTACCACAGTCCATAGATACAAAAGGTGGTAACATCACAGAGGGAAGCTCAACAAAAGTAGATGTGGTGGCCTCAGTACCACCACTGGCACCTGACTCTGCGGCATCAGCACCGCGCTCTGGCTCGGCATCCAAAATGGTGGCATCAGCACCACCGTCTGCATCTGGTCTCATGACTGCCTCAGTACCGCCGTCTGGATCTCCATCATTGGTGGCATCAGCACCACCGTCTTCATCAACAGCGGCATCAGCACCGCTACTCTGCTCCTTTAGCGCTCCTGGTCCTGCATGTGGTTGTCGCTCAGAAGAGGCACCGCCGGCTGGCATCCTACCGCTCCTAGTAGTCACAAAATCAGCATCATACAAAGAAAGAGATATGTCACTCAAATAGTCACTAGGAGAGGTATCCTTTGTAAACTCTACCTGCTCAGACTTCCTTTTCAGATTGTTCGGGTTAGGTTCAATCTGAGCGGGTATGGAGGCCTTGCCTTTGATGATTTCCCTCATCTCCTGCTGGAATTCATCCATTTCTTACCTGAAGGATGCTCGTTGTTCGGATAGCAAGCGGGCAAGGTCATCGAGAGCTGGGTTCTCAAAAGCAGGGGCTTGAGAACCGGATGGGTTTCCCTGCTGGAAATGAGGTTGTTGTTGCTGCAGCTGGTACTGGGGATGATGGGGATAAGATTGATGAGGCTGCTGACGTTGCCTCCACTGCTGTCCCTGATAGACGGGACGAGGACCCTGCTGGTAATGTTGTTGGGCATACTGGGGTTGCTGTTGCTGCTGTGGTTGCTGGCTGCTCTGCTATCCTTGAGCTGGATTATGCTGCTGAGATGAGGAGCCACCGTTGCCCCAACGGAATCCGGGGTGATCGCGACGAATCCCGGGCTAAGGATACCGGTCGTACCATATCCCATTGACTTCCATCAATGGTTCCTGCTCGAAGGAGGGTGGAGGAAGAACTGCCAGTGGCTGCTCTGGCTGATATACCACCATCCGAGTGTCCTGAGATGGCGGATGCGCTGGGTAGTACTGTAGCAACGAGACCGGCTCTGCCTGGATGTGGTTGACCTGGTGGTACGAGACAGAGGGTTGGGATGAGTTGCTACTGCTCGGATCAGCACGTGACCTGGGAGGTTGCTGGGAAGATATATGTGCCTCCTGGATGCAAAGGATCTGCGTCTTCAGGTCACTCATCGTCTTGGCAATCTGGTCCATCTGGGTCATGCCTTGCATCTGCTTTTTCTCGAGGATCTCGAGACGGTCCAGTTTCTCACTGATTATGCCCATGTCGGCTGCGGCTAATTCTGCTTGGGCTGCGGCTGCCGACGGAGTGTTAGGACCGGCATCGATGCGGGCGATCCTCTGGAATGATCTTGCTCCTTGCGGGGGCTTCTGTTGTTTGTAAACACGGGCTTGGGCCATGACGGTTGAGTTCTCTGACATGCCTTCGTAGATGGCCCAAACGTCGTCCTCACCCTTGGAAAAATAGGACCCACCGCAAGAGGCGTTCACTAGCCCCTGCAGCTCTGGTGTCAGCCCACAAAAGAAACTCTGCACTAGATTGGGCTTAGAAATGTCATGGTGTGGACACCGGTCGATGAGCTCTCTGAATCGATCCCAGGCTTCATTGAATTGTTCATTTGAGATGATAACGAAGTTGCTGATCATCGCTCTAGCTGCATTAGTCCGGCCGAGAGGGTAGTACTTCTTCAGATACACGGTCCAGAGATCTGCCCAAGTATCGATGAATCGCCCTAAGTGCTTGAGCCAGTATGCGGCTCTGTCAACCAAGGAGAAAGGGAAGGCGATCATCTTGATTGTGTCCTCAGTCATCAGCCTATCATGGATTGTGCTACAGATCATTTCAAATTCTTGAAGGTGGAGGTGTGGCTCTTCGATCGGCAACCCATGGAATTTGGGTAGAAGTTGAATGGTATGGGGCCGAAGCTCGAAATCTCCATGGATAGGCGGCAGTCTGATCCAACGATGAGTGAGGGATGCTGCGAGATTATGCAATTCCCTCATGATGGTCTGTGGCGGTCTCTCAGCGTCGGGATCACCTCCTCCTGCATCAGGTCCATCTCCTCCTCCACCACCGCCACCGCCCCCAGGTCGGTTTTCTCTCATCTGTGCTATCTCTCGCATGAGATCACCCATGAAGGTTCCCTGATCGCGGATCTGCCTCTGCATTGTCTCCAGGGATGCTAGCAAGGAATTGTTGATGGTCGCTTGATCAAATAAGAAAGGGGGGTGATCATGGTCATCTAGGTGCTCTCCTCTGTCTACCAGGTCTAGGTTCTCTGAAAAAGCAAAAGAACCCATCTCAGGTGCCGTCAAATGTTCCGAACTCTGTGATGCACTAAATTCTGAGACTCTTGGACTGATGTAAGGGGAATGAGAAGGGTGGTCGAGGGGGAACAGGGTGGAAGTGAACTCAGGCTCAGAGAGCGGACTCTCCGAGGTTGTCCTAGATGAATGAGGAGGAGTGCTGGATAGCGGTGCCGACAAGGTCGGCCTAAGAGACCTCCGTCCCATCATCTTGATTATTGGGAAGAGCAAGATGAATGCAGAAGAAGAAGAAGATTAAGAAATGAGAAGCAAAATTGCGCACAATTATGCTGTGTTTTTGATCTTGACCTAAAGATAACTAGCAATCAAACACAAAACAGGGGTAAGTTCACCAACTCAACACATGAAGCCGTGAAGGTTCGGCTTTTATCTTGTCAGTTTTAGCTTGAATTCAGGAATTAATCTTATAACGAGTCCTTAGAGCGCTACACCTAAAGGAGAGAGAGTACTACCGGAAAAGTATTCCCGTACTTGTCCTCCTCATGTGTAACCTGTAGCTTGCGCTTTTTGAGGTCCTTGTAACCCTTCCTGGATCCCTACTCAGCCAAAGAATAAGAGAGAGGAAGCCAATAGGCGAAACCGATAATTCGGATCTCGCTCGCAACGGAATCACCCGTGAGCGTGCAAGATCCTACTCGGACGCAGACGGTGAGACAGACACACCCGTGAAGACGTGGCCTATGCTCGGTACTTCGGACAAGGTCGGTGCTCACACAATAGTGAGTCACTAATGGCGACCAAGCCCTACTCGCCTACGTACGATAGTAGCGTCAATACTTCGGAAATCCAGGCGATACACAAGGCAGCTACAATCTAGGATTTGGGCTCTAGTCCTTACGAAGCACTCTGGTCACTTGGAAGGAGACCTTCCCATGCAACCTGAAAACAAGTAGAGGGTGTGACTCTCTCCAATCAATGAGTCCAATTACCAATTTTATTTAGGTCGAAGTTTTCTTAGCAGTCCCTTTTTTAAATTTTTTTGGTGTTATCGCTTCTTTTAAGTGAATTCAAATAAGCGCCTAACGGTTTTTGTATTTTCTTGATCCTACTTTGTCCAAAAACAGAGGGAGAATAGAGTCGGAAAAGCCAATGCAAGTCAACACCAAGGTGGAAATCTCACCTTTGTGCCTAAATGATGGATGCAAAGTAAGAAGACTTACAGCGAATCCCAGCTCTCTCCATGCGGGATGCAAAGCAGAATTTTATAAACCTAAACTACATGCCGATATGCAATGCGGAAATTATCCTAAGGCAGGCAACTTCTAGCGTTAAGAACCACAAGTCAACCACCAATCTCCAATCCTAAGGTCTGGTCTAGGCTCACCCTCATTCTCTCGACACATCGAGTGTAGGAGAAGCGCTTGGCGGGATGAGCTCGCGGCGCGCGGATCGAAAATTGGCGAGTCAACTGTTTAATTAAACTAAGTCCACTACGAGCTATAGGTGCATGCAATGGTTTTTAGTGTGTTTGGACCTAATCTAATCAAACAAGCAAGTCCTACAACTAAGGGCTCAATCCACAAAAAGAAATAGAAAATGAAAACAAAACCGGAAAATGACAATCGGAAAACGCGATGAAATCCGCGGTGAGCCCCCAGGTGAACAAACACCTGAAAATTAGGCTCGGAAGTTCAAGTGTCCAAGTCCCTGTATTATTACAAATTAATAGTCACTCTCTCACAAAAAGAAAATGCGAACTAATCTAATCACTCTCTCACTCCTCCTGCTCTCTCCTGCCGGCTTGGCTTAAGAAAAGCCGGCTCCGCTTCACGTGGTTGCTTCGGATCCCCTAGGAGATCCGCCTCGCTCCGCAGTCCCTCGCAAGAAGACAAGAGACAATGGTTAGAAAGCTCGACAATATATATCAAAATCAAGAGAGATGAAACAAGTAATGGCAATAATGTAAACAAACCAACACAATCAAACAAAAAGTGATCTACTCGCTGTTGCTCCCCGGCAACGGCGCCATTTGATAAACACGAAATCGAGAGCGGTCGTATCGACTCACAAGGCGAGTCAACAGTCGGTGCCTTGACCACTACAGAATCCCGTATTTAATAAACAATTAACCCACACTATATATCAAGCAATAAGAAATAAATGTGAAGTTAAAATTTATTTCTAACTCTACGTAAATGGTGTATAGAAAGCAAGTACGTAGAGAGTTCGAATACAGGGAGCAAAACAGGTTAGGTCAAAAAGGTGTGTGTGTGAGTGTGAAGTGTTGTCTACACTAATGCAAAGCAATATTTTTTGTGGGTTTTTTATTTTTTTATTTTTTTAAGTTTTTATTTTAATTTTTAATTTTGTATTTTGATTTTTAATTTTCTGATTTTTATATTTTTATAATTTATATTTTTTTTCTTTCTCAATATTGGAATTTATAAGCTATATAATAAAAGAGGGGATAGTATATTTATAAAAATATGTAAAAATAGTCAAAAATTTAGAAATGAAATCTTTTTGGTCTTTTTATGATTTTTTACTGTTTTTTTGATTTTTGGATATTTTTCAAATTGTTTTTGGTATTTTTAAAAGGCAAAGTAAATGAAAACAGTGAGTAATCTACTGGCTGTGAGTAAAACTATGAATGAAAAATATCAAACAGCCACCAAAATTTTCCAAACTGATTTTAAAATAAAGATAATAAAAAGAGGAAACTACAAAACTTGAGTTTACAATTTTTGGAGTTTTCTATAATTTTTTAGATTTTCTGGAAGTTTTTGTGTATTTTCTAATTTTTATGGTTTTCTTTTGAATTTTCTAGTGATTTTTGGACTGACACTAAAATAGATTGAAATATATAGTAGGTAATTTTTTTGGAATTTTCGAGGTATTTTAATATTTTTTTTGTATTTTCTAATCTAGACAGTACTGAAATGGTAAGTTTTTTATTTTTAATAAATATTAAAATGCAATAAAATCAAAAACTAAAAATATGACGTGAAGTACAAGTGAACAGGAGCTTAACTTGAATTTTTGGGAATTTTTTGGATTAAAATGATGCCTTAATCAAATAGATCAAGCAAGCAAAAATATCAAGGCTAGCAGGGGTATATATGCAAATACACAGAAATCCATGGGCATACAAGCAATTTTCCACAAAATATAACACTTAATATTCGAATTTAAGGACCAAACCACAAATTTACAAACCCGGAAGGGTCTTCCTGCAAATAACCCACCAGGGCGCGTGACTGGCACGCGCCTGGCAGGGACCTGATTATAATATCAAAAACTCCTGGGGGCTTACATGCAATATTATCGAAAGTTTAACATTTAAACCACAAATTCTGGTACTGAAACGAAATAAATCAAAGGACGAGGGCCTCTCTGCAAAATGCCCACACCTCACGTGAACAGGTCACGTGAGGTGACGTGACAGAGGACCTACCTGCAAATTCCTAAAGTCCGAGGGCCTAGATATAAGTTTTACAAAATATTTAAACTATCATTTAAAGTTTATGGACTAAACACAAATCACAAAAATGGAAGGGGTGGCTCTGCAAAATACCCCTTCGAGGTTGATCCGACGGCTGATGCGATTCCACTTGCCACATGTCGACGCAAGGGCCTCCGATGACGCTTCGGCCTAGACGCTCCTGATTAGATCGTGCGATGGAGATCGACGGCTGGGGCGTGGTCGGTTCAGACGGTTGCTGTAGCTCCTGGGACGGGTCGGTGATCGGACGGCTGAAAGACGGTGACGAAGAACAGGGAAGAACTCGCCGCCCGCGAGCTTCCCTGATCTCCTTCTCCCTCCTCTGGCACTATCTCGAGCTGCAAAATGGCTCAGCAGGATCCTCTGTTCCTCCTCCAGATGCTGGGGGCAACAAAACTCTTGGACCTGCAGGAAGTGTTAAAGAGGTCGAGGGTAAAATGCCTCAACCTCCTGTGGCTCTCAAGAAGGGGTGAACGGCTGTGTCAGTGCTCGGCTCGAGTCCTCAATATCAGTCTCTGAAAATGTGCAAGGCACTCGATCAGTCCTCAGAAATGATGGAGTCTCAAATGAAAGTTCGAGATTAGAGTTAATCTCAAACATGGGATTTGTTAGTGAATAAAATGATGATGTAGAGAAAGAAGAATATTCTGAAGAGATTCATCCGAATAAGTGAAGAAAATCAAACTGTATTGTACAAAGAGAGGTTCATGAATTCGGAACAAAATGTACTCCAATCTGACATCTTCTATTATGAAAAGGAAAGATACAAGATCACGAAGTCAAAAAAGAAGAAGAAAATGAAAGAAAGGCTCGAAATGTGGATAGGATCTTTATTCTAAGAAAACAAACACAAATCAAACCCGCGATTCACTAACTGAACGTCGGTGAGGATCATAAGAGTTTAGTCTTTTATCTTTTCAATTTTAGTTTAGTGAATCGCAAGTAATTACTTAACCATAGATACATAGGGTGATATCGTCCTATCGCCCAGCATACGTCCTCAAACCTCCCCAAACAATGGAACCATCTGCCTGGGCTACCGGGTTACATGATGCCCAAAGGGAGATAAGAGGCAGAGCACACCAAAACGATTTTGTAAGGTCAAAGATAAGTGCTTGCAGCTACGATAATATACCGAAGAGTGATACACAGGTGCTTAGGGCACAAGTCCAGGGATTTGGGATCTATCCCTAAGGGTACATCCTCATCCATTCTGTTTATAGGTAAGTACCTGTGTATAATGAAGAGGTTATTCACTCCAATATAGAAATGATACCATTACGTTTCTTTTTAGGGTCGAGTTATTTTAGCAGTCCCAATTTTATTTTGATTGTCATTTTTTTGAGTAATTTTCAAATAAATCTCCTAACAAATTTTCCAATTTCTTTCCATCCTAAGTGAGAGAAAATGGGGAAGGAAGTCGGAAAAGTCGATGCACGTTGAAATCAATGATGCATGCAAAGTAGAGAATATGTACCTGTTGCCAGCAGTATACATGCAAAATGATCAAAGCATGAAAATAAAATATGTCCTATATGATGCATGAGAACCGTCCTAAGAGAAACTTCTATTGTCGGGAAGAACCTTTTTATTTGACTAAGTCTAATCTATGAAGCTAACTATAGGAACAGGAAGACTTTTAAGGATTTGGACCTATTATTTACCTGGCTCAACCAATGTAATAAAAACCTAATGATAAGGCTCAAGCACAAAAAACAAAGAAAAAGAAAGTCGGAAATCTCAAAATGCGTCAAACAAATAAAAATAAAGGTGGGGAAAATAAAATATGGTGAGGTCCCCAAATGCACCGACACTTGGTGAAACAAACCTCGACAATCACAAGGTTATAGTGTCCAATTAGAAAATAGAAAAAGGACAAATATCAATTAAAATTATTACAAATTATTTACAAAAAATGGAATAAATTGACTAGAAAAATAAAACAGAAAATGCTCAAAATTTCTTCCACTACTCCTGCTCCTCCTTCTCTATGCTCTCATGTCAATCTACGAAGAAACTCCCATCCTTTGCTTCGTTCGGGTGCATCGACGCTCCTAGGAATGCCACCCTCACTCGTGAAACCCTTGCAGAAAAGAGGAAATAAGAAATGTGTCAAAAAATTATGAAAAATATAGAGAAAATAAAATGAGACAAAAAATGACCTGGAATAAAAGAACAAGTGAACATGAAATAAAACATACATTATAAGTAGAGGAAAAAGAAAATCTTAACTACATTCGCCGTGTCTCCCCGGCAATGGTGCCATTTGATTATTCAAAGAAATCAGTGGGTTTTTTATTTGATGAAAAATATCAACAAGGCTATGAAAATGCCGCTACAACCCACAACTTCCCCTATCAAAAATTTATTCAATTAGCACAAATAATCAAAAGAAAAAAATGCTAAACAAATTGCTATTTATTTTACCTCTATATCATGCAGGATCGAACTCAGGGAGGCTACAGTACCCGACTAAGGTTATTAATTATTAAAAATCAATGAATGCTACTTTTCTTTTTCTTTGCTATTGCTTTTATGTCTTTTTAATTCTTATTGTATTTTTCATGGATTTTATATATTTATTTTTTTATAATTTATTCTGATTTTTATTTTTTTTAATTTAAATTTTGCAAATTTTTATCTTTTCATTTTTAAAAACAAATAAAATAAAGAAAATGTAAAATAATGACTCCTTTATATTTTTCAAAAAAAGTAAAAAGCCCTAAAAAATTCAAATGAAATTCTTTTTGTTTTTTGTGCAAATTTTTTACTATTTTTCTAATTTTAACAGGTTTTTTATTTTTTAGGAGTTTTAAAATGATTAAAACATGAAATCAGAACACAAATAAAATCAAGCCAATGTTTTTGGATTTTTTAAAAACATAAAAGCAAAATAAAAAGATTGGAAAAAAACAAGCAGAAAGCAAATTTTTTAAGCTTTAAAAAACAAGCTATTTTATATATTTTTCTGGTTTTTTTAATGAATTTTTATGAAATTTTTAGTGGTTTACTGCATTTTCATTTTGGGATTTTTACCCAACAGACCCTAGAAACTTTGCAAATTACCTCTACGACCTTTGAAACATCCTAATTCCTCCCTCAACCCTGTAAACTTGCTAACCCTTACTATATAAACCATGTGGTTAACCTCCATCTATTTACCAGTTAAAAGTAACCGGATTCCGTTACACTCTTTGATATTATGCCTATTTTATTTATCAAATTTACGTTAACTGCCACTCCCTCTCACCTTCATCCATCTCCCCACCACCCAGCACCTTCATCCATCTCGTCGACCTCCATCGTCGTCGGCGCTTCACCCTCCTCCCGGCACTCGACGCACTGCTCCGAGCTGACCTGCACCAACCCCAGGTCCCCCTCGCCCCCCGCGCAACCTTGCCGCTGCTCCGAGCAGCCTCCCGCAGCCGCATGTCCCCTTGTTGCACTTTTCTTCCTTGTTGCACTCACCCTTACCTGCGGGTCCCCAATCTCAAGGGTCATGGCTTCTTCCAGGGGATTGTTTCAGTATCCATCTCGGAATCGTAAGTATTCTACAGTTATCGTGCATGTGTGCCATGCGTGTATTCGTATGTCGTCATATTCGACAGATTGAATTTGTTATAAACATTCTTATGTTTGATATGAATCTCGAGATACTCGTCCTGGTTGTGCTGGATTATACATCTGGGTTGCAATTAATTTTTGTTTTCGATTCTACGATCTATACATATATATCCTGCATGCTGACTGCTTGGGCTAATGGGATCTGGAACAGTGCGATCCGGACCAAAACCTCCAGTGTATATTGTCTCCCCTCCCGCTGGAAACCCCAACGGGGCCTATGGTGGTAGTCCAGGCGGTCCAAGCAGCAGAATCTAGGGAAGCAGCATGGGCTATACTTGGAGTGCTTCGGATGGCTGTGGAAACGGCTTCGATGGAGCCCCCCTCCCCCAACCCGCCGACCATGGAGAACCCCCGCCCCATACTGCTGCTACCCCCCTGCCCCTGCCGCTGCCGCTTCGCCGCCCCAGCCACCGCTGCTGCTTCGCCCCCCTGCGCGATGGAGCCCCCCCACCCCCCGCGCGATGGAGAGCCCCGCATCCCCCGCCGACGATGGAGCCGACGATGGAGGCCCTCCCACCTACAGACGCTGCTTCGGCCCTATTTTCTTTCCTATTCTTTTTTTTATTTTATCTAATCCTAGCCGTTGGATTGTAAAGTGGTTAGGTTAACTCAAGATTAACCCAAGTAACTGACTCAAATATAGTTAAAATTGACGGCATGGTTTGTTGGGTAAGACAGAGCAAGTTTACATGGTTGAGGGAGGAATTAGGATGTTTCAAAGGTCGTAGAGGTAATTTGCAAAGTTTCTAAGGTCTGTTGGGTAAAAATCCCTTTCATTTTTAAAGTTTTCTAAAAGAATTTTCAAACCAAAAATTTACTGAAGGTAAAACAAATAAAAACACACAATTAGAATTTGTTGCAATTTTTAGAACAACTATCGAATTTTTATGAATCTTCTAATGCAAACAGACCAATTTTTAGGAGTTTTTGAATATTTAAAATTAACAAAACTAATTAATTTGAAAGTAAAAATTATGAGTGATAAAACTTATTAATAGGCACTTACACTAATTTTTAGGGTGTTTTTTTAAAATTAGTATGATATTTAGAGAACAATTAAAGGCAGTAAAAATAATCAGCAAAGCAAGGAACAATCTGCAAATAATTAATTTCTAGGTACTGAATAAATAACAAGAATAGAAATAAAAGGGCAGATGTGCAATTTTGCCACAAAAGACGCATGCCAACGCACGTGAGATGTGCTAGACATGACCTAATTGTAATTATTTAAGTTCCAAGGACTAAACAATGACACAGAATAATGAAAAAAATATTCCAATTTCACCAAACATCACATGTAGAAGCATGTGCGGTTGTTCAAACGAGTCTCTTATGCAAATTAGCAAATAACAAAGTGTATCGATGCAATTATTCAATCAATATCGAACTGACACTTGTCCATATAAGGGCTTATTTACAAATAAAATCAAGTAGGGACTAAGGATGTGAAAATCATCGAGGTGTGTGCAGTCTACGTGCAGATCTGACAGTTGATCTTCGTTTCTCAGCATCTGATCAAGTGGTCTACAATTGGGGCTTGACCAATGAGTGAGATGAAATCTGGAAGAGGTGTTCTTGATCTGAGGTTGGAGACGCCCTCTCGAAGAACAAGTATGAAGGATTGAGCCAACGAACTTCGATCGACTAAAGCTCGACCGATCTCCGTCCAAATCGTCACCTGAAGGTAGTTGAAGGTTCCTAATAGAGGTCCGGGTCCTGTTGATCGGGGACCTAGAGCTTCAACTTTGAAGTGTGTGAACTTGAGCTCCAAATCATGATCCAAGCTATAGAAGAATCACCTAAGTTCTACAAATTTATTTGCTACTCGGTGACGATGCTCCGACCAATCTTATTAGGCTAAAACAAAGAAGAATGGAGGTGGATGGTTGATCTTCGATGAGGTGGACGGAGAGGAGATCGGATTTACTAATCTGACCCAGATCAGATTGAACAAATATGAGGGAATGATGGAGAATCTATGGGTGAACGTTAAGGGATGATCAGAGATGGAAAACAACACAAGATTGACCTCCGGTCATGAAGATCGGAGGTTGATCTGATTACTTCTGATCTAAGCTAAAATCAAATTAAAAATAAGGATTTAAAGCACTAAATTAAACTAATCTAAATTACCATACAGTGGGAATGGCATGATACAGACTCAATTTGATGGTGGAAACTTGAAGAGACTAAACGCACCGGTGGAGCTCCAGTGACGCGGCTGGATCTTGCTCTCTAGGCACAACTCCGCTCTCCCAATTGTGGAGGAGACTCCCTGTCACCCTATCTCTCTACAGAAACCAACCTCAGGTGAAATTATTGATGAAAAATGAATCTGCAGGTAAGGGGTGAAATCTGGAGATATTTATAGAGATGAGTTCATGTAGTTTTCAAATTCGGATTGGCACACGAACCAAGGTCGTGAGGGGGAAAATTTATTCAAGCGATTAGATTGGTTAATCAGGCAAGAGTTTATTGAAGTAATCAGGCAGATTGGCTTGATGGGTCAGTTAGGGAAAAATCGATAAGAAGGGTCATCTGCCAGGTTATTTGGTTTTGGGCCACATGGGGGAGTTGACGCAGGTCAACAGTCCCAGGCCCGACCAATGGGAGGACTTGACCCGCTACAGGAAAAAACACATAATGACAAATCAGTAGAAATGAAATAAATGTAAAATAAATTAGAAAACAAAGTTAAATAGAAAATTCTTCTAAATAAAAATGTTAATAAAAATAAACCTAATTTAGTTATTTTTAATAAATTAAATAAGTTAAATAAATAGGTATAAATAAATAAAAACCTTTATTTATATGTATATAATACCTATATACAACAAGTTAATTTTTAATAAACCTTTTTTACATATAAATATATTATCAATTTATTAATTTATAGAATAATTTATGAATTTTAAATATTTTTTTATTTTATTTTTATGAGTAAATTTAATAAGTTAAATAAATAATAGTATATACAATATAGGTATGTGATACCTAGACAATAAATACATTGCTTTATTTTGTTTCTTTTTTATTATAATTTTATTTACATTTTATATAAATAAAATACAATATATACACAAAATAGTAAAAATACAATATATGTACATATGTACATATATAGATATGTACAAAAATACATATGTACAAAAATACACAAAAATAAATACAAAAATAAATAATATAGTGTACAATTTAGATATAATATACAATAGCACTCTAAAAAGCCACTTTTCACAGCTTAGCTCTAATTTTTATGAAATCACTTTTATTTTTAATCTTGTTTTATATTGAACATAATGAAAGTAAGTTTGGTTTATTTTGAATTTTTATGGAGAAGATATTGATCTGACAAATTTTACTTTGCGGCTTTTACATAGTGTTGTTAATCTTAATTTGTATAATAATTCTTCTTGCAATTATTTTTAATATTTACAACTTATTTTTATGTACAAGTTCCAAAAATAAAATATTTTTTTTGAGGTTATTTTGGTGATAAATAAAATAGTACAAGATTTATACAATGTACAATGATGAATATACAAGAGTGATCATTGGTTTTCTTGATTTTTCTGGATAAAGATCTTGTCTTTTCCTACTTTATTCCTTGTCGATTAGGTCAAATCTTGGCCTACTCTTGAGATTAGGATCAACCTGTATTTACTGCATATATACAGTCTTTTTATTTTATTTGTTTTTCCTTTATTTCTTTATTTATTTATTTTAGGTTAAAAGAATGATAAGTATACAATGATTACAGATGAATGAGAAATTATTAAGAAGAGAGATTTTTTGATATTTACAAGTATTTTATAAAGGATTTTAAGCTAAAATAAATAAATAAAGATGACGAATTGATGATTCATCACCTGCCACCTGAATGGCTCTTCACCTATCCCACTTTCTCACACCATCAAACTCTGCTTACACCATGGCAACTGACTTGCAAACCCAACCAACCTCTCCGCATCTCCGGTAAATCCTAGCACAATCCCTCTCAAAAACTTCACCATCACCCAAGTCTAACCCATCCGCCAACTTTGAGATAAACCCACCTAAAACTTTGAGCTCTTAGGAACGCCTCAGCGTGTGACAAGCTAGTGATGTGATGATAATCAGTGACTTCTCCTTCCGTGAGATCCAAGGCTCTGACCAGCCTTATTGTGGTGCCTCTTCAAGAGCTCTACCAGGCCTCTTAGCTTTCCATCGGAGCCAATCGAGACTGACCAATTGGAGCATAAAGCTCTAGCGACCTCCTACGGTGTGACTTCTAGGTAAATCTCGATCTCTTCTCCTCTTATTCTTCTCTTTTCATCATCTTCTTTTTCTCAAGTAATCTATCCCAATCCTTTGTCCTCACCAACATCTGTTACTTTCATCAATTTCAAACCATGATTCAACCAATGATTACTTACTACACCTTTGTAATCCATTTGCATTCTTCCTTTCCTTGATGTATAGGACACTGAAGTAGCACATCTTCCTCCATCACATATATGAGTAGTGCCCACCTTCTTGATCTTCATGCCCTAACTCCATAGTCGAGTGATGTCTCGAGCTTCACTGTTCAAACTTGCAGGTGCTTTGACTATGAGTTAATACCATGGAGCTTCAAAACGATCATTGAGTATGTGCTCTAGAAAGTCATCAACTAAGCTCCATCATGGGTTGTAACCAAAGAACACCGGAGAAGGACCCACATGGAATAATCGCCAATCTTTGTAGAGCCCGCATCCAGACCATTGTTCAATGCCCAAGGCTTGTCCGTTGATTGAGAGTAAAGAGTGAATCATGGTCATCCAAGCATCGATGAACTGGAACCATACGATCTACTCGATCGCATGAAGATCCAACCATTAAAGTGGTAGTCCACCTCAGAAGCCTGATCGTGATCACACAACATCCATCACAGTTCATTTGATGTCCAGAAGCATCCTACGTGGCAGCGCATATACTCTTGGATCTCCGACATCGTGTGGCTAACGCATATCCGCGTGGTACATTTCGAACCATCGGATCTGATCTGAAGAAACATCTCCAATTGTACAAAGGGTCCAAAAATTCCAAACTCTCTCCTTTAATATGCATATTTTTGTGATATTTTAATAATTCAGTATTTATTATATATTGAACTTTAAAGGTGAGTTTAGGCATCTTAGAGTTATATATAAATCATTATTGGGAATGAAAGTAAGCATGTATACATATTAATGTTTATATCCACCAACCTTGGTTAGGATACTATTTTTGCTATATTCCTATATTTTTCAACATACTAGAGGTTAGGGTAAAATGAAAAAGATTTTCTACAAAGAGTTAGTATAAAATAGATACAGTTATTTGTAAATTTATGCATGGAATTTACATGCACTTGAGATGTGTTTATCGACAAGAATTGTTGTTTTTGGGTGTTCCTTCTTTTTCCTACTTTTATTTAATTGATCAAGTCATTCTAACTTGGTATTTTGGTTAGGATTTACAAATCATATTTGTCATATTTATTCATTTTTCACTCTGTTAGTCTGTACATATGTGTGTTTATGCATCCTTCCGTGTTTCTTTCCTCTTTATTTTCATTCTTTTTCCTTTTTATACATTTTTTAATGTTAATATGGTATTCTTATTTCATGAAGTCTATTTACAAGGATAAGGCATTAACTTGCATTTACATGTCTTTATTAAGTTTGTTAGCTTAAGATGCAGGAAAAAAGTGGCATAATCCCAGATTCATCATGAAGTAGTGGGAGGAATTAGCATCTATCCTTTCTGGTGATAAAAGCGGCAAGCAAAAAAGAGCATTAGCTGGTGATGAAGCGACATTTATTTACAAATTGCAGAGTTATGCTAGAGCGGTATGGATCTCTGGTTGTAAATGGAATCAGGGGCGGACCCAGGATTACAGACTAGGCAGGGCACAATAACAACTAATAGCAATAGTTATAATAATAATAACAAGATTGCAATACGAAAAACAATCGATGTAAACTTCCATATTGCATAGATAAATATAAAAAGATTTCGCATAAATTTTGAAAATGCATACTTATACTTAAAGTTAGTCGCATCTGGTCTTCGTATTTTGAAAACAATTCATAATATCATCGTCAGCAATAGAATAAAACATATCTCTTTCAACATATGCAAGTAAAACATCATTCATCCATTCATCTTCCATTCGATTGCACAATCGAATCTTGACAATAGTCATTACTGAAAATGCTCTTTCAACACTAGTCGTTGCAGCTGGTAGTGTCAATGTCAACTTAATCAGTAAATAAACCAGTGGATAAATGCGATCTTTTTGAATTTTCACAATTTCTTCTGCTAGCTCTGTCATAAAATTTAACATTGAGAACTTTGTAGTTTTCTTTACATCTTTAATATATGTCGATAATTCATTTCGAAGAATCAATAGACCTGTTGAAGAGAAATCCATCGAATATAGATGAGCAAGACGGATAGGCTTATCAATATCAAATGTTGCAAATGAATCTTTGGGACTTAAACATGCCAAACAAGAAGAAGTTATGTGTTAGCTTCAATGAAGTGATCATTCAACTCTTGCGCTTGCATATCGATGATGGTATAAAAACTTGAATATGATAGTGATGCAAAATCATAATTTTATCACCATTATGTCGTGATAGTTCTGTAGTCACATATAAATCGTCTTCACTTGGAACATCGATATTATTTTTCTGATAAAATAAAGTAAATCTTTCCATTAATAAAATCCATCCACTATCTCTCATCTCCTGCAAGCATTGTTTTGTCATAGACACTAATGAGATTTCATTGATAATGTCTTGATCTTTCCTTTGAAGTGAATGTGAAAATACATACGTCACACCCAAAATATAAATCATTAAATGCAAGCAGAAAATATACTCAAAATCTTGCCACTTACATAAATATTCAAGTGTCTCTCCATGTTTACCCAAATTCTTATTTTCTCTTAAGAACTTCAATATTGTAATCATTGATGGATATAAGTCAATCAAATTTACTAGATACTTGTAATGTGAACTCCAATGTGTATTGCATGGACATGAGAAATTCTTTTCTTGATCTATTCTTGTTCCTTTTTCAAGTTCACCCAAATCAAGTGCTTCGACAATTCTGATAGTTTTTGCTTCTCTAATTAATTCAGTCTTCGTACATAAAGTGGTAAATAAACTAGAGAGTCTTGATATATTGGTAAAAAACATGTCAAGGAGATCATGGTTTCTATCAACTACAATCATTGCCAACTGAAGTTGATGCGCAAAACATTGAATATAATAAGCAAAACAATTCTCTTTAAAATAAGACTTTTTAATTTCAACTCGCATGTTACTTGCTCCATCATAATCTTGACCACAAAATCTTGATATACTTAAATTGTATCATGCAAACTCTTCATCAACTGCACCTTTGAGTGCCACAACACTAGTTTCACGAACATGTACCACTTCGAGAAATCTCTCGAATAATTGGCCATTAGAATTTACAAATCTTAAAACAATGATCATTTGCTCTTTGTTTGATACATCTCGAGATTCGTCAAGCAATAAAGTAAAAAAAATCTCCAAGTCCTTTAAAATTAGCATTCCTTATTTTGATAGCAGAAGCCCTTGTCACATCTTTTATATCTTAAGAGAAATGAGCTTATTATTTTCTGAAGCATTTTCAAGTACAACAATTTCCACGTCAAGGCTAATTTTGAAAAAGCCTTAAGTAATGTCAAGAAATTACCTTTATTAGAGGACTCATCAGATTCATCATGTCCTCAAAAGGCCAATCCTTGAAAAAGTAAGACCCATATAACATTGACAGTTGCAAAAAGACGTGTTTGATACTCTCTCCTAGTGCGGTCATCATGCATATTCAATGTTGTCTCAATATGTTAAGCATGCTTCATTAGATTCCCGAATTTTTTCTCGAGCTAAATTATGGGCATTGTTAGGACCTCCAACATATTTATCGAACTCACTTTTATCTTTTGAATTATTCTATTTTTTTGGAAATAAATGTATCACTACCACCTTGACTCATATAATTTATCTTTAATAAATAACAATATCAGAAAAAACCGCAGCTTTTACCATGCTATATTCCAATCAATTGGGATATCTTTGAAATCATGTAGAATTGAATCGTTTTTCTTTCTTTCCAATTTTGTTAAATAGAAATGCATGGTTATTTGGTTGAGATAGTTGCATTTGCATATATGCTATTCTATTGGGATGATAAGTTGAGATCGGCATACGCAACCTAGGGTCAGAAGGCAACTCAGAGACGTTCAATTTAATATAACATCACTTTGCACTTGATTCTTCCACCTTATTTTTATTTAATGATCCCACAATTGCTTAATTTGAGGAAACTGGATCAACTATAGGAATTTGAGATGAGGCAGATGAAGACTTTCTTATGAGAAATTTGTCCATTCTCACATGTAATATAATATATATATGTTATTATAAATACACCTACATGTATATATAAAAGATTCCATAAAATGGATATTAAAGTTGGAGACTTGGACTAAAATGATTTGCTTCTGATTGCATAACTCATGTAAAATGATGTTCATTTTAGATAAGCATACCTACGGTGGAATTGGAGACTTGGAATGGTATTTGAATCGTGTCAGTAGTATTTGAATCGTGTCATGATGTGCCTTCCCGGTTGTTATCTTGCTTCTACCAATAAGAGAACTATATCGAAGTATATATTCTAATTATACAATTATGTCAATGTTCACTTAACTATAACACAGTTAAATTAAACAATAAACACATTCTCTTTACACAACCATAAGGTATTGTTAAATGCTAATTTTATGAATGCTTAATATTCAAACATGTTATAGCTCATAAGGAATTTAATATTCAGTGGAAAATCTGTACATGTTTAACAAATATCTCAATCAAATCCATCCTAATATCAAATCAATGGATGACCAATAGGTAATCAAACTCATAAGGCATCTCCTTTCAATTTTACAACAGATATACAACTTATGGCTTTTGACATTTGTCTGTTCTTATGTGAATATAAATATTATTGAAAATAACTTTCAAGCATAAGAAAGGACATGTCTTCGGCCCTTACGTTTTTTCTTGAAATCGTAATTTCCAATGTATTAATCAAATCTGGAATAATAACTTATGAATATTCTCTACCAAATTTCTTATTTTTGTAGAAATGTAGAGAATTAATTAGTCTTCCAATAAGGTAAGTACAATAAGATATGGTTCTCAATAGCATGAAAATAGGATAAAAGAAATTATCATATAGGCAGATATATTAATTGGAAAATAAAAAAATCAATTTGATGTGTTCATTCTTAATTGTCATTTAAATCGGAAACAGAATGACTCATATATCCAGGTCGGGTACCTTGCTTGATTCCTAGAGTCTAGATCGAGAGATAGGTGAGCCATGATGGAGCCGAAAGTACTCATTGTCTCCTGTCGGGTATACCAAAGGCCGTGATTTTCCAATAACAAAAATGGATGAGAGAGGCTTCTGTCAATCAGTAATAAATGCCAGATTTTTCAGATGACACGAGAGGGGTAGGCACGATCTTTTCAATTTCAATGGAGGCGGGTGGGACTGTGGGAGAGTTTCCTAATATTTGAGATAATAAAGGCCAAGGGGCACATGTAATCATTTATTGGTGTAGTTCCTATTTTAGATGGACAAAATAAGGAAGTTGAGAAGTTTGGGGTGGTATGTGCTCCCCATAAGCCCAACATGTGTCTGCCCCTGAATGAAATATTACAATGATGGGGGAGATAAGCTCATGTATGTTACCTACAGGTGGAGGAGAAAGTTGTGTTTGTGTAAAGGTGTGGGCTATCACCCCAAACCTTGATGAAATGGCGAGCCTCGATCATTGAAGAGAGGTGGTTATGGCAATAGCTACCTTCGTAGAGATGGTGGAGCTTTATGCTCGAACGATGAAGACAAGGTGGCGATAGCTCTGATGGAGGAAGGCAAATGAAAAGAGGATGGTGGAGACGTGCCTATATGGCAAAGGATGCATATCATGGTTTCGAGTGAGCTCCAACAATGGAACATGAAGCCCCAAAGATCGATAGCTTCTGAGTATAGCTCTGGCAAATACTCCTCTCTTGCATGAGTGTGTATAGGAAGCGCAAAATTATTCTCTAGTTCAGTGGTTACTTCATTAAAATAATCCCAGAAGGAGCTTGATGCTTCTCTCCTTTCTCCATGATGTGCAATACATGAACCAATCGACAAGGATACTTACCAATGATAGACTGGAAATAAGGCCTTACTATAAAGGCTAATCAACATTGTCAAGATTCTTTATGCTTAGTGAATTCCTTATGCACTTAGGGGGCGTTTGGTACAAGGGTTATCCCCGAGGTAAACTAGTAGGGGTAACCCGTTTTTGTGTTTGAATAGACGGTTAAACTGGAGGTGGATTTGTTATGATATTGTATTGAAGTTTGGAAAAGTGAGTAGTTATTGTGATGCAATTGTATTGGAGTTTGAAAAAGTAGGTAGAAGTTGAGTAGTTTATATTTTTTAGATGATATGATGGTATAATATATTATTTTTTGATGAAATAGATGAAAGAAAAGTAATTTATTTAATATTTAAATAAAGAATAGATAGTGGGTCCCACAAGAAAGAGAAAATGAGGGTTTGGGGGGGGGGGGGGGGGTAAACTCCCAACCGAACATGGTCTTAGTGCATTCCTTGTGCTTATTCTTACTTGTCATGAAATACTTATGTAACATAGAAGAAAATATGCAACGTTGATACTCTTTTTAACATATAATATTTTATATAAAATTTATTAGAATTCTACCATTTATACATAGTACTATCATGTATATTTAAGCAATTTAGGGTATTATATTTAAATGATTGTTATTATTTTCTAATTTTATGCAATAGTTATATAATTTTGTATTTTTGATATTTTTATTTGATTTTATGTAATAAAAATAATCGCTCTACTGGCATTTGGTACATTTAGATTTTGGGGAGAAAATCGAATTATATACTTGTGACGATTTTATAATTTAATACTTTTAGGGTTTTGAGGGATTAACCTACTACAAAATAGGTATTTAAGGGTGATAATGAATTAGCACTTAGTTACGTCAATTCTTTATGTTTTAATCATCATTATATGTGAATTTGAACTTGTTTTCTTAAAGGCATTAGCCTCACCATAATGCTAATGATTTTTGCATGTAAACATTCCTCGTGATTATGTTCTCACTATTATTGCTCCAGTAGGTAGAGAACCTATCTCTATTAGAGTCATTTGATAGGAACAACCATAATGAAGAAGTCACATATCTTCATACTACGTTTTGTTCATGAAGGTAAGAGTGTAATCATCACCTGAATCATCTCCATTTTGAGATGCTATTGTGACCATGGCTTTACATTTCTTATTCAAGCATTCCCTGATCAATATCGCTTATTTAATTTTGTTTTGATTTCTTGTTCTTCCCGTACTTCTTCGTGATAACATAACTCTTCTTGTGATTCGTTACCAACCCGCATCATGTATGTCATGACTCATAGAAGTCATGTGACGAAGTTCGTGATTATGGAAGCATGATTGAACTTCTCTAGGTTAATTCTTCTCTATTGACTATGAATGCATAAACAAAGTTTTTGCATGATGGCAGCAACTAAACCAATAAAATCTAAGCAAGATCATCATCCTTTATTTTAGCATCTATGTTTCTCAAATCTAGAAGCATTAAATGATCTATATCAATGATCAAAAAATTGAATATTAGGTACAAATACTTATCAGATAAAAATATAATCTATATGCACTTTTAAGAGTGACACCCTCTTGTATACAGAGGATGAATAGATGTTACGTCAATAATAACTTGTTGGTCAAAGATGATGTTATGTACAACCTCTCTAACCTCAACTCAGTGCCATCCCTGACATTTCATGGACCCTAGGCAAAAGAGAAAAAAGGGATCCTTATAAAAAAAATAATTTAATTTTTAAAATTGTAAATTCTTTATAAAAAGATTCTTTAAATTTTACAAAGAACTATGGATGTTTATGATTAACGAGCATCAAACAATAGGTCATGAATTAAAAATTATAAAAATAATTCTACAAGCATTTTGAGAGGTAAAATCATTATTAATAACATCCACGTCAATGTTTTCTATTAAATCTTTCTCAATAGATAATGTTGCAAGACCATTCAAACTTTCTTGCGACATTTCTGATCTCAAGTATGTTTTAATCAAGGGATTTTATCACTTGTGCCCCTCCGAGATATCGCAATATCAGTTATACCCCTATCTTTTTGGTAATATCAGTTGTGCCCCTAAATTCTTGCTCTGTCGCCAGTTGTGCCCTTCCGTTAGATTGACCGTCAAAAAATTAAAATAACCATGGTTTATTCAAACCATGGTGTGGTTAAGAAGGGTATTATGGTCCATATCCTTCTTCATCTTCTTCCTCCTCCATTTGCTCTTCTTCCTTCTCTTCATAATTTCTCTCTCTTACTAACACCTTCATGCATCCATCGAATCTCTAAAATTTTTACATTTCCACGGACATATCACTCGTTACGGATCAAACGATGAATTTTATTGAATTTTTGGATGACTTTTTATGAATCAATTAATCAAGATTTTATCAAAATTTAACAAAAAAAACTCAAAAAATCGTATCCTTCACAGGCCAACCGAACAACGAGGAGGCATCGGAGGAGGACGCTTTCGCATATATTGTTTCCCACGAAGCATAAATTTCCATCGTAATATGGTAGCAGTTCATGATAAATAACCATTTGAATTTTCTTTAGTCATTATGCAGTTCTTCCGGTTCATCCTCTGAATGTTCAATGGCGACTATTCTCGGAGGATTTGGCAGAAAGCTCAGTCTCTAAAATCAACATATCGAATAAAGATACAACTGTCGTTTGGCCTCCTGGATGAGATCCCCACAAGCCGATGTGTGATCCCGAGATCCTCGACAGCGGTGTTGATCAGCGGCGAATCGACGGTGCGGAGCGCGCGCACGGAGCTCTTGAAGCTGCGGAGGACCGACTGGCTGGGAGGGGGTGCGGGAGGTCGGGCGGAGGGGCGACAGGTGGTGGGGGAGGTCGGGGCGGAGGGGCAGCAGGGGTGGGGGAGGTCGGGGCGGCGCGGGGGCTGCGGGCTGGGAGGGGGCGCGGGGGTGGGGGAGGTCGGGGCGGAGGGGCGGCAGGGGTGGGGGAGGTCGGGGCGGCGCGGGGCAGGGGCGGGGGCTGCGGGCTGGAAGGGGGCGCGGGGGTGGGGGAGGTCGGGGCGGCGCGGGGCAGGGGCGGGGGCTGCGGGCTGGGAGGGGGCGCGGGGGTGTGGGAGGTCGGGGCGGAGGGGCGGCAGGGGTGGGGGATGTCGGGGCGGCACGGGGCAGGGGTGGGGGTGGGGGCTACGGGTTGGGAGGGGGCGCGGGGGTGGGGGAGGTCGGGGCGGAGGGGCGGCAGGGGTGGGGGATGTCGGGGCGGCGCGAGGCAGGGGCGGGGGCTGCGGGCTAGGAGGGGTCGCGGGGCAGGGGCGGGGGCTGCGGGCTGGGTGGCGCGGAGCAGGGGCAAGGGCAGAGAGGGAGGAGGAGGTGGTGGAGGAAGAGGATGGGGAAGAGGAGGAAGGAGAAGAGGATGAGAAAGAGGGTGTAAAAAGACCTCATAACCTTTTTTTTTAATTAATTCCATCTATATCCTCAAAGTTAACGTCCGTTTGCATTGTGGATGGACGGTAACTAACCCGAGGGGCACAAGTGACAAAATAACAAGAAGTGAGGGGCACAACGGATATTACTAAAAAGACAGGGGCATAACTGATATTGCGATATCTCGAAGGGGCACAAGTGATAAAATCCCTTTAATCAATTTTAGTTGTGAAAAACTTCTTTTGATTAATACCATTGTCACATGTATAGTTAAAAAATCTGGTATGTAATGAAAATATTCGGATAATAATCTCAAAATCCTATATCGAGGTTATAATTTGTGGTGCTCCCCCTCTCCTCCTAGCAACACCCCGGGCTCCAGAGCAATGCCCCTCGTCTTACCCCCTCCTTGGCTCCTTCGTTCAAACATAAAATTGTGGTAATATACATTCTTAATTTCTTGAAAATATGGACAGAGATACTATTTACATTTCTTATGTACATAAATACAGTTAAACATGTCTCTTCTTGATAAGATCTTGCATTAGAATATTATTATATTTATACTTCTACTATATTAAAGTTTTTAACAAGGATTTTTACCCGGCAGATCCTATAATCATTGTCAATTACCTCCACGACCTTTGAAACATCATAATTCCTCTCTCGACCTTGTAAACTTGCTCCGTTTTACCCCACGAACCTTGCCGTTAAATTGACACATGTAGAGTTAACTTCCTTGAGTTAAAAACGAGTTAATATAACCAATCCACGATCGGCCATCTAGAATTAATCAAGAAAAAAATTCCCTCTGCTGCACCACCTCTACAATCTCTTCTCCCTCGACTTCCTTAGAACTTCGGGTTGCTAAAATCAGATCGACTGCTAGTTCCTTAACATTCAAGTTTCTCACAGCAAACAACTTCTCCATTTTCTTGGACCTCTATCATAACAAGGGCCAAGATGAACGGGGGACGTGGGCAACCCAGCAAACTAAGAAATAGAAGATTTTGGCAACTCTTCAGCACTGACCACCCGACGTTTCCTTCCTTCTATCCGGGACCTTCACGATCTGTAACAAGGTCAGGAAAACCAAGGCAAAGAAACTCAAGAACAGAACCAAAGCAGGTAAAGGCAACAACTTTGCATACCATTGCTGTGTAAATGGCCCAAAAGAGGATGAAATCCATACCCAACAAGGCATTGTTCAAGTAGCAAAACAAATCACACCCCAAAACCGAAATTATTCGCCTCCAGTACGGAAAATGCAGGAATATGATAATGCCATCAACATCTCTAACAAGATGGAAACCGCAACCAACTGGTACACCAAGTCCTTTGGCTGCTCCGCGCTCTGCTTCAGCGGGAGCGGGCTGTGCGGGCTTTGGCTTCCAGCGGAGGGGGCTGCGGGGGGCATTGCGGGAGGGATGCGGGCTTTGGCTTTCGGCGGAGGGGGCTGCGGGGGACGTTGTGGGAGCGGGATGCGAGCACGACAGGGTTGCAGGGGGGAGCGGGCTGCGGACGGGAGGGGGGATGCTGCGTTCCAGCGGAGGGGGGTGAGGGGGGCTCCGAGCAGGGGTGCAGCAGGGTTGTGGGGGGCTCCGAACCGGGGGAGCAGGGGCCTCCGACTAGGGGAGGCGGGACAGGTTGCGGGGTTCTTGTCTCCGAGCAGTGGGAGTGCCGTCGGGGAGAGACGACGGCAATGGAGGTCGACGAGATGGTTGGTGCTGGATGGTGGGAAAAAGAGAGTGGCAAGCAAATGTAAATTTGATGAATAAAATAGGCATAACATCAAAGGATATAACTGAATTCCGTTACTTTTAACGGTTAAATAGATGAGAATTAACCACAGGGTTTATATTGTAAGGGTTAGGAAGTTTACGGGGTCGATGGAGGAATATCGATGTTTTAAAGGTCGTAGAGGTCATTGGCAAAGATTACAGGGTCTGCCAGGTAAAAATCCCTTTTAACAAATGTCAAAAATCTAAACATAACATCCATGTTCTTTTTACGTAATGTAATTAATAGTAGAGATTTTTTTATTTGAATGTAGATCAGGTTTTTTTTATTTGCACGTAAAGAAGGAAACATGTAAGCTTATTTGCAATCAATTATATCCTATATTAGATAGACGTAAATTATATGAGTGTGTATAAGGAGGAGACAACTCATGATTAAGAAAATATCTTGGAAACCAAATATGTGTAAAAAAGCACATATATCTATTGATTACAATAACAAAATTTACAAACTTAGGTGCTTTTGGTTCGTGGGTTATCCAGGGGTGGATAACCCAGTTTTGTGTTTGTGTGTTTGGTTGGTGGGTTAAGGGTTGGGAGGGTTTGTGTGATGTGATTGTATTGGAATTCGAAAAAGTTGGTAGTTATTATGATATGATTGTATTGAAATTTGAAAAAGTGGATAGTTGTTGTGATGTGATTGTATTGAAGTTTGGAATAGTGAGTAGAAGTAGAGTATTTTATGATTTTTAGATGATATGATGGTATAATATATTTTTTTTGATGGGAATGGAGTGGGCCCCACTAGTGGGTTAAAAGTGGGGGTTTTAGGGGGTTACCCACCTAAAGTGGGGGTAACCCCCCAACCAAACGCACCAGCGTTTCACCTCTTAATGTCACAGACAATAAACAAGCAGTTATAGAAAATAACCAAATTGTCAATTTTTTTATTTGATTGTGGTAATATGGTTGATAGTTTCTATTAACACACCAAGATCCAAATAGATAACTATGTTAAAAAAATAACTTCTCCATCACATCTAGCATTAATCTTGAAACTTAAATTATATAATAAAAATTTGATTTTACGAAAAATAAAATTAGTTAGCTAAAAAAATTATTTGATGATTATTCACAATTCAACAATAAAATTCTTACCACAAATATAAAATTGATTATAATGTCAACAAAAACTTTGAAAAAAAGGAAACGGATGTCTTGTGATTGAATAATGAAAGGTGTTTTTTGTAAAAAATTACAACTATTCAAGTCGTTAACACCATGTTCCCAGACCCCTGCAATTTGCAATAACTTTCAACTTTGTAATTACTTAGAAAAAGGCAAGAGGTGATTTATAATTACAAAAATATGGTGAAGGTGTGCGGATCCAAAAAATAGCCGTGATTTGTGTGGTCTAAGGGGAAACAATTACAACACGCAAATATAAAAAATACCATTAACAGATGCCGTGATTTGCGGGTGCCCAACAACAGAAGTCACAAATTGCAAGCAGGGGAAATTATGGCAGTGGAGGAAATCACAAATTACAAGAGGTTGGTGTTATCTCCAAAGGACACATTTAAGTTAAATGTAGCACTACAAGAAAATACTATCCGAGTGATGGAAGATACTTGACGAAAATGTCCCGTCAGTAATCCTTGACGTATACCCCGTCAGCAAAATCATTTCTGTCACCATGTATATTATTAAATTTTGATTTTACTTTGGCTTCATCTTTCCTCGAGTTGGCGCCACTCGAAAAAAAATTATACACATGTTCTAAAAATGAGATGACGGAAAGCATGTCAGGAGATTTATATCAAATATTTAACAAGAAATAAAAATGACAACTCGGATAGCCACGTCAACTTTGTCCCATACAAGACCTAACCCTAACCATTCTCTCACTTTTTGCCCGTTGGTTGCCTCCCCATCTCCACCCCCAATCTCTACGATGACCACCTTCTCCTCATTTCTCACAAAAACTTTCTTAGATATCATGTCTTTCTAGAAGGTAAGATATCATTCCTTTTCCCCTTTTACGATGTCTGGTAGATGAGAATGGAGGTGGATATATGTTTTTTGTTCTAAATTATATGTTATTTTAGAGGTTTTTTATTTCAGGAAATACACATTATTCTAGAACTATGGTTTTTTGGATATAAATGTGTTTTTGTATAGTTTTGCAAGTGGAACTACCCTTTTCTTTGCTAAATAAGCAGGGTTGTTGCTGGAACACGATGTTGTTGTTTTAATGGAGTCCATTTTTTGTTTGCCTATGATACTTTTGCTTTAATGTTGTGATTGGGCGTTCCTGAGAGGAAGAGGGTCCAATGCTTTTCTACGGTAATATTATTAGGAATATAGAGTTTCAAAAGTAACATATGTTTCTGGATTGGGTGTTGGGGTTCGAGTTGTGACGATGGCCCTCTTTGGTGAAAGGATTTGGCATGATTTGGAAAGTTGTCTTCAAAATTTATTTGTTTTGATTGATTTTACTGGAACTATGAAGTGATTTCTTGTTGTTTATTTGATATATTTCTATCTTGAAATTCTTTAGTTTAAATGTCAGCCATAAAATCTTGATTAAGAACCCAAATTTCATGGATGGTTTATCCAGTTCAGAATTTTTAATAGGAAAGAAAATGAGATTTCTCCCCCTTTTCTATAGTTTTACTCAACTTTAAGGTTTGGTTTCAGTCTTAAGATCTTTAATAAACTCTATAATTTGCATTACCCATGTAAGATGTCTCCTTTTGTGTGCGGCATATCGTCTCCTACTATGTGCGGCATCTCATTTCTTGAATGTGTGTATCGTCGTAGGTGTCTAAGATCGGTGTGGTAGTGTTGCACCTACACGAAGGCCATGATAATGAAACTTGGGGCCTCCATTTACGGATGAATTCGAATATGTTCTCTACTTTTGAAATATTTTTTTCTGGTATATGAGAATGGCCTAGACAGTCCGTTGTAAGCTACCCCTTTAGGATATATTATTGATTCTGAATTCATAGTCCTTCGCAAGGTCCATTGTTGCCATATTTGATTTACCTTTATCACATGAATATAGATATAATTCTTTCCATAATAGGATTTTATTTTCCCTGGAGAGTAGTTATGTTAAAATGTTGGATAACAAGCTTGGGTAGAAGAACTATGATGGTGGCTATGTTCATAACCGACTCGCGAAGACAACGAGATAGATATATTAGATAGTGAATGTGAAGTACTAAAAAGTGCTAGTGGCAAATCATCCAAACTATATATTGACCTTTCATGGACATTCTCTGATTCTTAACTACTGAATTATAGAGAAATTGATATGTGAGTTTAGGATTTTCGGATATGGATAAAGATTTGGTCACACTGAGTTTATGACAAGCTAATATCTAGGGGAAATTCATTACTTTAGAAATAAAATCTGCTTCAATTTATCTTTAACTGTTTGATTTACTATGCGGATAAATTCTTAGAGAATCTTGACATTCAATAAAAGAGCAATTCTGATTTAAAAAGCATATCAAATCATGTACAATGTTCTGTTTGGAAATAGATCCCGGTAGTCAGACTTGATTTAAGATTCATTGATTCAGTGGATTGAGTCGAATCATAAGAGGTTGAATTATTATGTTGTTACTATAATATATTTATATCAATCAGAACATGTTATTGGAGTTCTATTTCGTTCCAGACTTTTGTAAATCAAGGTCAATCAGATGTTCTGTGATTTTTGCATAATTGATAATATGTCTAATAGACATGTAAATCCCTTAGTCTACTAGTGTTGTTTGCACAAGGATCCCACAGTATTTTAACAATTTCTTGACCTGAAGTTATCCTCTGTTTCGAATAGTTTTGAGCAGTAAACAGTTGTTTTAATATCATTTGAGAATCTTGTTTGTCTACCATTTATCCATCCAAGGAGTTTCTTATGCTTCTTAGATAGTATTTGTAGTCGACCTTGAAATATAATGAAGAAAATCGATTGATTTTTTTATCAGATTTCTCATTGGAACTCTACTATTTCTGAAAAAGTATACAACAACCGATTCGAGATCGTGCAATTTAAAAGGCAACGTGGGACTTTTCAAGCAAGGTATTCTTTTCATTTTTTGTAACATGATTTTCGAGAAGCTTTTCTTTGAAACAATATCAATCTTCATCAAGTGATTATTACTTAGCATACTTGGTCAATAAAATATACTAGTATTTTATAACAATAGTTGGTCATTGTTCTTTATATGTGGATATCATTCCAGATAAAAGTTGGATGGAGATAAGAAATAGATTGGACCATTCTTACAAGGATGGAGTTAAATTGTTTATTGATTTTACGCTAAGACATCTAAAACGACTTTCCCCGAGAACTCTTCCATGCCCTTGTCGTGATTGTCTTAACTCAGATCTTCTTCAAGTGAAGAAGTTTATACACATTTAATCTTGAGAGGATTCATGACAAATTATACAACTTTGGATCAACATGGAGAATTACCTAGCAGATTAGATCCACAAATATCATCCATACATCTGATGTTATGGAAGATAACATGCATGGATTGTTACAAGATACATTTGCAGTGAGTAATTCAGGAAATCCTTGGGTTGATAATGAACCTTCCGAGCCTAATATTTCATATGATCCAAAGGATTTTGGACAGTTTCAAAAACTATTAGACGACGTTGAACAACCATTGTACCATGGTTGTGAAAAATTCTCAAGGTTATCATTCTTGGTTCGATTATATCAATTGAAGTGTTTAAATGGATGGAGTAACAAATCATTTGGAATTCTTCTTGATTTACTAAAGGAATCATTTCCACAAGGCGAAGAAGGAATCCCTAAGAGTTTTTATGAGGCAAAGAAAGTTATTAGTGCAATTGGTCTTGATTACCAGAAAATTTATGCTTGTCCCAATGATTGCATGTTATTTTGTAAAGAGAACATTAATAAATAAGTTTGTGATAGATGTCGTTCATCAAGATGGAATATTTTAGCAGCATCTATGGAAATCATTACACTGTCAAACACTAAAACATCAAAAAGACTCCAACAAAGATTTTACGTTATTTCCCGCTTATACCGAGGTTGAAGAGGTTCTACATGACAAAGGATATTGCAAAAGAAATGGTGTGGCACCATGAGAAAAGGGTAATTGATAGCATGTTACGACATCCATCTGATTCGAGAGCATGGAGTGATTTTGACAGTATGTTTCCTGAATTTGCTAGTGATCCACGTAATATTAGATTGGGCTTAGCAAGTGATGGCGTTAATCCTTTTGGTTAAGTTATAGCATATGGCATGTGATACTCATTCCATGTAATTTACCACCTTGGATGTGTATGAAGCAAACAAAGTTCATAATGTCATTACATATCCCTGAAAAAGAAGCACCTGGAAATGACATAGATGTGTATCTCGAGCCCTTAATTGAAGAGCTACAGCAGTTGTGGAATATTGGTGTAAGAACTTTTGATGCATCTACAAGTCAGTATTTCACTCTCCGTGCAGCAATCATGTGGACTATAAATGATTTTCCTGCTTATGCAAATCTATCAGGTTGGAGCACTAAGGGAAAATTAGCATGCCCTTGTTGTCATAAAGATACCATGTCTTTAAGATTAAAATATAGTAAGAAAGAGTGCTACTTAGGTCATCGTAGATTTCTTTCTGCAGATCATGCTTATCGTCGTGATAAAAAGAATTTTTATAATACATGTGAATGGAGCAGTGAACCGAAACCACTATCAGAATATGATGTTCTTAAGCAATTAGAAGGACATGAGAATATTAAATTTGAAAAGTAGCAAATGCTAGAAGGTCATAGAAACAAAAGAAAAATTCAAACATAAATCATGATGGGCCACTGCCACATGCATGGAAAAAAAGAAGTATCTTTTTTTGCTTGCCATATTGGAAAAATGTAACACTAAGGCATAATCTTGATGTCATGCATATAGAGAAAAACATACGTGCCAACATCTTGGGCACTTTATTAGAAATTGATGGGAAATCAAAGGATAACTTAAATGCAAGGCTAGACATGAAGTATTGGGTATTCGTAAAGAGCTTCATCCGATAGAAACAACAGATGATCATTGTTATATTCCAGCAGCACAATTCTCCTTATCAAAGAGGAGAAAGAATTATTTTGTAGCGTTCTGCATTCCGTGAAAGTACCAGATGGTTATTCCTCAAATATATCAAAGTGTGCCCATGTGAAGGATAAAAACAATATACGGTCTTAAGAGTCATGATTGTCATATTTTGATACATGAACTTCTTCCTATAGCTTTAAGAAAGACATCATGTCCTAATGTATGCATCCTATTGATTCACCTATGTGCATTCTTTAGACAATTATGTTCAAAAGTATTAGATTTGAAGGATTTAGAGCAAATGGAAATAGATATTGCTCTTATTTTATGCAAATTGGAGAGAATATTTCCCCCATCATTTTTTACAATCATGATGCATTTGTCAATTCATTTAGCAACTGAAGCAAAACTTGTTGGTCCAGTACATTATCATTGGATGTATCCAATCGAGAGATATATTTTTACTTTGAAGCGTTGTGTAAGGAATAAAAGTCGACCGGAGGTTCGATAGCAGAAGGCTACATTGCGGAGGAATGCCTTACATTTTGTTCTCGTTATTTAACTAATGTTAAGACCAAGATGACACGAATGGTTCGCAATGTAGACAATATTCCTCTTGGGACAGGTAAAAAAGTTCGTATGGAACGCAATACATTAGAGAAAGCACATAGATATGTGTTTAACAATATTGAAATCATCAAGCCATACCGTGAGTAAGTATTTTCTTTCAACCTGTTTTAAATTTCACTAATTTTCTTTCTACATAATTTGTCGATTTAAACAATCACAGGCAACATTTAATTGATATTGAAAGAAAGGAATCAAGAATAAATCCAAAACGTCTTTGTGTAAAACATCTTAAAGAATTTCAATATTGGTTCAAAGAACACGTAAGTTTATTCATGAAAACTTCCAAAATTTATTGGAATATTTTTTAGTTATTAATTAATCCAACTAATTAGTTTTTACTATTTATAGATTCATCATCTTCATTTGGAAGGAAGAGGTTAACTATATGATGAATTGAAGTGGTTAGCTAGAGATCCATTTGTTGATGTTACTACATATAAATGGTTATCGTTTCCATTCCAAATACTTGGATCATACACGAAAGACCCAAAACAGTGGTGTTGTGACATGTTCGGATACTATCACATTATATATGGCCCTCTTTTGAAAGTCTCTCTATTTAAGTGTGAATGGCTTGATGAAAATAGTAGATTTGGGATAATAGCATAGTCCCTTCTTATTACAACAGGAAGCATGCCTTCTAGTAATGTAAGACATATTGAAGAGAGTGGACACCAAGAAGGTAATATCTCACTTAATGTTTAGTTCCCAATTACATCCCTATTTGTAAGAATCAATGTTTGTAAATGGTTACTATATTTTGTTTGTTTGTATAAAATATATTCATCTACATTTGTTTAGGTTTAGAATCTACTTTGAATAATGGAGCCAAAGAAAACAATCGCAAGCGCAGTCTTTTGCCTTTAAGTAGATTATACATGCACCAAATGCTCAGGAGCCATTGCCTCGTACTTCTTCAAATGTAATATCAGGAGATACATCTCGTAAGTATAGTTGAACATTAACTTTTTATTTTGGTACATTAAATTGGCACTAAGTTTTAAATGATTAGGTCCATCAAAAAGAACGAAGTACGGACGACGATACACAAAATGTGGGAAAGAATTGAAGCCTCCTGAAGGCCATCATTGGCTAGTGGAATGGGACAAAAAAGGTCGTCCAATCGGTGAATGTGGAAGTTTTTTGAGAAAAAGAATTTGTGCAATAGTCAAGATGGGTGAAACTTGACCTTTGGATTGTTATAAAAAAAAAGATGGATGAAACTAACATGGTTGATACTTGGTCGATGTTGGCGGTAAACTCCTATTTTCTAAATTCTTTTCTTTTTCGTATTCTCATTGGTAGTGTTCTTATTCTTAAATGAGTTCAACACTATTGTAGAGAGACTTCGATTTAAATGGTTATGACAATGCTTGGCATTATGTCTTTGAAAAAAATGGAGCAAACTTTAGAAGCTGGAAAACCAAGTTAAGACAAAGATGTATGAACCATTTTCTGAAGATGAAGACCGCACACTAATGTGGGAGAGAATGAGGATGGATGGGAGAGTGGATGAGAGGCAATCCACAAATTTGGTAGAGCAATGGGATACTGAGAAAGATAAGGTAGCTTATGGATGATCGATGATAAAAAGCTTGTAATTATATCATGCATATATAATCTTTATTTTTTTTATTTGCATATATGCAGATGTTATCTGATATAGCTAAGAGAAATAGCCGGGCAAAGAAAATGAATCACACTTAGGGCTCAGGTCCTTTATCACAACTTGAGTATGACATGGTAAGAAATGATTAAGTTATTTATTAGTGTTTTTTATCTAAAATGACATTATTTGATGTTTAAATATCAACGCAAAGAAAGTAATAAAAGTCCAACTATATTAGAGATTATGGAGAGAGCATACTCTGGAAATCCTAGAGTGGTATGTGTCTTTGACCTTTATCATTCTATTCTTATTTTGCAAGTTTTCTTATTGATATTGTTACTTGTTATGTAAAAGGAGAATGCAATGTCCTTTGTTGAAATAGAACGGATTAAACAACCACTAAAATCGCAAGAGGAATTAGAGGAGGAAGCAGTTGCAACAAACTATCGTAATGGGAGAACTGATTATTTGTTTCTGGCGGGAGTTGGAGTAGAAAGAGAGCACTCATCTAGAAAGGTTCTTCAAGCAAAGTTGCATCACATTCAGGTTTAGTATTATACTTTTTAAGTGATGAATGATTTTAATCAGAGTTTAATGGACATGCTTCTTTTAAATGATATTTCCATCTTTTTATGCAAACATATCTGGTGGAAAACAATTGGTAAAGTACTTTCATTTTTAGTATGACAATTTAGAGAACTAAACACTTTTATTAAATTTATTAAATAGGCCATTGTGATGAAATATCAAGAAGATTTTAAGAGAATGGAGGAGAACTTTCAAAAAAATGCACAGCTGGTTATCTGAAGTTGCATCTGTTTATGGGGTTCCTCGACCTGCGGGATGGAATCCATCATTTCAACAGCCATCCACCCATTCATCTCATCAAGGCAATGACCAAAGAAATGAAGAATATGATACTGACTCTGTTACCCACTTGTGACCTTGGAGATTGAAGTAAACTTTCTGATATATTCCGCATTTTTGATATTGGATCATAGTTGTTATGCTTGGCATGACATCATATTTAATAGCAGATTTGTTGATTTTGTTTGGAACATGCTAGAGTAGTAAATGTTCTAGTTGTAACAATCAAGTTTTTTGCAGTATTTTTGTAAGCTACATTTATATGTGTTAGCTATGGATGTTTATGCTAGTGGTATTTATAGCTACCAATATACTTTTAAGCAGGATGGACTTGGTCCTAATGTATGATATTTCCAAGAAATTTGAAATATAAAATTTTACATAGCATAATATGTAACAATTGTAAATATAATTATTATTGGTAACGGAAGATTTGTCAAGAATACACATATAATGACGCATCATCATGGTGAAGTGGCAAATGACGTGGCAAATCCACATCAGCAACCTGACATGATTAGCTTACGCCATGTCACTCAGTGACATGGCAGTTTGTTTGAGGTGTCATCTTGCATGTTGCTGACGGAAATACGGTCACCGATGTTAATTGCTGACACTGTTTAAGCTGATGGATAGTGCGTGACGGTTATTCCGTCACGCCCTTCTGAATATTGACGGGACCTATATAAAGTCTTGACGGAATCTGTTGTCGACCTATACCAAGTATTTTGTAGTGTGAGGTATTAACTCTTAAGATATTGATGTGTCATCGGAGAATACAACAGACTTTGACTGTTTAGAAATACGAAGAGTCAAATGACACATGCAAATGTAAAGAATTAATGGACTCGAGTCGCCGTTTAGACATTGGATTGGTATTTGAAATAAAAATAATAAGAACTAACTATATGTAGTCAATGTAGACATGTGCCCCAAAATTGATGGGCCTTGAGTCATTGCACCCCAGGACAACTCATAGGGCCGGCCCCTCCTCAACTATACTTGTAATGATCATCTCACAAATGACCTCCATGATAATCCCTCCCCCCCCCCCCCCGACATGGCATGATCATCAAGTGTTTCTTTCTTGTTACACAAACAATTTAGGTTCGAATGTTTTTTCCATGTCTTTATTTAATTGTGTTCAGATGTCATGCTTGAGAAGGGCATGCATCGTGACCTATCATAACTCAACGTCGCTCGTGGCCTATCATAACTCAACGTCGCTCCTAGCGGTTAACTTTTCAATCTTCATATTGTGTAATCTCGTCTCCTCCTTGCTTCGGACAAACCTGAGAGCTTTCATACCAGTTTATTGCACATAGTGAAAATAGGATGCATATCAAATAAATAGGTAGCAATCAAGAAATAACCACGACATAATATTTGTAAGGCTCGCCATTAATTAGGCTACGTCCTTGATGGCGACATGGATCTCTCTATATATACTGAAAGAACTGTAGTATGGAGGGTATATATAGTACACCTATACAGATGGATTCCCTAATTATAATACAATTACAATGATAAGTAATCAATTAGGATGGAGGCAAATTCCATAATCACAAATATGGATGAATTTTATGATCAAGCAGAATCTAGATGGATTCTATGATTAATTAGATTCCAAAAATGTCCTCACATCAATCAGAGTTCAGATGGATTCCTAAATAATTTGGAATTAATGCATATCAACCGTTTTCACTATAACTTCAAGATCTTTTATTACTTCCTTTTAGCATTTTTTACAACTTTGAACGAGAGGATTCGACGACCACAAAATGAGATCAGTACATAACCTTATTCTCACAAAGCCCGGATTCACTTATGTATTCAATGTGGTGAGTAAATTCATATATGTTCCATGTAATATTGAAATTGGTGCAATTTGTAATATTCTCTATTACTTGAAGAAGAATCCCTACAAAGTAGGGGTATCCATGGGCGGGTATCCGGCCCATTTGACTATGACCAGCCCCCATCCATTGTTATCGGGTCATAGGTCGATCCGCCCCATTCCAACGGATACCTGATTATAACGGGTATCCGATTAAAATCAACGGAAAATGAGTGCCCAAGGGTATCTGTGGACCGGCTTCATTAGAAGCAAATTACTAATTTATTAGATAAATATTAATCAAAGGACAAAATCGATAATTACATTATTTTTTTTCATAAACTCTATTTATCAACTTTGAAATTCATGATATGTTTTTGATATGTCTCCTTCGTGGATCCATTTCTTCATATTGGCCGTTGCTATTATACAATTTGTTATTTAATATCAAATGTAACATTATTTACGGATTGTATGGTAAATTTTTTTATATGCAATTTTATTAAGCTTTGTTTACTTAACGTTCAAATGATGTTACTATGTATATGATTTCAAAAAGAATGTATATGTCCGATTCCATCCTTGCTTAATATTCAAATGATGTTACTATGTATATGATTTCAAAAAGAATGTATATGTCCAATTCCATCCTTGCGTGTGAACGTGCAAATGCATTTAGATTAAATCTAATCTATATCATATTAATTTCTATTATCTTTTGTATATGATTTGCATCTGTTTCATATCCATATTCTTTTTAACGATTTGGTAATGCATGTCCTATAGCTACCAATATCTATATCCGCATGCATGTTTATATTTTAAAAGAGACAAGAATAATGTTTATAAATCGATATTTGTACTTAACCATTTGCATCGTTTTTTAGTCAATTGGGTAGTGGAAGCTTTTAACCAGATACCCGCAAGTAGCCGTTAATCCAAATGATTTTTTTTGGACATGTATTTCGGGACCCGACTCATCATTTTCACACAGGTACCTGTGAGTTTTTTTATTAATATTGGTAGAAGCGGGGGTAGGGGGATTCGAACCCTAATCCTTTTGAAGTGGGAGCCACTGCTTCTACCACTAGACCATTAGAGGGGTTCTATAACTGTGAGTTTAGGGTCAAAATGAATGGGTCAAACTGGATACTACCCGCTAACCCGGATATATTTGAACACCCGTACTACAAAGGACCATTCTATCATGGGAGGAGAAGATGAATATTGAGTCATATACTAATGCAAAATGGACAAGTTTAGTGGATAATAATCTACTCGCCTTGGGATTACTCTATTTATCATGGGAGGAAATCTTATTATATTATAAAGTAAGAAGCAAGTTGTAGGTGCTAGATCGAGTAGTGATACGGAGTTATGTAATGGTTGATGGTGGGGTACAGATCCTTTGGACTCAAATTATGCTGCAAGATACAAGAAATTTCATAAACCTGCCAATGAAATCAAGCTGCGATAATAAGACAACCATTAATTTTGCAAACGTTCTAGTGCAGCGTGATCGCATCAAGTACGCTGAGGTCTAATGACACTATTTGAGAGGAGATTTACATAAGGCAACTCCCCGCCTTCCTTTCATCATATCAGAGAATTGGCCGACGTGTTTGCACTGCACCTGTTAGTATTTATAATCTAATGTTTCTAAAAAATACACTGCATTTGATATCAATAAAGCATCTAATTTATGTACAGCATTTTGAATGATACTACACTTACCTTACAATCACAAAATAGCCAAAGAATTAGAAGGTCAAAGCGAGAAGATTCTCGCATTGGAGAAACGGGATTTCAGAACTGATGTAATCTGACTCCATAGGGAGAAGTTGGAGCCTAGCACGTTTACTTTCACCGACTTCCTGGAGCCTTCTTTGACGAACTCCACATCTCTGGAGATGGCTTGCTCTGCGAACTCGTGATCTTCAAGGAGCGGCAACGGGGCTAAGCCTTGTGATTCGACGCTCTTTATCCAACCACGAATTACGTAGTTGACAACCTGGTCATGGTTTGTTATATTCAGTTCATTGGTATAGCATTTCTTAGCTAGAAAATCATGGAACTATAAATGAGATGGATAAGCATCATGATTTTAATCTTAAATAGCTTAAGCAACAAAGTTAAAGAGCTCTAAAAAGAGCAACTATCCATTAATCAACAATCACACTATATGCTAGTAGCACTACTAAATGAAGATTCATTATATGTGACTTGGATCATAATCCTTTAGTTGCAGAGATGTTCTGATTCCCTCCCTCAAAATTCGAAATTATCATTCTGCTGCCTATTTGAATCGGATTTATATCCGGATTTGTTTGTTGTGAGATTGCTTATATAGAAACTCTCTGGGTCGGGATTTTGGCTTTTATGCCACAGGTAATCATTTGTAATTTCTCCCTTCTTTCCACGGTGAAATGTGAATTGCCCTTGACGGGGGAACCTTGTAAATCTCTGTGTTCATGTGATCGTATCTTCGTGTATGTTATCCTATATAGATTAAGATTTTCATTGTTGAGAGGTCAAAATCAAACAAGGCTCTCACAGACAGAAAGATACTTCCCAAACAGTAAACCTTTCATAACAATAAAATAGAGCGTGCACGTATAATAAAGTGTTCCATCAACTTTACCTCCAGTCAAAATGGATTTAGAATTTTACATTAGAATCTCCATATTTGCCCAGAAAAATATCGGAGAGAGGAAGAAGCTAAGAAATATCAGATACAAGTACCAAGTTTTTTATTTCATGAAATTTCCGTTTGATATGAGTTGGCAGAAGGTTTTTCAACCCAGGCCAAAACCCAACAAGAAATTGTATTGTACGTGCACATCCACCGGGTTAGGGAAAGCTTGTGATTCAGTTCTTGGATCTAGAAACTTGGACTTAAGTAGTTGGGGTCATCGTGAAGTACTGATTAACTAAAATTGATGAAAAACTAAAAGGTGGTCATACCTCGGGGACTTCATCATGAGGGCAGTGACCAGCGGGGCTGATTTGGTAAAAAGGAGCTTCTGGTACTTTATGCTTTGCTCTGAGTCCCCAAAAAGACTTCACCCATGGATCCTCTTTTCCATACACAAGGCAGATAGGAACATCTTGCAACTTGCATCTAAATACAATGGTGGGAATAGTAAATTAGGCATAATGGAATTTGTATTATGCCCATTTATTATAATTACGCAGAGTATAATTTGTAACAAGGGTTGGCCACAATACCTTATCAAGGATTCCTGGAAAGACAACTTTGCACGGGGAGCAAACATTATAGAAGCAAATGAAGCTGGAGCTGCAGGGTGTTGTGTAACTTCAATTATTTTATCAAAGACTTGATCGACTTTTGTTGAATGATCCGCATATACTTGCTTCAGCACCTCGTAGATGCTTTCTGGTTCACTAATCTTATCCCAGCTGGCCAAATAAATACATGAACTTTAGCCTGGTTTATAGGCATCCCAAAAGGTCTAGCGGCGCAGCTTGTTGCCCGCTTGCCTTCGGTTTCAATGTAAACTTACTATCTCATGTATATTCAATACATTTAATGCAGAAAAAAGGTTAATTAAGATTTATTTTCACAGCCAGTAGTATTAATAGGGATTAATTCGTGAACAGTATAAACATAAAAGGCTACATTAATTTTTCCCAGCGGATTACATTTAATGGAGTTCTAAATCAGATGCTGAAAGAAAAAATAACAGCCGTTTGGTGAATTTTACACGTACACAAATGCAGTGAGCTTTCTCACTCTCGCCGGGAGAGGGAAAGTTCCAGCCCAAGGGAAAAGTTTTGCCAAGCGAGGGGATGTTTCAGGATTCGGAAGAAATCCCCAAAATGGTGTTGCATTAAGGAGTGTGATGCCTCTTACAAGCTCCGGGTTGCAAGCAGCAAAATATAAAGCAATAAAGCCACCTAACGAGTTGCCCACAATATAAACTGGTTCTCCTATGACCTGCAGCACAAAAACAGGCATACATTTATCCGTAGATTGCAATTTAAAGTATTGTAACCATGTTTGTAATAACTAAAGAATCGCAAAAAATATTAAAAAGCCATTATTCCAGTAATTTCCAAGGAAGATGAAGAAAAAGTACAACAATCCTTAGTCAGCATTCATTTCGCTGAAACTATAACAAGATGTATCCATTTCTTAAAAATATAGGGGTCGTTAGTGAAAAGATCTTACTTGAGGAGCCAGAAATAAGCATGCTACTTAGCTAAAAGGGTGAAGAAAACAACAGTTACATCAGAAAGTTCGGACATGTTAACAAAAATCCAAACAAAAACAGTGAAATAGACTACTTTATCTTGGTTTAATGCACAAATAGCCAACCAAATGCTTCTTAGATAATCTCTTTCATATGCCAAGCAGAAAACAGTTTACTCAAAATGGACCATGAATACAACATGTAGTTTCCGTGATCTATATAAAACCCACTTGTATTTGTTTGTTTTATTCCTCTAATGAGTGTTCAATCTCTTTTGTTTTATTCCTCTATTGAGTGTTGTTGAATCTCCTTGCCCTTTTTCAAATAAAAGTATTTTTTCGGTTTGCACCCAAAAAACACAATGAAGAGACTTAAAGACTGCCAAATGCTACATAGTCGCTATTGTTGGCCAAAAATACTCTAGTAAATAAAGTTGAACTATGAAATTTGTGCACTGGTCAGGGGATTCTGTTTATAAACACATGCAAGCAAACATTCACTCTACATTTCAGAGGCACTCGGCTGCTAAATATGACAATACACATAAAGCACCTACCAAAAAAGGTAAATCCCAGAATTACTTTTGTTTATTAGTTACGAAAAGAAGAGTGGAAGCTGTGTTGTAAAAGTCCCCAACTGGCCCGACTAGTAGGTCCGACTAGTCTAGTCAGTGGGGTGACTGACCGAGTACCGACTAATTCTAACTAGGCACACTAGTCGACCAATTTTTGCTTGGAGATACCATATTTTTATATGTTTTTGCTTTTTCTATAAGCAAACTTATTATAATATGCTTAGTGTTTTATTTAAATCCAATTACTTTTTTATTTTATTATGATAGTATAAAAATGTACAAAATCTATGTAAATATATGAATAAAAATTAATTATATATTTAAAATAATCATAAAATTCAAAGCCGATTAAAGTCTGACTATATCCGATTAGTCGTCCGACTGCCGATTAGTCCTTAGTCAGTGACTCGGTCGACCGAGTACCGACTACCGACTTTTACAACCTTGAGTGGAAGGCCCCTTCGAGATACTTATAAGTGGAGAGGAAGCAGAATTAGATGTGAGCATAGTTTTAGAGAGATCTAATTTCATTGGAAGAAAACCTTCCCTTCACACAGTTGTATAAATAACTCATCTTTTTTTCAAGTAGCCTTCTTTGTTATAACCATGTCGATTTAATTTCCTCTTTCAATTCAACAATATGTCAGGCAAGCCCCTCTATAAGAACATTAATTTTCTACTGCGGTATAGGTCTAAATTTGGTATTACTGTCTTTTTAAATTTTATTTCAGACAGCACATGACACCTAAGAAATGTTATATGTATCCCATCAGGACTTCTAAACTGTAAACTGACACAGAAAGCAGAACAAACTCTCGCAACTATCAAGGGTATGGAAATTAGACTAAATAAATGAATTTTATGGGGTATACATTCTTCCCTTTTTTAGTCAACTACAGATAAATACAGAATAGGCAGAAATTTCATGGACGCGACTAATAATGCAGCATTGATAATAAAGAAAAATGCCACCAAAAACCTTTAAAGAAATGTGTGGCATAAGCAATCCAGAGAAATTCATAACTTCAAAAGCAGAAATAAAAAAATACCTGTTCCACAAAATTGTGAACTTGGTCTCGCCACAAATCTGCAGAATAGACAAGCTCCTCGGCCCATGGCTCAGTTTGCTCCCCAAATCCCCATATTTCATCCTTCTCTAAAACGCTCCTTTCTGTTCTAAACATCGTTGGATCTTCAGATGGTAAGGACTTCCCTTGCCCAAGAAAATCCAAAGCATACACCCTGTACTCACGACCCAGATCCCTCAGCTGCTTCTCATAGTGGAAAGAACCAACACCAAATCCAGGAAGAAATAGAATAGCCGGGGAATTGGTGTTCTCTACTCCAGAAGTCTCATAATGCATGGTAAACTTCGGCTTCCATTCCCAGAAACAACTACTCACTGGTGAACTGGAGTTGCTCCCAGGAGATTCGCCAGGCAAACTGGGGATCAATACTTTTGAGAGTGGATCCGCCCTCTTTGAAATGCCACTGAGCTGCAACTCCCCCTCTGCTGTATATGCGCAAAAAGTTTGTGTCATGATACGGGATCTCGGTTTTAATCGTAGCCTTGATACACAAATCACGCCAGCCTTGTTGTGCAGAATAACACTAGAGGTCCTGAAATCCGAGCTCTTGTCGCCCTGTTTTAGGTTTATACTGCATACAGTAGAACAACTTAGAGATAACAGCTCCATCTTGCCCTGCCGATTCTCTCTGCAGCACCTGCCAGATAAATTTTAACCATTTGGACGCACATCCAAACATCCAAATTAAAATTCCAAAAAAAAATTTGTAATTGATACTCTGGTCTGTACATAGACCCAAAATATATGAAAACATCTCTAGCGATTTTCTAGAATCCATAGTCCACTTTGCCAAATAAGCCTTTCAGAAATCAAAAATCCCGAGAACAATTTCAAAAAAAATGCACACGAATGATCCTATCACATCCTACGGTGACACAATCCAGATACATTTGCCATAATCCCAATATCCCGAAAATCCCTCACGAAATTCAGACTTCCTTCCTACCTTGCAAGCACACCCTACTGATCACGCAGCTGTCTCTCTAGACCCTGCGTACTTGATTTGCGCAACATAAACAAGCGAAGACTCCGAAATCTACATACTAATTACTGGGGAAATGAATCAAAGATCGAAGATGACTACTATAATCGCTATAGAATAGGACCAATCCATACCTCGAAGTCGCAGCGGGACGGAGCTACAACTCGAGGTGTGAAGCAGATCTCTGCTCTGGGGGATGTAAGGAGCGTGTCCGATGTGTATTTCGGGGGATTGTATCAAGTCGTTAGAAACATCGCGATATCTCGATCGGACGGCATAGGACTCGCTCTAAGGACCTGTTGATGGGGTCCACGGGACTGTGCGGAAGGGAACACGTGTTATGAGGCATCATAAGAAAGCCGTGCACGAAAGAAATAAGGCTGAGTTGGGCCCCACGAGTGCCCTAATGGACAAATAGAGCCGACGAGGGCGACGCGATCTTTCAATGGGTGGCTGTTATGGATTGGGGGGGTGGGGGTGGCAAATTTAGTTGACCGCAACAGCAGTGGATCAGAAAACAAAAAGAAAGGGATGTTTTTGGAATTGTGCATTTTTTTATTAGGATTTTATCACTTGTGCCCCTCCGAGATATCACAATATCAGTTATGCCCCTATCTTTTTGGTAATATCAGTTGTGTCCCTTACTTCTTGTTATTTTATCACTTGTGCCCCTCGGGTTAGTTACCGTCCATCTGCAGTGCAAACGGACGTTAATTTTGAGGACATAAGCGGAATTAATTTTTTAAAAAAGGTTATGTGGTCATTTTACACCCTCTTCCTCATCCTCTTCTTCTTCCTCCTCTTCCCCATCCTCTTCCTCCTCCTCCAACCTCCTCCTCCTCCCTCTCCGCCCCGCCCCTGCCCCGCGCTGCCCAGCTCCTCCTCCCAGTCCGCCGCCCCAGTCCCGGCCCCGTGCCGCCCAGTCCGCACCCCTCCCAGCCCCGCATCTCCTCCCAGCCCCTCGCCTCCGCCCCTGCCTCTACCCCCTCCCCTCCCCGGCGCCGTGCTCCCTCCCCTGGGCCTCCCTTCCCCTTCAACAAATAGCATCGTGTTCCTTTCAAACCTATAGAATAAGATGAAATCGGTTGCTATTGCTGTGCAACAGAATTGAAGTGGATAGAGGGGTAGTGGAGATGACATGGCGGCGGAAATAAAATGCACCGAAATGGCCTTGTCTTTCCATCACTTGTGCGCCAGATGAAAACACATCTGTTGTGATTGAAATTAGATAACACTGAACTGATTTAGAACAAAATCAATAAATCGAAAAAGTGAGAGGAGTTCTCGGCCATGTCCTTCCGCTCCAGAACAACGCCGCGCGTGGCCTTCCTCACCCCAGCGGCGCACGCCGCGCCCCGACCTACCTTCTCTGCCTCGCCAACCTGCTGCGTACGCGTCGCAGGTTGCGGCGCTTCCAAAGTCCCACCGCCCGCACCTCCTCCCTCCCCCCCCTCCCCCGCACCTCCTCCCCTCCCCGACGCCGTGCCTCCTCCCCCCGCGCCACCTCCCCTCCCCGGCGCCTCACCTCCTCCCCTGCGTCACACCTCCTCCCTGGCGCTGCACCTCCTCCCAGCCCCGCATCGCCTCCCAGCCCGCCGCCCCTGCCCCTACCCCCTCCCCTCCTCGGCGCCGTGCTCGCTCCCCTGGGCCGCCCCCTCCCCGGCGCCGCACCCTGCTCCCCCTCCTCTGGGCCTCCCCCTCCTTCCGTCACGGTCTGCCTCGAGCTCCTCCCTCGAACTCCTCCTCCGCCCCTAATTTTGTTTTGACCATAATACCCTTGTTAACCACACCATGGTTTGAATAAACCATGGTTATTTTAATTTTTTGACGGTTAATCTGACGGAAGGGCATAACTGGTGACGGAGCAAGAAGTGAGGGGCACAACTGATATTACCAAAAAGATAGGGCATAACTGATATTGCGATATCTCGGAGGGGCACAAGTGATAAAATCCCTTTTTTATTTGCCCAACTTTTTGCGAGCCCCTTTACATGGACTACGTGACACGTATCATGTGAGTCACGTGTCTTATTGGAAGCAATCAAGTGTTATGAATCTATCATAATGAATGGTTAGTGGGTTTTGTCGTTAAGAGGGTTTGTTGTGATATGATTGTGTGAAAGTTTGAAAAAATAATTAGAAGTTAAGTATTTTATAACTTTCCAATGATGAGATGGTATATTATAATATTTTTTGTTGGAATAGATGGAAGAGAAATGGATGGTTTGATGTATAAAATGAAAGAGAATGTGTTTTTTGGATAAGCCTTACATGATGGATAATAAAAAATATATGGTGGGTCTCAATGGTTAGAAATGAGGATTTCGGTAGAAAATCTTAGGGAAAACCTCCCCAAAAGGGAGGATAACCCAAATTTTGGAGGGTAACTCCAATCCAAACGATCCCTTAGGCCATGTTCGTTTAAGAATAAGCATTAAAATAAGGGGTCAATTCTCCGCCTGACACGGTTCTTAAGAGTATGACTATTCCCATCTAAATCTCATTATTTCACCTTATTCCACCAGTATTCTTATCTTTATTCCACCCTACCTATCTCTATTCCACATTATTCTCCTTATTCATCTTTCTAGTCGAACAGAGAATATATATTTATTCTCCTTATTCTCCATCCTTATTCTTGCTTATTCCCAAACTAAACGCCCCCTTAGTTTTTGGGGTTATATCGGAGAGGGTTAACTTAGTTTCCGATTAAATAAGTCACAAATGGCTGACATGATTAACATGAATGATCTTAGCCTGTTTCAAAAATCGATCTTTTTGTTGTTGAAGACAGTAATAGCTACTGTAGTCGTTGTTGTGTATTTATTTATTTGTATTTTGTGTGAGTTATAAAATAAATCTCAACCCATCTCTTGATTCTCAATGGGGAGCTTCATTTTTCAAATGTAACAAAGAAGGGTATGAATTTTCAACTTTATGGTTTAACGCCTACATAAAAAGGTCATAAAAGCTTAGGGAGGCTAGTAGTTGAGACAAAAAATAAGAAGATCATGTCCCTCTTTATTACATTAGAAAACTTAGATTTTAATTAGGACTCGAAGCATAGTTGTGGCCCTTTAATATCATTTTATTTTTTTTAAAATATATTTTATGTTGTACATAATAGTTCCCTTTTTAGTTATTTATATATATAATCATGCATAGTTTTGTACTTGCATGCTTTTTCATTGATAATAGTGAATTACATGGAAATCTTGATAGTGACTCTGTCTTATACGTAGAACCATCCATTAGTTTGTTCCACTAATGCAACCATTCTCTTGAGTTAATCTTAACAACGAAATCCAAATGATTATATTTACTTATTTCATTTATTATTCATGCACACTTTCGCTCCTGGTCATCTTCCTTTCCCCAACACCTCCTTCTCCCATGACCCCCCCCCCCCCCCCATCCCCATTGTCGCCACTCCTGATCTCCGTCAATGCCTCCCTTAACACCTCCACCTCCTTCGATCTCCACAGTCGCGAACACCACCTCAACGACCTCTCCCCGAAGCCCTCACCATGCATCATTGAGATGGAGGTGAGGAGATGGAGCATAAGGCACCTCCATCTCGGCAATCATAATTGCAAAATTATTCAGAAAACAAAAACTATTAGAGAGAGATTGATGGGAGACGGGCAACAAGCTGCGCTGCAATCCAATTCTTCGAAATACAACATCAATAGATCTGGGCACTATGACATTGTTGTGCATGATTCTTTGGACCCTTTTCGTTGGACCCTTTTGAGAAGTTGTACTGCTTCAGTAGCCAAAAATCCGAAGGTGTCAACATCAATAGATCTCGGCAATGGATCGAGCATCGCCCCCTTCGTCCTCGAGGCTGCTACCACCACCTAGGGTCGTTTCTGAGGGTTGTTTCTGAGTGCAATGGGCCAAGGCCCATCAATTTGAGTGGCTTATTTTTACATGTATTCAGCATTTATTTTAAGAAAAAAAATAGCATATGACTTAATGGGGTCTTATAGAATCAAATTTTCGATAAAATAACTCACCAAAAAATTGACCTTTATGGAGTCAGATTTTTCGATGAAACAACTTGCTGAAAATGGGCCCTTATGAAATCAAATTTTTCTATGAAACAACTCATAGAAATGAATCCTTATAGAATCGAATTTTCAAAGAACAGCTCAATGTTAAAGCTCAAAATTTAATAGAACTATATAAGAGCACATTTGTTCACCAAAATTTTTTCTAAATGTCATTTTTTCTTTTGCCTAAGGCGCATGAAATGTTGGGAACAGCTCTGCCACCACCATTATCCTCTGCCTCGACGAGCCCCTCGTCCTCCTTGTGTCTGTCGTAGTCCTTGCTTAGTTGTCGACTGGTCCCACCAACACAACCCTTCCGCGACACCCAACCGCTTCGCATCTGCCTTGACGGGCCTCTCATCACTGCAACGACGTGCGGCGACCAATGTCACTAGAAAACGACGGTAGCTGGTCAAAACCGACCCGTCATTGGGGCTCATATGTCCCCGTAACAACAGCACGCACACCACCAACCTCCTTAACCCCATTCCGCCGCGTTAACAAGGATCAAATATCATAGACCATCATAAAAAAAACGGATTTTTTTCTCTTGAAACATGGGAAAGCACATAGCTGCAAAAATGATGCTAGTTAAAGCAAGCAGAGTGTGCTTCCATATTTCGTTACCGACCATGGTGATGATGGCAACGATGATGGACATCAAGAAGGAGGATTTGCTGGAGCAGGATATAGGGGAGATGGAAGGAGGAGAAAATAGGTATGGTAGCATATGTAAATATGAGTACTAACAAAGGTAAAATTGTTAGCATTTAATGGAATCATGATTGTTAGTGGAAAAAATTGACGAAAAATAGCACATGGTTATGTCATGTAATGATTGACAACTACTAAAAGGCTATACGTGTAATTTACGATTATAAAGGGAAGAGTTTGTGAATATGAAGGTATACAAGGTTATGGGTGTAAAATATCCCTTCTTTTTATTTTAGTTCTTATATTTTATTTTCCTACATTTTGTATATGTACATAAATATATGTGTGATTTCTTTATATAATGTGTATTTATATGTGAAATATTATGTACAAATACACATATAAAGATTCGTATATACAAACACATAAATGCATACACATATATGCATATACTATTGGATATACGAGCCCACGGCGAGCCATTATGCAATAAATATTATTGTGAATACCATTCCATGATCGGAAATGAAGAATAATTAATTTACATAATAAGTCCCTTAGTACAATTAAGATTATGTACCAAGGCCATCTTAATTATCATACAACTGTTGATTCAATTGTTGAATCATAGCGGCTGGTGCTTGGATGAATATCTAAAGAGTTAGATTGAGGACTCATCAAGCACCATCTAATGATTAAGAGATGATCTCCAGTCTGAGTAGGAGATGGAAATCCTTCTCTAATGGGCTGATATGTAACTGACATGTTGATGCAGGTCATCTACATAGGAATAAAGATTCAGAGGTGTTAGATAAGTTAGGTCAAAGAATTAACTTAACGAGATCGAGATAACCAAAGACCTATGATGTATGCTATCACGATATAGGCATGCATCCGCTGATCAGAGACAGATGTATTACTATGTGTTTGAGTATGTACATTTGATAGTATGTTGATGGCCTAATCAAGGTCTATACACCGGCGCGTTGGTGTGCATACAAGGGCATATGAGTAATACGATCTCAACGGATCATACAGGTTCATTACTAAACCAGAAGGCATGAGCTCACTCATGAGATATTGGGATCAAATTCTGTGGACGGTCGTCTCGCTTTGGAATCTTGATTGAATTTGTAAGTTTGATATATACTTTTGGAAAGTATATGATCAATACCTAGGTATGATATATGCTTTTGGAAATCATATGATCGATATCAAATCCCAATGATCAAATGAGAATCGTAATGATGAAACCCTGAAGGAGACAGTCTAAATGAGATCTAAAACTTCTGATTTATTCTAGGTCTTCTAGTATGCGGGATGTATGGGTATTAGGAATACATGAGGTACATGAGGGTGATATGATCATAAACGATTGTATAACCATGACACTTTCATTCCTAGGGGATGATGAAACGGGTTTGGATTTTAGTGACTCCTCTCAATAGAGAAGTAATCTGATATTGGTTCAAATATTGGACAGTGATCTGAATGTGATTCAGATGCAATGAAAAGATTAGATTTATGGTTTTGATTTGATCAAACATCTATAGGAGGTCGCAAGATCCTGGATTTGAGATATGATCTTAATATCCAAGTCACTATATATGGAACGTACGATCACCATGTCCTTATCTCCAAGTATCCGCAGAGAAAACGCATTGTTCTTGAATGAGTTCAAGAATAATTTCATTGTTGATATTATATATGAGCATTGAGCAAAAAAGATAATTAAATGTGATTTAATTATTGTAAATAATATGAATGTGATTCATATTATTTGGGAACATGAGAAATGGATAATTAAAGGTGATTTAGTTATCATAAATAATGTGAATGAGATTCATATTATTTAAGTGTATGAGATTTGAGATCTTAGATAATTAAATATGATTTAATTATCAAGAATATGAATAATGTAGATAGCACTATCCATATAATTCATATATATTATAAATATGATTTATAATATATATAATAAAGAGCTATTTGTAAATTACATTTAATTTAAATGTTGATGTGAATTGGATTCACATCAGACAATTAATTGAAAATGTAATTTACATTATATTTTGGGTTGTGAATGTGATTCACAGATTTCCAATGGCATGATTGCAATGTTCAAAAAATAAATTGGATTTATTTTTGTGAAATAATTTGCAACAAAATTTGTTATAAAATATTAGAAATTTTCATGGGATAATGTAATATCATTATATAAAGAGATAAAAGTCACCTTCCATCTAAAGGTGGTGGACGACCACCAAATCCTAATTGGATTGGTCGTCCCTCCATTTTTATGGGAAGAGGCTAATCTCTTTCCAATTTTCTCCATGAATAATTGATTTAATTGAAGGTTAATTTATATTGATTATTATTCAATATATATTAAATTAAATTAATTATTGTTGTGTTTTTACAAGAAAATCATGGTCATTAAAAGAAACACAAATTAGTGTGAACCATTAGATTTGTGTTGTCCATGGATTGGGATCCATGGACTCCCAAACTATTATATAAGAAGATGCAACACTAGATCTTCTCTTGATAATGGAAAATATGCTCTTTTCCTTTCTCTCTTTACACGCCAAGTCTCCCTCTCTCTCATTGTGGTCGTCCACCATGGAGCCCTAGAGAGAATCGACATCATCGTCGCATCGTCGTTATACTGTCGGATCATTTGCTCAAGGATATTCGTCTCCTTTGGTGCACCTCACTCATGAAGAAGATGTTGGATCACTTAAGGCGAGATCAGGATATTCACCGCAATCATCAACATGGATTGCAAGGAGCACACGTTTCATCAACGTGCTTGCAAGCGTCTCCTCCGTTGGATCGGACTAGAGATGGGAGATCTCTTCGTTTAGAGACTCGATCGCAACCACGCTTCAAGAGTTAAACCTAATATTTGTTTGCGGTTTAAATGAAACGTTTCGAGAAGTGTTCTTGGTCATGCGGTTTCATCGTTCAAATTTTTTAAATTCCGATGCCCAAGGGCTAGTACGACTAGTCGCTCCCGATCGCATATGATGCAATCTCCATGCTTTTGTGATGTGTTAAGGATTTTTCCATATCCTTCAAATAGTATTAGAGCTATAGGTCTGAGGTTTAGGATATGGTCCTTAAATCAAAGATGACTTGGGCATTTTTTATTGTGCGAACTTTCATCGCATTTTGTTCACGCAGCCCTAATTTGAGTGATTTTTCACCCAGTTTAAATGTGTCTAAACTTGAAATTATCATTTGGATTATATTCCCCAATAAATAAGTAAATCATCAGACTTGAGTTTGCGTGATTTGGAATCCGTTTGATCAAGTTATGATCATTTTAGTGAACATATATCCACTATTTCGGAGATGGTAATTTTGACATAATTAAAGAGTTAATTACTATTTTTAAAACACCTAGAAATGTGTGTCTATCACTTGAATTTTATTATAAATTAAATTGGTAAATCAAAGAAAGTTAATTTGTGTGATTTGGATTTAAATTGATTGAGATATGATAATTTTAGCTAGTAGGGGTCACTGCTGAAAATTACTTTCCCAATCAAGAATCGTGTTATTGACATTTAATCAATTAGTTGAAATTAATTTTTAATTTCCTAAAATAATTATTTATAAATATTTCGTAAAATATTTTAAGATGATTATTTCGTTAAATAGCATTACCTTAACCAAATTTGATTAGATATGATCTAGATCACAATTGGTTACATGAACCTTCCAACAAACATTGATGCTTGAATAAGATTGGGGATTTGTTTAGCAAATCTCCTTATAATATTAATCAAAAATATATTGATAAATATTATATGGTATAACTTCAGTTGAAAGACCGATTACCATCTCAAATGCAAAATGATCAAATCATATTATCCTGACCTGAGGCGGGTACGGTGTCCAGTCAGGGATCGTTGGGGTAGCAGATTGTTTTGTGAGCGGTTTGTTCCACTCCCGTCGGTACTGGACATGATAGTGGGTAAGGAAAGGATAATTCTTGAAGCGATCATGATGCATTTTTCTAATTATTAAAATTCGAATAATACGTATTTTGATATTATACCATCCTTCAAGAAAAATTAAAAATTATTTGTTGGTTGATTGATTGGATTGATAATTGATTTAATATGATTAAATTAATTAAATTCAACTAAACACTATATTATGAATAGAGTAGTATTTCTCTTAGAAGAATTAATTATGTGATTACAATTCATAATTAATTAGAATTTAAACACGTTATGAAGGATCACATAAGTGGCATCCATGGTCTTCTATCAAGGCGAAGGGTTATGTCGCTAGGGATTGTATGTAGAAGACGCATGTCCAAAGTGATAGCTCCTGCATACAAGCGCATCTGGATCGGACTCTTTGCTTCTCGAAAGAGTAAGGTCGTATTCTTAGTAACCCCAATATCGAGTCCTCATATTATTGGGACGATATTGGATTGCACGTAGCGAGTTCTAATCTTGATGATGGTTGGTTCAATTAATGATGGGTCAACATCACCTTAGGGGTGGTGGGCTCGAGTGTTAAAGACCGAATTGGAATGCAAGTTGAACTTGCAATGCGGAATGAGTTACTGATACTTTTTATCCAAGTTGCAAGTTCTCATATTATTGGAATGTAAAAAAGATAAGAAAGGAGATCCCAGATCTTGCTTGAGATATACTGGTAAGTATATCCTTACATTGAAAGTGATTAAGGGAACAAACTTTTAGTATTGATGAGGCAAGACAACTTTGGTATAAAAAAACCTAAATCAAAGTAATATATATATATATGCAAATTTCTTATTTCAAATAATCCTCATTAAACCCACTCAATACTATACTCAATAATAACCAGTAAAATATCATAGATTGGATCCATGATCAAGAAATTGTACTTGCAGTTGGACACATATGGTATGTGGTTGCAATGTGCAAGTTTCCTCATAATAATATGGAATGACAATTAAATAGACAACAAAGACAACAACCTAGGGTTTGTATGTCTCTATAGTTTTTGATATCTCATCGAGTGTGCTTTGGAAGTATCATGTCAATAGTGATCGTAATTGTCAAATAATCCTTATAAAATCTAAGAAGATGTTTTTGGCATATATATGTGCTCTCAACATTTATTCATGAATGACATGGTTCACTGCATTTTGCAGAATGGTGAGTCAATAAGAAATGATGTCCTCAAAATGTTTGAGTACCTACCTGAACCAGAGCCTCTTAAAGTTTAGATGGATGTAGATGCGATGAGTGTCATCATTCTACTGTCTATACTCAAGTCATTCATGAAGCTTAATAATATTCATATTGTATGAATTGAATGAAGCATGTATAAAATGTTGAAATACTCTTGTATTGAAATCCTTTGAATTCAACATAAGAGATCCTTTGTCTTAAGCAATGGATGTTTATAGATGAAGGGAGCGCAGTGGAAGCTTGGGTCTAACTGAAGTAAGAAGGAAAGTCAAAGAGTTGACTGTACTTCTGTAACTTTCATATGACATCCAAAGAGTTGGATTAATGCTAATACTGCAATAAGCCGATATACTGATAGTGTAACTTGACAGATACTGCAATAAGATCCTTAGAGAATGATCCTGATAGTGCATCGGAATATTATACATATACATCTAATCGTTGAAATTGACTTGCTTATTGGGTAAGATCAAAGTCTAAAATTGTATCTCATTCTTCTAATAACACTTGCAGTCGATTGCCTATGTTTTAGAAGATTAGAAAATTTGATTATAAGGTTTAATTGTCGTCCACATGGATATTGATGCACTTGTTGCAACAATTTCTTTTGAATAGATAGACTTCATATTTTCAGTGGGAGAGCCCTTAGTCTTAGAGAATATCTCTATAACCTAGATATTAGAATACATTCATTATTTATTTCTAAATGTTGGAAATGAACATATATTCCGGAATAGACCTATCATAAAGAGTTATGATGTATATATTTCAGATAGTAATCTAACATCTAGAGGATTCTACTAAATAAGAAAATTAATGAATGTTTCATTAACATTTCTAATATTGAAAATTAAACATTAAAAGATCATAAGAGGATGAAGATCATTTGACAATGATCTGGCATCGAGTCTTGGACATATGTCTATTGATAAGATCAATAGACTAGTAAGAGATGAAACTTTAGATTGTCTGAAATTTTAAATCGTACATACTTGTGAATATTATATTCAAAGTAAAAACATCCAATACGTCCTTCTCTAGGAATGGTGTATTATGCCAAGGTATTTAAGATCTCACACATATCGGTGTATGTGGATCATCTATATCATAATGAACATTAATGATATGTGATACCCATTGATGATTATTTGTGATATAAAACTTGTTCTCTTCACCTTAGAAACCTTGAAAAGTTCAAAGATTTCACAATTTTGGTTGAGAACCAAAGTTTCAAGGAAGATGACATGAATTTGATCTAACTTAGGTAGTCAGTACCTATTAGATGAATTAATGGAATACCTTTTAGAGAAAGGAATATCATTCCTATCTCAATCCTCCTAATACATCTAAACTCAATAGAGTTGTAGGGAGATACAATTGGATCATGTGTGGCATGATTTGATCATTGATGAATATTAGCATAATTACCTCTTAGTTTACAGGTATATATGTAGTAGAGACTACAATATATATCCTTAATAAGATTCCATGCAAATATAAACCCGAACATCCTCATAAGCTATGATTTGAAACCTAGCCTAGTGTTGGACACTTGAGGATTTAGGGTTGCTTTGGTCCATAACTTTGTCATAGATCCAAGTAAGCTAGAATCTAGCACCAGAGAGTGTTGTTTCATTAGGAAAATAAAGGATGGTATTGGATACCTATTTTATGACTATGAGATTCTTAAAGATTTCATCTCTAAGGATATGATTCTTGGATGACGACTCTCTTGAGAATCAAGATGAAAATGAAGTAAAGGAACTCATTGAATCTTGAAAAGATAATGAGTCTCATGAAATAGTATACTAAAAGGACGATTAAATATGAAACACTCATACCTCTTCAAATTAGCTTGAGGATGAATTCCATGTGTCAGAGAAATCTGACAATGATCGAACTTCATATGATTAAGCTTCTGTAGATCATGCCATGGGGAGATGAATATTAGCAATGAAGTCTAAAGTAGACTTCACCTAAAGGATCCACCTATAAGGGTAAGACCCGTTAGGTGTAAATGGATCTCCAAGAGAAAGAGGGAACCTGATGAGAAGGTGCATACCTTCAAAGCACGGTTCATATCCATACACACCAAAGTGAAGACATCACTTGCGATGGGACTTGCTCTCTAATGACCATGCTTAAACCCATCATAATATTGTTAACTATAGCTACACAACTTGACTTCGACATCTACGAGATGGAAGTTAATATTGCATTCCTCTATGAATACCTATCTGAGGATATTCATATGAAGTAACCTCAGGGCTTCATGGTTGAGGAAAGCAAGGTGTGCAAGCTAAAGGAACTCCATCTATGGACTCAAATAAGCTTCTTGTAGTTGGAACATCAGATTTAATGAAATTATAAAGATTATGATTTCAGAAAGAAGCTTGATGAACTATGTGAAGCTTAGTGGGAGTGCCATTGTGTTCTTCGTGTCAGATGTAGATGATATCCTGATCATTTGAAATGGTATAAGGATGATGATAAGTGTTTTATAATCTGGTAGTTCCATACCTTGAGATATGATATCAAGGATACCTCTTAGATCTCAGTTCTAAAGACGTTCATGATCAAAGAAAAGAGGGCATTGGGACCATCACATTAGTGGTACACCTTGGACATGTTCCATTTGGGAAAATTTCAATTATGGTTTCCTTCCCTTAAGATATGGTGCTAAGCTATCTGAAGGGATAACACCTCAAAGAGTTGAGGAAGTGAATGCTAAAACTGTTTGCCCTTGTGCATTAGTTATGAGAAGCCTGGTGTATGCTAGATGTGTATAAAAGTTAGATATCTGCCATGTAGTGGGAGTAGTAAATTGTTACTAATCCTACTATGGAAATAAAACACTTGATTGCAACAATAACAATAGCTTCAAAGAGGACAAGACTTATCTTTAAGATCTCTAAGTCTTATCTTTAAGAACTTAAGACTTTATAGATAGTGATCTAAAAGGGTCGTAATCGTAGATACCTTAGGAGATAAAGATCTCTAGGGATAAGGGCATTCTGATAAGGATAATATAAATTACATACTGGTTATAACGACTGTTGAGTTGTAGTGTCATAGACACTAGAACTGCTTCAACAAGATTGAGTATTGGTTACATAAGATGCAGCATTCGCATTGGATGCGAGCACTGTTACTAGGAGATACACAAGTACCATAAAAGGACTTGGCATAGTCTCTCAGAAATAGAGTGATTGATCAGCTTATCTAGCTATTTTTCTAAATAGCTTATAATTGTCACATGAGTGTGGGTTTAAAGATTAGCCCATTAATGGCTCTTTGGACTAGTGGGAGATAGTTGGACATGCGAGCCCATGACGAGTCATTATGCAATAAATATTATTGCGAATATCATTCCCTGATCTGAAATGAAGAGTAATTAATTTATATAATAGGTCCCTTAGTACAATTAGGGTTATGTACTGATGAATCTATGTTTCATCATCTTTATTCTATCATTTTGGCCTCAAAAACCCTAGTAAATGCGTGTAAATTCTATTAATTTAGGCTTTTATCATTCATGCATTAGTGTACAAATTGTGTATCAAATACTATTTTTAAAGACAAAATTATATAATAAAGAAAAGAAAAGAATAAGAATAAAATATTGCAAATATTTTATTATCTGAAACCCCGAGACCTAGGCATCTCGATGACTAGGCCGACAAGGAATAAAGTATTGGGAGATAAGGGCCACAATCCAATAAAAATTCATTTTATTTAATTCATTCTTTATTCATTTTGGGACTTATTTTTAGTTCCACTTTTTATACTTCAAATAATGAAACTTTGTGCATGAAAGTTATAGATAATTAAATATAGAAAAATACAAAATTGATTTCACTCAAAAACAATGTACAGATAAAAAGTTATGATCTGAATAAGTTTCCAGAATCCCAACTTCCTAGACTTGTTAATGAAGGTGGTTTCATATTCTACGGAGCTACGGTTTGAAAGTTGAGTTTTGGACCCCTATTGTATACCTGTACAGATTAAAATATTCATTTTATTTATTATTCATTATTTTCATAAATTTATATTTTTATAATTTTGTAAATATTATTTATAATATGTGTTTGTATTAAAACTTGAATAAAAACATAAAGAAAACAAAAAAATTAAATACTTCTATACAATATATAGGTATAATACATGTAAATGTACCTATATGATTAATACTTCTATTTATTTAAGTATATAAAATAAATCATAAAAATAAAATAAAAATATATTTAAGTCCATAAAAATAATTCATAAATATATAAAATAATAAACAAAATAAATAAAATTAAATATACAAAATAAAAATAAAATATTAAAATATATAGATAAAGATACCTATATAGCTCATAAAAGGCAACTTGTAATATTATACCTTGAAAAAATAAATAAAAATCATAATAAAATAATTTAAAAATTAATAAATATTTTTTTTATTTAATAACCTAAAATTAATAAAATCATTTATTATTTTAAATCGAATTAACAAATCTTTTTTGTAAGGAATTTTCTGGTTGGTCCACGTGGACCAACCAGAAACCTTCTTTGGTTGACCTCGGTCAACTCTCTGACGGAGGTCTGATTTGTGTCAGACTGTGATTTTTTGCCATCTTCGTGGATTTATCGAGGCGCATCCTTTCCTCCTTTCATGATGCTTCCTTCTGCAATTTTTCTTCCCTTTAATCCATGATACACGCCTATGGTTTTTCTTGGGGATTGAATCACTGAATCGATCGATGCACCTCATTCTTTGAGCTGCTCGACCACTCGTTCAAAAATACCCATCCGACCTTCCCTTCTTCCTTGAACCCTTTTTAACCCTCGTTTGGAATCTTGTCACCATACTCTAGACTGGCGAAGGTGACAGGTTCGCCTCCAACACGTGCGCGGAGCTCAGGCGAGACGTCGAAGGGCCGTTTCATCCCATCTCTGGCCAAGTGTCTGTCGAGGTTCATCTCTGGCTTCCGACCATTAAGGTGCATGTTTCTTTGTTTTTCCTTTTGCATTTTTGTTTCCCGTAGTCGTAGGATCTACCTCCGTCTTTCATTTCGTGATTTTCTCCGTCGAATCATCATCTCCACCATATCGTCGGAGCTCGCTCCGACGAGCTTCATCCTCGTTGTTTCCCGCATCCATTTGCTCCGCCAACTAACGAGGCATTTTACCCTCACGGTTTAACTTGTCTTTGTGCAGGACCTAGGAGCATCGAGATCAGCTGGAGCTATTTTGAGGAAGGCCGGAGGTACCTGGAGCTCTCTAGCTTCCCCGTCGTCGTGGGAGAGTTCCGGTGCCCCCCCCCCCTCGGGCATCCTGATGCTTCCAACACATAGAGGGTCCCTGCAGGTCTGATTTGGGGCATTTTGGAGCCGCATAGAGCATCGGAGGTTGACGATCTAGCCAGGAGAACCCCGCCCTCGGCGGAGCTCCTCCCAGTTCATCGTCCGGCCTCCGCAACCGTCAGATTGGCCCACGTTCTTGGCGAGCTTCAGCTGGCGTTGGATCTGGGATGTGCAGCATTGTTTGATCTTCAGCCGAGATCTAATCGCAGTCGTTGTCCGCAAAGCGTCATCGCGCATTACGGGTGTGTCGTCCGCCGTCGGATCCACTTCGGCTGTGGGTAATTTTGTATTATACCCTTGGCCAATTTTGTATTAATTTATTAAGACCTAATCTTTTCTTTGCAGTTCTTTTATTTTGTACATTTTGAAAACGAGCCCTTGTGGTCCTATGATTTGCACTTTTGCCCCTAGCCACGTCACCTCACGTGACTGATGAATCCACGATTCATCATCTTAATATCTTGATCTTAGCAAAATCCCCAAGTAAAATCCCAAATAAATGTCCATAAAATCCATAAATTAACAAAATGACTCTTGTAAATAAAATACATTAATTATTGTATATTATATTGTAGAAAATAAATTACAATAAAAAGCCGCAAAATCAAAGGAGTTTTATACATGTAAATAGCCCAAAACTTCATGTATTTTTAATAATTTCATTTTAACTCCTTTTTACCTAATTCTTTCTCTAACTTGTTTATAAAAATGTATATAAAAATACAAAAATACAAAACAAATTTCACCTCAAATAAATGCTCCTAGATTCCAAAGAGAAAAAAGCCGTAAAGTCCAACTTCCAAGCTAAATTCCCGCTCCATATGAACTCCAAATTCACCAAACTCACTTTTAAAGTTCAAGTTAGAAAATTATCTATCCAACGGAAGTGGTTTCATTAAAATCGGAGCTCATTTGCAAAAGTTGGGTTTTAGGACCTAGATGTACATTGTACTATGTATATATTCATTCTTTAGTCATTTTTTATTTTATCTTTCTCAATTACTAAAAATACAAAAAATTATACTTGTGTTGTATTTTAATTGTAGTATTTTATTGTATTTTTCCGTTGTAAATATCTCTTATTAAAAAAAGATAAAAAAAAGTACATATTAGAAAAGTAAAAAAATTGTGTACATGTTGTTTGTCTTCCATTGTAAATTCTCCACTATTTCTCTTCTCTTTTTATTTTATTGTATTTAAAGTAGACAACTTTATTTATTTATTTATTTATTATTTAATTTCCATTCTCTACAATAACCACCAATTCAACTCCATTATTCCACCATTTTTCCCAACTTCCCATTCAGCTCCATTAATAATACAACCTCCCATTCAACTCCACCACTTTAATAACCTCTCATTCAATCATCTTTATATACATGTCATTCTCCTCAATTTTGCCTTTGATCCATCTTTATGTGAGGAGAGCCAAGTTCCCAGAGTTGAATCGGTGACAGCGACGCAACCGCGGTCGAGCGACGACGGCCCTCTCTCCGGTGTGATCCGTTGGCTTTTTGGCCAACATCGCAGCCGCATCCGCGCGCTGCTCGAGCTCATCGCACGCCGGCGATTCGAGCGAAGACCGTGCTCACGAGAGCACTTCATAGGCGACCGTCCATCGTAGGTAATTTTTCGGCTTATTTTATCATCTTGGTATTTTTGCAATTTTTTTAGCACACAACATATCATCCCTTCCACCACCACCATCACTCCATTTTTTTATCATCACCACCACCATCTTACTGTTCTTTTTATCATATTCCCTTTCTTAACAATTTTTTAAAAAAAAATTAAAAACAAAAAAAGTCCCTTTTTATTACAGCAGAAAAAAAGAAATCAAAAAAAAATAAAAAAACAAAAAAAATAGCCGCAGCAGCGGTGGGGGAGCACCCACCGCCGCCGCCCTTCTCATCAACGGCAGGCGGCTCCGCCGCCCACCACCGGCGGCCTCAGTCACCGTGCGGTACCGCCCCCCCTTCCAGCAGGCGCCGCCGTCATCCACACCAGCGGCTCCGCCCCCAGCCCTCCTCCGCGCGCGACCGCGCGAGCGGCCCCACGCCACCGTCGACTTCACAGCCCCCGCGTCTCCGCCGCACCAGGCGGCACCGCACGGCCGTGCGCGGCCGTCTGCCCTCTGCCTCAGCCCGCGCCGACGCCATTTCTCCTGTTGGGTTCTCCTCCCGTCACAGCCAGGTAGAAGGTCAAATTTGTTGATATGTTTATTTTGTAAAAATTGCAACTTTTCCCATTTATGTTTATGTAATTGCAGTTTAGTCCCTGTACATAAATTTAAGTTATCTTTTCAATTTCTGTATTTGCACCAATACCCTTATGTTTGACTATTAATTTGGACATCTGATTTGCATCTTTTTATTCAATGAAAAATGTGTTGATGTTGAGCAACTAATTCTATACCTCATAGATATTTATTTATATTTTTGTTGCCTTTGGATAATTTATTAAAAATGATTAACTGAAATTCTTTGTATTTTACCCATTTTGTGCTCTTAAAATTATATCTCACACACGGTTGCTTTAAAAATTCCACGAAAATTATATATGATGCCTTGATATGTGATGAACTTACTGTCCAAATTTCATCTAAAATGAAGATGTCTTGTGCCTGAAATAATTTGTAGAGTGAATTTAGTGTTTGATTTTTAATTAAATCTACATAAATCATTTTTGCAAAATTTCAACTCTTTTGGATTGCTTATCTAAATATCTTTCTGAGATAATTTGCACTCTGATTATATTGATAATGTAGATTTAATAGAAATTAATTACTCATTGCCACTCTGTTTTTAGTAAAAAAATCCATAAAAATTAATACTTTGTCAAAAAAATTCCAAAAAAATTACTGTAGTCTCCTTGCATCATGTTTTAGTTCCAGTATTTTTTTCATAATTTTTGCTTACTGTTTGTGTGATAAATTGCGAAAAAACCCCATAAAAAGTGTGCATTTTTCATTGTTGCATTTTAAACCTAAAAAATTTCAAAAAAATATGTTTTGTGTTTCTCACTGAATTAGGATCCTAGAAAAAATACAAATTGGCTAAATTGGACTTCTTTTCCATTAAAATTAATTTGGCCTTGTTTGTGTTTTCTAAGTGTCATAATTCACCCGCATTTGCATTTGCATTTGTTCTCGCATTAAAAAATCTAAAAAAATACCGCATTGGATATCTAGACCTAAGTTTTTAAATTAAACCCAAAGTTATTCCTTTGCCTCCCTGAGTTCGATCCCGGACTTGCTCGGGATATAAATTAAGCCGAGACACTCTTCACGGAGATCCTTCTCTCAGTTCTGACCGAATCGCTAAGTACACGTGCTACAACGTGACCAAATTAAAAATCGTATTTAGCGACTCGTCAGTGACCTGTGCACGTGAGGTGGCGATTTTACGGCCAGGCCCTCACCATTTTCGTTATTGCACATAGATTTGGAAACTTTTGAATTTAGTATAATCTTTTTAGGACATTTTGTATTCCGGACCCCACGTTTTTGCATATTACGTTTTAGTCCTCTCCAGGCACGTGCGTGTCACATACGAGCCTGGCATTTTTGTGGTGATAACCTTGCACTTTTTGTGATTAATATTTAGTCCAAAAAAATTAGTTAGTTATAGTTTTTGTGGAAAAATTGCATTCAACCCCCTGTACTTTTAAATATTTCCAAAAATACCCCTGCTAAGCTGAATTTTCTCTTTGTCTCTTGCATTTATTTCATGCATCTATAAACCCCTAAAAATTCCCAAAAAAATACCCTAGCTTCCAGTTTCATTCCTCTTTCATGTCATATTTTTATTTTGCATTTTTGCTGCATTTTAAAATTTATAAAAATTCAAAAACATGCATTTTCTTCCCTGTTTGCATTAGAAAATCCATAAAAATTATAAAACGCTTTTAAAAAATTCACAAAAATTATATTTTGTGTATTTGAGTGTCTTTTATATCCATATCAAAAATTACTAAAAATAGAAAAGAAAATTCCTAAAAATAGAAAAACACTAAAAATCTGTATAAAAATATTAAAAATCCATAAAAAATCATAAAAATATAATCTTTGTTTTTGAATGTTCTATATTTTATTATATTTATTTTAAAATTAATTTGGAGAATTTTTGTTATTATTTACTATTTTTATCTCCATTTTAATCTTGGATTAATATTTTATTCACTATTTTCAGTGTTTTTGACTTTAAAAATACCAAAAAATTAGGAAAATATAGAAAAACCACAAAAACATAAGAAAATTATAAAAAGCACAAAAATATTTTATCTCTTGAATTTTACTTATTTTTACATATTTTTATAAATACCTTATCTCTCTCTTTTCTTAGTTTCTATATATTTTATTTTATAAATTAAAAGAAAAAGGAAATATAAAAATATAAAATATAAAAAAAGAAAATACAAAATCAGAAATTAAAATCAAAATATAAAATATAAAAATTAAAAATAAAATAAAAATTGTAAAATTAAAAACCCACAAAAAATAGCACTTATAGACAAATCATCACATTCACATTTTGTGCATTATTGCCCCGTTCTACCTGTCTGCTCCTTGTGTTTGGCCTCTACATGCTTGAACTATACACACATTTTGTAGAGTTATAATAAATTTTAACTCCACACTGCTTTTCATTGTTTGATCTCTGTTGTGGGTTAATTGTTGTTTGAAATTGGATTTCTTGTGGATCGCCACAGCAACAGCGTCTCCGCCTTGTGCGAGACGTACTTTAGACCCGTGAAAAATCGTGTTCTACAAATGGCGTCGTTGCCGGGGAGCAACAGCACGTAGATCGATTTTCTTTGATTGATTGTGATTATTTGCTTGTTTTTGTGCTTCACTTATTTTCTTTATTTTTAATATATCTATTTGATCTATCTAACCTCTTCTCTTTTTTGACTTTGTGCGAGGAACCGCAGATCGAGGGAGGCACTCTACCCTAGGCACCTACATACCCACGTGAAGCCGGCATCAACTTGCCTAGCACCGAGGAGACTTAGAAAGATTTTTGAAGACCGAGCTCCATCTTTAGTTGTAGCATTTATTTTCTGTATTTATTTTTGTAATTTAAGTGAGAGAGAGAGACTCTATTTTTGTAATAATACAGGTACTCAGACTCTAGACTTTCAGGCCCAATTGCCAAGTGTTTGTACACTTGGGGGCTCACCGTGATTTTCTCGTGTTTTCTTCACATTTTATTTATTTATTTATTTGTTTTCCGATTTTGTTTTCTTTCATTTGTGTGATTGAGCCTTAGCTTTAGGAGTTGCTTGGCGTAGTATTAGGTCCAAACACCTAAGTATATTTACATGTGCATATAGTCTTGTTTAGACTTAGATAAATTTTGAAAACTGTTCTTCACGCTAATAGCAGTTCCTCATCGTAGGGTGATTTCATCGGCTTGCATATGCATATAGTTCAGGTTTCAATTCTACTGAGCATCCTTGCATGTAGAGTGCTGGAGGCAAGGTGAGCATTTACACCTTAGCATACATCATCGTTTTGCCGCTTGCATTGTTTTTCCGACTCTCTACCTCTGATTTTGATCACCTAGGTGCTAAGCAAAAATTGACTCCTCGATAGGCTCGTGCATCCTCATTAAAAATCCAAAAAAGTGATAACTAATAAAATTGGGACTGCTAACATTACTCGACCCTAAAATCAACCAAAAAGAAAAAAAAATCTTGGGGTGAGTAATCCCCTCATTGTCTTTATTTTACATTGCTCGCGTACACACTAAGGATTAGTGCCAAAATCCCATACAGCCCCTAAGTGTTTGCGCAACTTTTAACACCTCACCTAACTCTAAAATAGACAAGATAAAAAGACCGCTTTTTCGGTCTCTATCGATTTGAGTAGGTGAATTGAGGGTGTTTGTTTTGTGTGAGTTTGTTTGTAATTCTTTGTGTGTATACTAGATCATCCCTGCGCATTTGCGCCTTTTTTCTTCACTCTTTGGCTTGATCATCATGCTCTCCCGACTATCCTTTTCTTTTGTTTTCGAGATGGACCCCTGGAGCGTATTTATCCGGACTTTGTGGATTCCTCACTCACTCCAGTTGGTCCACCTCCCTTTTATCAGGAGGATCCTCCTCCTATTTTTTCTGATTTTTGTACATATCCACCTCAGCCATAATATCAGGACTCGTATTTCTACCCACACCCACCACCACCTCCGTATTTTCCACCTACGCATCCACCCGAGACTGATCTGTTGGAGTCACCTCTCATGATTTCCACACTTGAGACCTTGTCCTAGTTCATAGAGCAAATGAATTCGAGGATTGATGACCTCACATGCCTAAATAAGAGCCATATCGATGCTTCATGATCTGATGATAGGGACTTGATTGAAGATTCTTATGAGAGCTTGCAATCACCCAAAATACAAAAAAATGATAAAAATTTAAAAATCCAAAAAGATTTCGGGAGACACATGATCGAGTCAGACTGTGAGGAGAGCGCCCACTTGCCAGATTCCTTGGCCACACATCCATTCACACTCTGTCCCACCTTTGACCCTGAGGATGCCACTGTACATACTGCTCTTGGTATTACTCGTGTATATGCTGATTCCAACCTTCTCCCTTGATTGGAGGAGGTCCAAAAATTAAAAAAAATATTGACTGAACCCGAAGTGGTGGCCACCATTCATGAGATCATCCGTGCCCCACTTCTGCAGGCCATGACTGATTTATCTGCTCATCTTCCCAAGAAGAGAAAGCGGAGGAGCAGATCTGAGCGTCATATCTTGACCATGGCCAATCCCCATGCCATCACACACCGTCCCATTCCTAAGAAAAAGAATACTGCCACACCTTTCATTAGTTGCACCATCTCTGACCACACTTGTGATCACACTCTCCTAGATGGTGGTGCCTCGATTAGCATATTACCCTTCTCGCTGGTACAGTCTCTTCACGTAGGGCCTCTCAAGAAAACCAGGATGATCGTTCAGTTTGCTGATGGATTGATCAAGAGGCCAAAGGGTATCCTTGAAAACACCGTCATATCGATTCAGGGCACGAGATACCATGTTGACTTTGTCGTTTTGCCTCCACAGGGGAGCATTCTCCAATCATCCTGGGACGACCATTCCTCGCCTCTGTGAGGGTCGTTTTTGACTATGGATCAGGAGAGATTCGCTTCCGTCCTGCTGACGAGAGCAAAGTGTTGATCATCACACCCAGAGTTGACCAGAGACCTACACCTGATGCACATTCACCTATCTTGGTTGACCTCGAGGATCATGACCTTGATGAGACCATTAAAGGATTTTGCTGCTTACTGGATTCCACTGAGACCCGAGAATTCCTCCCCGTGGAGAAAGACTCGGAAAGCATGGACCTCAGAGTTCTTCCTTCTGGGACTTGGCGTTGTGTCGATGACATCCGCGGGATCTACACGATTGACACCTTAGAGTGGAGGGCAGATGTAGAGACTAGATAGGATGGACATGACTTGACTTCTTTCACTGATGAGTCCGCTCCTGTTCATTTAGATTCAGATGAGACCAAGGCCGAATTTGATTCGGTTGCTTTTATTCGAGAATTCGGTCCTTTTGATGAAAAAGATTATCTGGTTAAGAATATAGAGGAAGAACAGAGTTCGACTACTTCCACTGATGAATTCGTTCCTTTTGGTTTTGACCTGGACGACACCTCGCGGGATGAGACTGATTACACTACTTCCGATGATGATGAGTTCGTCACTTTTCATTTTGATATCAGCGAGACCCCCAAGGCCAGACCTGGCCGCACTTCTTCCACTCATCCGTCTGTGCCTCTTCACCCTAGGACCAACGAGGACCTACACCCTGTCGACCCTGATCGGCTTCCGTCCACTGTGGACCCTGATATCGACTTGCACCATACTAGATCCATCCCTCAGCGGTCCCACAAGAAGGTTCGCTTTCTACCTTCTTGATCATATGTACATCCACCTCTGTTGTATATTCTCACTTGTCTACCTTCTCTCTTTCGCATTGCTCATCCACCCATTCTCGTGTTTGCCTTGCTTAGGACGTACTTTGTCCTAAGTATAGGGGGTGGATGAGCCGAGTGTTCAGTCTTCATTCCGTTTCATTACTCATGTTGTTGTTGATACTTAGGGCTTCTTTTACCCTAAGTATGGGGGAGTGGTGTGTACATCATCTGATCGCTTCTTCCATCTTCATCTCTTTTCTTCTTTTCTTCTTTCTTCTTTCCTTCTTTTCCTTTTCTATTATCATTTTCTATCGAAAAGGTGTCGCCCCTTGTTGTCAGTCTTCTATACCTAAGACGTACTTTGTCCTAAGTATAGGGGGTATGCACCCCGAGTTCTTCTATTTTTCGATCCTCTCCATTGTCTCCTCTTCTTGTCTATACTTAGGGATATCTTACCCTAAGTATAGGGGGAGACAGTCTGAGTACGATCTGTTCATTCCCACCCTTGTCCCTCCCTGCTTTGTGTACAGTCTGCTATACTTAGGATTATTTGATCCTAAGTATAGGGGGGACGGTCAACTTCTCATTCATTTGTATCTTTGTTCATTTATTCTTTCGATTTTCCTATACTCAGTACGGGTTATGTCCTCTATTTTTCTCTTCGATCTATGAGGACATAACTCAAGCTAAGCATAGGGGTTGTATATATTTCGTATATACTTTAGCCATAACTCGTACTTTTGTATTTTTTTATTAATAATTATGGCTAATAATTCTTTAAAATTCATTAAAAATCTTAATAAAAAAGATGTTGATTATTACTCAAATTCTTTTTGTATTTACTGACTAATAAATCAGGTGAAAACATTTGTTGTAAAATGTTTGAAAACTAGTTTGAAAAATCTTTGTGAAAATCTTTCGAAAACTATTTTAAAAATGTTTTGTTACGTCCCCGTGAGGGTGGCAGTCGTCCCTTGGAATGCTAGCAGTGTCAGTCTTGCTTTTTCCGTTTTTAACCCTTTGTAAAAAATTTTTTGGTTGTGAAAATTTTATTTTATTTGTGTGAAATAAAATGTTTGAAAAATGATTTGCAAATGGTTTGAAAATGGTTGCAAAAATATTTAAAAAATCTATCTAGACTGTTTGAAAAACCTTTGCAAAATGATTTTCAAATGTGTGTACATGTTTGTAAAAATATTTGTGAAAATTATTTTGGACTACAGTTTTTAAAAATGTTTGAAAAAAATGAAAAAAAAAACTTTTTCAAATAAGTTTGAGGAATATGCACATCACACCAAAATCCATTATATATACCTATAAAATTGACCACTTACCCCTGTGGATTCTTAAAATCTACTTCTTGTAAATATAAGATGCACCCCTTTGTAAATATTTTGACCTTATTTTTAGCTAAAATATTTTGTTTTCAAAAATCCCAAAATATTTGCAAAATTAAAATACCAAAAACATTTGAAAAATCTTTTGAAAAACCCAAAAAAATGCATATGCATCATCTTTTCAAAAATCCATAAAAAGTTCAAAATCTTTGAAAATTGCATCACAAAAGTATTTTCTGCATTCCGTATAGCATTTGCATAGCATTAGCATTTTTTCGAATTGAGTTTGGTAGTTGAACAAGTCTAAGTAAAATCTGAAGATTAGAGCTTGATTGGACCCTAAAATCTACCTAATAACAGGAACCTTATAGGAGCTGGAATTGAGGTACTTCAGGTATAGTTGACTTAATTCTTTGAGGATCACGAGACTTGGTTCAATGGATTCTTGACTACCTAAGTAGAGTATTTTGGAGCACACGCACGACTCTTGTTGATAATGACCTAACTTGGACACCTGCACCTTTCAAATGGCTCAACTTAGTGGAGTGATAAGGGGATTGGATTTGCCGGTATGAGACGCACACAAGTGGAAACATTTGTCCTCCTCTAGGGAGGGAAGTGCACCCCAACCCGTCCAGTGATGAGGAACTCTAAAGACAGGAGAGTGTGGGTTGCAATAAAGCTCCAAAAGAGGGATAGTCTAATGGCTCAAGAGGAAAAACTCCTTATGTAAATGTTGTTGTAAATAATATTTCAAAAAAATGGGCAGGCTTGTATAAAAATAAAATGCCTGCCGGAGTGTACATATGTTGTATGGCCAATAAGAAAGCTTGAGCTTCAAAGTCAAATTATGTCAGCATGTAGCTGGATGACTTGACTACACTGGTCTTGCATCCTAGGATAGGTAGCTACACTGGCTACCGTCCATTCTTCTCTTCACCCCCTCCTCTTGAGCTGGTTGCCACTTGAACTTAGAAGGGAATACCCCGCTCCTCGAGGAAGGAGTTATTGGATTGGGGAATCATTGGGTTGTCATACTGGAGAAGCCAGTCTCTTTGTCATTCTAGTTGGGGAGAGCCACTACCACTTACACTGTACGATTCAGATTCATAGTCGTAAGGGTTTGCGTATGAGTTTAGATATTTCTGACCCAGCTAGTGAGGAGACTTGAACAGAGTTTTGGGATTCTTGAAGACTGTTGGATTTCAAATCCGATTCTCATTAAGGTTCCGACCGCACTAAAATTCCAAAGGTCCGACTTAAGCTCCAAACTTTGATTTTGTGAAGACAAGTTTGACAATGAAATTTAATCCATCTTTCTTCTTTTTCTTTTCTTTTGTTTTTTCCGTTCTGTACTTATTGCATAAGTATTTGCTAGGGACTAGCAAAGGCAAGTATAGGGGGATGATGAATCTACGTTTCATCATCTTTATTCAATCATTTTGGCCTTAAAACCCCTAGTAAATGCATGTAAATTCTGTTAATTTAGGTATTTTATCATTCATGCATTAGTGTACAAATTGTGTAAGAAATACTATTTTTAAAGCCAAAATTATAGAATAAAGAAAAGAAAAGAAAAAGAATAAAATATTGCAAATATTTTATGACCCAAAACCCCGAGACCTAGGCATCTCGATGACTAGATTGACAAGGAATAAAGTAGGGGGAGATAAGGGCCACAATCCAATAAAAATTCCTTTTATTTAATTCATTCTTTATTCATTTTGGGACCTATTTTTAGTTCCACTTTTTATACTTCAAATAAAGAAACTTTATACATGAAAGTTGTAGATAATTAAATATAGAAAAATACAAAATTGATTTCACTCAAAATAATGTACATAAAAAGTTATGATCTGAATAAGTTTCCAGAATCCCAACTTCCCAGAAATGTATCTCTCAAATAAAAACTAGAAATTTATCAAAATCACCTTTAATTGTATATAATTTTCAATAAGCTATTTAATGAAGGTGGTTTCATATTCTGCGGAGCTACGGTTTGAAAGTTGAGTTTTGGGCCCCTATTGAATACTTGTACAGATTAAAATATCCATTTTATTTATTATTCATTATTTTCATAATTTTATATTTTTACAATTTTGTAAATATTAGTTATAATATATGTGTGTATTAAAACTAGAATAAAAACATAAAGAAAACACAAAAATTAAATTCATGTATACAATATGTAGGTATAATACCTGTAAATATACCTATATGATTAATACTTCTATTTATTTAAGTGTATAAAAAAGATCAGAAAAATAAAATAAAAATATATTTAAGTCCATAAAAATAATTCAGAAATATATAAAATAATAAACAAAATAAATAAAATTAAATATATAAAATAAAAATAAAATATTAAAATATATAGATAAAGATACATATATAGCTCATAAAAGGTAACTTGTAATATTATACCTCGAAAAAATAAATAAATATCATAATAAAATAATTTAGAAAATAATAAACATTTTTTATTTAATAACCTAAAATTAATAAAATCATTTTTTATTTTAAATCGAATTAACAAATCTTTTTTGCAAGGAATTTTCTGGTTGGTCCACGTAGACCAACCAAAAACCTTCTTTGGTTGACCGCGGTCAACTCTCTGACCGAGGTATGATTTGTATCAGACTGTGATTCTTTGCCAACTTCACGGATTTATCAAGGCACATCCTTTCCTCCTTTCATGATGCTTCCTTCTGCAAGTTTTCTCCCCTTTAATCCTTGATACACGCCTATGGTTTTTCTTGAGGATTGAATCACTAAATCGACCAATGCACCTCGTTCTTTGAGCCACTCAACCACTCGTTCAAAAATACCCATCCGACCTTCCCTTCTTCCTTGAACCCTTTTCGACCCTCGTTTGGAATCTTATCGCCGTGCTCTGGACTGGCGAATGTGAAAGGTTTTCCTCCAGCATGTGCGCGGAGCTCAGGCGAGACGTCGGAGGGTCGTTCCATCCCATCTCCGACCAAGTGGCCGTCGAGGTTCATCTCTGGCTTCCGACCTATGTGGTGCATGTTTCTTTATTTTTTCTTTTGCATTTTCGTTCCCCGTAGTCGTAGGATCTACCTCCGTCTTTCGTTTCATGATTTTCTCCGTCGAATCATCATCTCCACCATATCGCCGAAACTCGCTCCGGTGAGCTTCATCCTCGTTGTTTCCCGCATCCATTTGCTCTGCCAACCGACGAGGCATTTTGCCCTCGCGGTTTAACTTGTCTTTGTGCAGGACCTGGGAGCATCGAGATCAACTAGAGCTATTTTGAGGAAGGCCGAAGGTACCTGGAGTTCTCTAGCTTCCCCGTCGTCGTGGGAGAGCTCCGGTGACCCCCCGGGCATCCTGATGCTTCCAGCACATAGAGGGTCCCTGCAAGTTTGATTTGGGGCATTTTGGAGCCGCATAGAGCATCAGAGGTTGACGATCTAGCAAGGAGAACCTCACCCTCGGCAGAGCTCCTCCCAGTTCATCTTCCGACCTCCGCAACCGTCAGATTGGCCCCCGTTCTTGGCGAGCTTCAGCTGCCATTGGATCTGGGACGTGTAGCACTGTTCGATCTTCAGTCGAGATCTAATCGCAGTCGTTGCTCGCAAAGCGTGTCCAAGTGGAGCGTCGCCCGCCGCCGGATCCACTTCGGTTGTGGGTAATTTTGTATTATACCCTCAGCCAATTTTGTATTAATTTATTAAGACCTAATCTTTCCTTTACATACATTTTGCAAATGAGCCCATGTGGTCCTGTGATTTGCACTTTTGCCCCTAGCCACGTCACCTCACGTGACATGTGCACGTGAGATGGTGATTTTACAGCCAGGCCCTCACCATTTTCATTATTTCACATAGATCCGGAAACTTTTGAATTTAGTACAATCTTTTGGGGACATTTTGTATTCTGGCCCCTACGTTTTTGCATATTACGTTTAGTCCTCTCCTGCCACGTGCGTGTCACGTGCGGGCCTGGCATTTTTGTGGCGATAACCTTGCATTTTTGGTGATTAATATTTAGTCTAAAAAGTTTTAAATTAGTTATAATTTTTGTGGAAATTGCATTCAACCTCCTAAACTTTTAAATATTTCCAAAAATACCCCTATCAAGCTGAATTTTCTCTTTGTCTCTTGCATTTATTTCATGTATCTATAAAACCCTAAAAATTCCCAAAAAAATCATCCTTTCTTCATGTTTCATTCCTCTTTCACGCCATATTATTATTTTGTATTTTTGCTGCATTATAAAATTTTTAAAAATTCAAAAACATGCATTTTCTTCCTAGTTTGCATTAGAAAATCCATAAAAATTATAAAATGCTTTTGAAAAATTCCACAAAAATTATATTTTATGTATTTGAGTGTCTTTTATCTTCAGATAAAAAATCACTAAAAAATTCAAAAGAAAATTTTTAAAATAGAAAACATGAAAAATCTCTATAAAAATATTAAAAATCCATAAAAAACCATAAAAATATAATCTCTATTTCTGAACTTTCTATATTTTATTATCTTTATTTTAAAATTAATTTGGAGAATTTTTGTTACCATTTACTCTTTTTATCTCCATTTTAATATCAGATTAATATTTTATTCATTATTTTCAGTGTTTTTGACTTTAAAAATACCAAAAATTAGAAAAAATATAGAAAACCCACAAAAACATTAGAAAATTATAAAAAGCACAAAATATTTTATCTCCTGAATTTTACTTATTTTTATAAATACCTTATCTCTCTCTTTTCTTAGTCTGTATATATATATATATTATTTTATAAATTAAAAGAAAAAGAAAATATAAAAATATAAAATATAAAAAAAGAAAATACAAAATCAGAAAATAAAAATAAAAATACAAAATATAAAAACTAAAAAAAATAAGATAATATAAAATTAAAAACCCACAAAAATAGCACTTATAGACAAATCTTCACATTCACATTTTGTGCATTATTGCCCCGTTCTATCTGTCTGCTCCCTGTGTTCGACCTCTACCCGTTCTACACATATTTTGTAGAGTTATAATAAATTTTAACTCCGCACCGCTTTTCAGTGTTTGATCTCTGTTGTGGGTTAATTGTTTTGAATTGGATTTTCTTACGGGTCGTCACAGCGAATGCATCTCCGCCTTGTGCGAGACGTACTTTAGACCCATGCAAAATCGTGTTCAACATGTACCATGGCCATCTTAATGATCATACAGCTATTGATTCAATTATTGAATCATAGAGGCTGGTGCTTGGATGAATATCATAAGAGTTAGATTGAGGACTCATTAAGCACTGTCAAATGATTATTAAGAGATGATCTCCAGCCTGAGTAGGAGATGGCAATCCTTCTCTAATGGGTTGATATCTAACCGTCCTCTTGATGCAGGTCCTATGAATAGGAATCGACATTCAGAGGTGTTAGATAAGTTATGTCAAAGAGTTGACTTAAGAGATCGAGATACCCAAAGACCTATGTCGTATGTTGTCACGATATAGGCACACATCCTCTGACCAGAGACAGATGTGTTACTATATGTTTGAGTATGTACATTTGGCAGATGATGAATCCACATTTCATCATCTTTATTCTATCATTTTGGCCTCAAAAATCCTAGCAAATGCGTGTAAATACCCTTAATTCCAGCAACTTAGCATTCATGCATGTGCATGTAAATAGTGTATAAAATACTGTATTTCAAGCCAAAATTGTAGAATAAATAAAAGAAAAGAAAAATAATAAAATATTGTAAATATTTTATGACCCAAACCTCGAGACCTAGGCATCTCGATGACTAGGTCGACAAGGAATAAAGTAGGGGGAGATAAGGGCCAAAATGCCAAGAAAATACCTTTGTTTTTATTCATTCTTTCATTTTGGGACCCATTTTTAGTTCCACTTTTTATACCTCTAATAAAGAAACTTTGTACATGAAAGTTGTAGATAATTAAATAAATAAAAATACAAAATTGATTTCACTCGAAAATAATATACAGATAAAAAGTTATGAACTGAATAAAATTCCAGAATCACAACTTCCTAGACTTGTATCTCCCTAATAACAACTCCAAATGCATCAAAGTCACCTTTGATTGTATATAATTTAAAATAAGCTATTTAATGGTGGTGGTTTTGCATTTGGCAGAGCCACGGTTTGAAAGTTGAGTTTTGGACCCCTATTGTATACTTGTACAGATTAAAATATTCATTTTATTATTTATTCATTATTTTTATAATTTTATATTTTTATAATTTTGTAAATATTATTTATATATTTGTGCATTAAAGTTAGAATAAAAACCTAAATAAAATACAAAATAAAATACTTGTACTATAATACATAGGTATAATACCTATACATATACTTGTATATTTAACACTCATATTTTATTAAGTATACAAATTACTTCTAAAAAATTAAATAAAAATATTTTCAAGTGTATAAAAATATTTTATAAATTTATAAAATAATAAACAAAATAAATAAATTAAAATACATAAAATAAAAATAAAATATTAAAATATATAGACATGTATACCTATATAGCCTATATATGATAACTGGTAAATTTATACTTCATAAAAATAATTAAAAATCATAATAAAATAGCTTATAAAATAAGAAACATTTTTATTTAATAATCAAAAATAATTAATTCATTTTTATTTTTAATCGAATTTACAAATCTTTTCTCAGGGATTTTCCTGGTTGGTCCACGTGGACCAACCAGGCGCCAGTCCACATTGACCGGCGGGTCAACTGGGCATCCCTCACCCCATGTGCCCGTGTCAGAGCTCGTTTGACCCCCATCTTCGCAATTTTTTTGAGGCCAGAATTTAAGTCATTTCGTGTAAGTCCCTTCTTGACTTTTCTTCCTTGAACAATGGGGAATCACGCCTAGGTGATTCCTTGGACTTCGAATCACTGATCCACCTGCTAGGCCTCGTTCTTCATCCCCCATCCGCCAACCCCATATAGTGCACCTCGACCTTCGATTCAAGTTTTTAACCCCTCTTCCATAGGTTTAGCTCCCTCCTTCATGCCCAATCGAGAGAAGAAGGTGACAGCTTCTCTCTCCGGTCTTCGGGCAGGTCGAGCGACGCCTGAGGCGGCTCCAATCACCTCTGCCATCTCACCGGCGTTGAGGTACCTCCCTCTGGTTCTGACCATCGAGGCAGCCATCTTCCTCCATTTCTTTTCATTGCATTTTGTTCATCATCGCATTAGGAGTAAAACCCCCCAAGAAATTTCCCATTTCACCCAGTGAATCACCCTCGCGTACCCCTCGCCGGAGCGCTCCTCCGGCCACCACCATGCGCCACCCTTCGCTCCGCCACTACTCGCTGTGATTCCACCTCCGCGGGGTCTAGGTAGTTTGCTCTGGAACCTCTCACTCGTTTTTACAGGTCAACGCGCCTTGACTCGAGCCTGGGGCTCGTTTTGAAGATCGCTGGAGCACTAGCGAAGCTCTCCAGCTCCGTCGTCCCCTCCAGTGACCCTCGGCCGTCGTCAAGGCTTTTTGGAGACACCAGGAGCAAAAGGAGACCCCCCGGAGCATCGCCGGCCATTTTTGAAGCTCGAAGGATGCTGGAGCATCGAGATCTGGAGCGGGGAAGGTCGCCTCGTCGGCGTTGCTTCCTTGTTCTTCGTCGAGGGCTCTCCGCCGTTGGATCAGGACGCACCTCCAGTTCGCACAGCCACCAGTGGATCATCAACGCTCTCCACCATTGGATCTCAATCTGAGATCTAATCTAGGACATCGGCTGCGAAGCACCATCGACCGTCCGATCTTCGACACGTGGCAACTGAAAGTACACCAGCCGTCGGATCGTGCACGAGGGCCTTTAGGCGTGGGTATTTTGCATCTCAACCCTCACCTATTTTTGTATTTCTATTCAGTCCATAAACATTCGTCTGCAGTTTAAATAGTTTTGTAATATTTGCATCTAGGTCCCCAAACTTTGTTTATTTGCATTTAGGTCCAGTCCACGTCACCTCACGTGACCTGTACACGTGGGGTGGTGGTGATTTTGCATTGGACCCCCTGCTAGTTTGTGTATTCCGTCTGAGTCTAGGAACTTTTATATTATGTGTAATATTTTTGGGTAAATTGCATAATAGCCCCTGGAAGTTTTGTATTTTGCACTTAGATCCTTCCCAGGCGCGTGCTAGTCACGCGCGTGGTTGGAAAAATTGCGCTTGTGCCCTAGTGGCTTTGGTTATTTGGATTTGGTCTTGGAACTTGTTTAATAAATTATATATTTTGTAAAAAATTACACTTTGGCCCCTTTATTTCCTGTTATTTGCACTTATACCCCTGCCAGTTGTGTGATTGTTATTTGTTGTTTGAATTTATTCCATGCATCTATAAATTGCTAAAAATCACCAAAAAAATTAGGTTAAGCTCATATTTGTTTGCTCATTCACGCCAAATTTTTGTATTGCATTTTTATTGCATTTTAATATTTATAAAAAAAACAAAACATGCATTTTTGCTACTGTTTGCATTAGAAAATACCAAAAAAATATTAAGACTCTTTTAAAAATTCTAAAACAATTACCTGTAGTCTATTTTAGTGTCTTTTAACTCCTTTCCAAAAATCATTAAAAATTTCAAAACAAGAACCTTAAAAATTAGAAAACTCCAAAAATCTTCCTAAAAGTCTAAAAAATTCTAGAAAAACCCTAAAAATACAATCAGTTCCTGTGTTTACTTTGATTTATTCTCTTTGATTTAAAATTACTTTGAGGAATTTTGGATATTGTTTGTTATTTTTAATACTCATTTTCATTTCAGCTAGCAACTTAGTTCCCTGTTTTCTAGTATTTTTGACTTTAAAAATACCAAAAAAAAGGAAAATCTAGAAAAATCACAAAAAACATTATAAAATTATAAAAAGACCAAAAATATTTTATTTTCTGAATTTTGGTTATTTTTATTTTTTTTATAAATGCCTTAACTCTCTCTCTCTCTCTCTTTCCTTATTTTGTATATATACTTTATTTTATCTTCTTAAAGAAAAAGAAAATATAAAAATATATAAAATATAAAAAGAAAATATAAAATCAGTAAATTAAAAATCAAAATACAAAATTATAAAATTAAAAATTTAAAAAAATACATAAAATTAAAAACCCATAAAAATTTGCATACTTGTAGACACTTGATCACATATCACATTTTGCACAATTTTGCTTGATTTATCCTGCTTGCTCCCTGAGTTCGACACTCTTCACATACTTGCACTATACACATTCTAGTAGAGTTAATAATAAATTTGACTCCACATTTGTTTCTCATTGCTTGATTTATATTGTGGGTTCATTGTTGACTAATTAGGGTTTCTTGCGGGTCGCCACAGCGACTTTTGTCTCCGCCTTGCGTGAGACATCTTTAGACCTGTAAAAAACTCGTGTTATCAAATGGCGTCGTTGCCGGGGAGCAACAGCGTATAGATCTTATTTTTGAGTGATTGTGATTGTCTACATTATTGATTTATTTAATCTCTCTATTTTTGATATATATATATATATATTGTTGAGCTATCTGAACATTTTCTTTCTTGTCTTCTTGCGAGGGACCCCTGATTGAGGAGGATCGCCTAGGGGATCTGGTGCATCCTTGGGAGGCGGAGTTAGCTATTCTACCCTAGCCGGCATGAGAGAGCAGGAGGATTCGAGAGAGAGGATAGTTAGTGGTTTTTTATTTTTGAGAGAGAGAGGCATTCATTTAAATTGTAATAATACAGGTACTTTGGACTTGGACACTCGGGCCCAATTTTCAAGTGTTTGTACACTTGGGGGCTCACTGTGGTTTTCATCGGTTTTCCCGCTTGTCATTTTCTGGTTTTGTTTTCTTGTCTTTACATTTTGTGAATTGAGCCCTTAGTTTTTAGGCTTGCTTGATCGAGTAAATTAGGTCCAAACACCTTAATATCTTGCATGTACCTATAGTGCGCTTTGGACTTAGTTTAAAACTTTAAACAGTCGCCTCATCATCTTCGAGCCTTCGTGCCGCGAGCCCACCCTGCCAAGCGCTGCTCCTGAACTCGATGTGTTGAGTTCAGGAGGGGTGAGCCTAGACCGGACTCCTGGATTGAAGATCGGTGACCGACTTGTGGTGCTTCACGCTAGGAATTGCCTGCTTAGGACGATTTTCGTGTGCATATCGGCATGTAGCATAGGTTTATAAATTCTTGTTTTGCATCCCGCAAGGAGAGAGCTGGGAGGCACTGTAAGTCTTCTATCTTTGCATTCATCATCTAGGCACAAAGGTGAGATTTCCATCTTGGTGTCGCCTTGCATTGCTTTTCCGACTCTCTTCCCCTATTTTTTGATCAAATAGGAATCAAAGAAAAATACAAAAACGTTAGGCGCTTGTATTGAATTGACTCAAAGCAAGTGATAACACCAAAAAAATTAAAAAAAGGGACTACTAAAAAAAACTTGACCTAAATAAAATTGGATAATTGGACTCATTGCTTCGGGTGAGCAAAGCCCTCAGTTGTATTCAGGTTGCATGGGAAGGTCTCCTTCCAAGTGAGTAGAGCGGCTTCGTAAGGATTAGAGCCCAAAATCCAGTCTGTGGCTGCCTTGTGTATCGCCTGGATTTCTGAAGTATTGGCGCTACTATCGTACGTAGACGAGTAGGGCTTGGTTGCCATTGATGAATCTCTATTGTGTAGAGCATTGACCTTGTCCGAAGTATCGAGCATAGGCCACGGCTTCACGGGGGTGTCTGTCTCATCGTCTTGTGTCCGAGTAGTTCTTGCACGCTCACGGGTGATTCCGTTGCGAGCGAGATCCGAAGTATCGGTTTCGCTTATCGACTTCCTCTCTCTTTTCTTTGGCTGAATAGGGATCCGGGAAGGGTTACAAGGACCTCAAAAAGTGCAGACTACAAGTTACAAAGGAGGAGGACAAGTACGAGATTCTTTTCTGGCAGTACTCTCTCTCCTAAAGGCGTAGCGCTCTAAGGACTCGTTCAAAGATAATTGCCTGAATTCAATCTAAAAACTACAAAGATAATATCCGAACCTTCACGGCTTCGCGCGTTGAGTTGGTGAACCCCTTGTATTGTGTTTGTTGATTAGTTGGATCTAGATCAAGATCAAAAACACCGCACAATTGTGCGCAATTTTGTTTGCCCCCCCCCCTTCTTCTTCATTTCTCAACCTTGCTCTTCTCAATAACCACAATGATGGGAAGGAAGTCTCTTAGGTCGTCTATGGCGGCACCGCTATCCAGCACTCCTCCCTATTCATCTAGGACAAGCTCGGGGAGTCCAGACCCACTCTCCGAGCCTGAGTTCACTTCCACCCTGTTCCCCCTCGACCACCCTTCTCCTTCCATCAGTCTAAGAGTGTCAGAGTTTAGTGCAGCACAGAGCTCATATCATTTGTCAACACCTGAGATGGGTTATTTTGCCTTTGCAGAAACCCAAGACATGGATGGCAGAGAGGAATACCCAGATGAGCAGAGACCACCACCATTCCTATATGATCAAGCTACCATCAACAACTCATTGTTAGCATCCCTGGAGACCATGCTGAGACAGATCAGAGACCAGGGAGTTTTCATGGGTGACCTCATGAGGGAGATCACGCAGATGCAAGAAGGAAGAGACGACAGATCTGGGGGCGGTGGCGGTGATATACCAGAAGTAGCAGGCGAGGGAGGAGAACCTTATCAGGAGAGGCCGCCGCTGATGACCATGAGGCAGTTGCACAACCCAGCCGCAACCCTCACTCAACGATGGATTCAGCTTCCTCCCATTGTTGGGAACTTTGAGCTTCGCCCGCAGACCATACAGTTACTGCCCAAGTTTCATGGGCTAGCCACCGAAGAGCCTCATTTCCATCTGCAGGAGTTTGAGATGATTTGTAGCACTGTCTACGACAGATTAGTGGACGAGGGCACTATCAAAATGATTGCCTTACCGTTCTCATTAGCTGATAGAGCAGCCTACTAGCTGAAACACCTTGGGAGGTACATCACATCATGGGCACAGCTCTGGACCGCATACTTAAATAAGTATTATCCTCTCGGCCGGACTAATGCAGCGCGAGCTATGATTAGCAACTTCACAATGATCCCAAATGAGCAGTTCCACGAGGCTTGGGATTGCTTTAGAGAGCTTATCGACCGGTGTCCACATCATGACATATCAAAGCCCAACTTGGTTCAGAGTTTCTTTTGCGGGCTGACACCGGAGCTGCAGGGGCTTGTCAATGCCTCTTGTGGTGGATCCTATTTCTCCAAGGGTGAAGACGACGTTTGGGACATTTATGAAGGGATGGCAGAGAACTCGATAGTCATGGCCCAAGCCTGAGTCTACACACAGCAAAAGCCCCACCAAGGAGCAGGATCATTTCAGAGGATCGCCTGCATCGATGCCGGTCCCCACACTCTGTCAGCAGCCGCAGCCCAAGCTGAATCTGCAGCAACCGACATGGGGATCATTAGCGAGAAGTTGGATCGCATCGAGATCCTCGAGAAGAAGAAGAGTCAGGGGCTGGCCCAGATGGACCAGTTATCGAAGACCATGAGTGACCTGAAGACACAGATCTTGTGTATTCAGGAAGCACAGACGTCTACGCAACCCCCCAGATCACGGTCTGATCCCAGTAGTAACAGCTCAACCCAGCCATCTGCCTCGTACCGCCAAGTTCACCATATCCAGGTAGAGTCGGTTCAGCAGCTACCGTACTACCCGTCCCAACCCCTATCTCAGGATACTCAGATGGTGGTCTATCAGCCGGATCAGCCACTGGAAGTTCTTCCACCACCACTCATTGAGCAGGAACCATTTATGGAAGTCAATGGGAATTGGTACGATCGGTACCCAGAACAGCCCGGGATTCGTCGTGATCACCCGGATTCCGTTGGACCACTGGTGGTACCTCATCCCAGCAGCAGTCTCCATCTCAGGGCCATCAGAACAGCCAGCAGCAGCCCTAGTATGCCCACCAGCAGTACCAGCAGGGTCCTCGTCCCGACTATCAAGGACAGCAGTGGAGGCAGCGTCAGCAACCTCACCAGACATACTCCCATCCTCCCCACTACCAGCTGCAGCAGCAGCCTCATTTCCAGCAGGAGAACACTTCTGGTTCTCAAGCACCTGCCTTTGAGAACCCAGCTCTAGATGACCTCTCCCGCTTGATTTCTGACCAGCAAGCATCCTTCCGGCGAGAAATGGATGAGTTCCAGCAGGAGATGAGGGATATCATCAAGGGCAAAGCCGCCATACCAGCTCAGATTGAGCTAAATCCGAACAATCTGAAGAGGAAGTCTGAACAGGTACAGTTCACAGAGGATACTTCTCCTAGTGATTATTTTAGTGACATGTCTTCTTTGTATGATGTTGATTTTGTGACTACTAGGAGCGGTAGAATGCCAGCTGGCGGCACCTCATCTGAGCGATAGCCACACGAAGAATCAGGAGCGCCAGATGAGCAAAGAAGCGGTGCTGATGCCGCTGATGATGTTGATGACAGTGGTGCTGATGCCACCAATGATGGAGATCCAGATGACGGTGCTGAGGTCGTCGTGATACCTGATGCAGACGGTGGTGCTAAAGCCACCATTTTTGATGCAGATCCAGAGCGCGGTGCTGATGCCGCGAAGTCAGATGCTGTTGGTGGTGCTGAGGCCACCACTTCTACTTTTGTTGAGCTCCCACACGTTGTGTTGCCACCTTTTGTATCTCAGGACTATGGTAACAAAAAGAACAAAAATATGAATAAATGAAAGGTTTCTGTATCCACATCGAGTCCGTATGTATTGCATGATGATCATTGTATGGATTCTATTTCTTCACAGGCACAGGAACCTCTTCCTAGCCCTCCATCTGAGGAGATCCCTACCATCCCCTTCCCCTAAGCACTCCGCTTAGCGAAGGGGAATAAAAGAGAAAATCCCAAAAAGACCCGCCAGGTAGAGTTCAGCAATCAGATGATAGATAGATTCCAGATTCAGCTGACTCTACATGAAGCACTTGAGCACATCCCCCTTTTCCAAAAGAGCTTGAGAGAGAAGACTACAGTCCGCAGGAAGAGGAGGAACCACAGAGATCAGATCCATGTGCTCACCCATTCTACTTGATGCACCATGACGAGTCCGTAAAAGCTGCGTTAAGAATGTGTTTTTATCTTCGCGTATGAAAATAATCAAAGTCGTTCGTTGTAGGCGGCGATCGGAAACAGTCAAGAAATAACCACAAAATAATTATTCAATTTTAATCTCGTGGTTTATATTTATTTTACTTGGGCAAGTCCCAAGGTCGATCACAAGGAGGCAAAGGAACAACCTAGAGTTGTGTCTGTCCAATTTTGAGTTCGGTTTTCAAGGCGGTCTTTTTTTTTGGAATTTTTCAGTGCAATATGAGATGCAAAATGCAAATTCGGCCTATTTTAGGGACTAAAATGTAAATTTCAAGTAAACGATGTCCGAAAAATACGAAACTTGGCCACAATGTAAATGACGATGAAATGAGTGCACTGCAATTTTTTTTGGAATTTTTAGATGCAATAGGAATTTTTATGAATTTTTAAATGCAAACAAAGTAAATTTCAATATTTAATTTTAATAAATATTAAACCTACTTATTTTCGAGAACTAAAATTATCTAAGATCTTTCACTAGGTAATGGATCTTAGAAAAATCCTAGACCTCAAAAATGTGGGATTTAATACCTATTAAAAATAAAATAGTGAAATATGCAAAATGATTTTTACAGAGCAAAGTATGTATGCAAATGCAAAGATTTTTGGGCACAATGTTAATCAAAATAATCTCTACAATGTGTGATTTTTCGGAGATTTTTAGAGCAATGGTTAATTAAATAAAATTTGAAGAGCACAGACTGGGCAAAATATGGTAATTTCCACAGAATAATTAATTATTAATCAACCGGTCATCACAAAAATGTCCATGACATGTCATAATGTAGAGAATTAAAATATGAACAAAATGCTATATTTAAATAAATAAAATGATGCAATGTAGAGGTCTATAATGGATGACAAAGACAGGGGTACAGATGCAAACAGAATAAATAAATAAAAAATAATGCAGGGGGGACCTAGGAGTAATTACCGCTTGTTCTGGGGGCGTGCGGGGAACGTGACCCGGGGGATGACGCACAGATGACGTCCCCCGCCCCACGTGCTACGCACGTGGCGGGGTCTCGGCCCTGGAGGCCGGTGGCGAGTGCGGCGGAGGGAGCCGCTCCTGGCAGAGGAGCCGCAAGCTTCTGGAGATGCTCGGTAAAGGTTGCTGCGGGGTAGTTCCAAGCTCCTGGAGATGTCGTAGGGCGGTCGCCGGGGTCGAAGCCTCTGGAGTAGCTGGACAATGGAAGAGATGCGGCGAAGGTTGTCGGAGGCGATGATCGTAAGGGGCTCGACACCGAGGCGGAGCTGGCGGTCGGAGTTGATGCGGCGGAGTAGCGAAGGTCAGTGGCGATGGAGACGAAGGTGTAGATGTCGAAGTCGATGGCGTAGTCGGAGCAGATGACCAGCGAGGTCGTTGTCGTTTGTTGTGGAGATGGCGATGAAGATGTTGTCGGAGACGTGGGCTCGACGGCACGGAGGCCAGAGTAGATGCGAGACGGCGGAGCTCGCCGTGGACCGCAACGAGGGAGAGGACCCTCGGACCTCGTTGAAGGATGGCGCTCGGAGCTGTCACCTCCGAGCGTCGTCGCTGCCGGCGGATAATGTTGGTCGGGGGTCGGCGAGGCTCTTTAATAGGCGAGGGAGGCGATTGGGTTGGCGGCTGGTGGTTGCGAAGATAAAGGAGGAAACCCGGGGGGGGTCGTTGGGCGTCGCGGTGAGAGGATCGGAGGGCCGGTGCGGGCGGTCTGCGGAGGCGGTTGGTGGCTGGCGAGATGTGCGGCGGAAGTTACGGAGTGGGCGCGGGAGGTAGGAGATGCGGGTGGGCCGTCCGAACGGTCGAGATCGGACGGCCAAGGAGGAGCCACGTGGCGAGGGCCTGGGGAGGCGCAGCACGTGCGGAGCACGTGCCTAGGGGCACGTGCGACGCGCGTGCGGCTGATTTTAATTTTTTTTTATAAAATTGAAATTTAAAAAGGCCAAAAACCGCTGACACGTGGCGGCCTTTGGGGTCGCCACGTGTCAGCTCCAGATAAATCGAAAAATAAAATCTTTTGTAAAATCAATAAAAAAATAGCAAATGACCTCTGATCGAAACAGTTTCTTCACGAAAAATGCTCGTCTCAACGAGATCTACAACTTTCATGAAGAATCAAAGCCAAAATCGGTCAAATGTAAAAATGAGTTTTTGGGGTATCCTATGTACATAGAATACCTTGATTTTTTGGTTTCGAATTTTTTTTGTCATTTTTATAAGAAGATAAAAATCCGAAAAAATATGGAAAACTCAAAGATAAATAAAAGAGACCTTAATCTAATTTTTTTGGATTTTTAATGATAAAGAAATATTTACAAAAAATACAGGTCAAAAGCCGTGAAAATGTACAATGTACAAAAGAGGCCCAAAACCCAACTTTCACATACGAGCTCCGATTCACTTGAACTTGGTCTTATTTTGAAGGTAATTGAATGTACATTAGTTAAAAAGTGAGTAGGATCAAATCGGACACTGGATGGGGAAGATATGGGGCTTTTAGTCCGAAAATCCTGAAACTAGGGTTTGGGTTTTTGGTCCACTTAACAGGGTTAGTGATTTTTTTATATTTTTTATTTATTCTTCTTAGTGATATGTACACAGTGGAGGTGGTTTTAGGTTATGCGGTGTTAGCATGAAGGAGTTAAAAATAGGGGAATTTAGGCTATTTACAGGTCATTTTTGGCTTATATTTTTGGCTTCTTATTTTATGCAGAAATTAATGCTAAAATGCAATTCTTATGAAATCATGCATGAATGCTAATTGTACAGAATAAATGCAGAAATTCAGTTGATCTTGAGGGACTTGAGCTTAATTAATGAGACTTAGAGTGATGAATCCGAGATTCATCATCCCCCTATACTTAAACCATGCTCATCCCTGAGCATCAAAAAGACATGCCATGAGGTGAATTGAGACTGGGTTCCATACCAAGACCATGAACTGAAGGTGAAAGTGAAACTAAACTCGACCTTTGGATTAATAATGTGTCGAAACTTCCTGTGAGACTTAGAATTTTAAAATCAACAGCCCTCAAGTTCTACACATCATTGTCACAGTTTCGGCTCAGAAGTCATCTTAGATCAATCCTCTTCCCAAAGTATACCCTATGAACATTGAATAACCGACTCATGTGTGTGAAGGGTTTTAGCTCTTCCCATTCAGAATGTCGGACTACCATACTCCTCTCCTCTCCAGTAACTCGTCCTCGGGGAGTCAGGTATTTCCTTCTAAGGTCTGTCGTGCTGTGTTCACAATCGAATGAGGGAGAAGATAGAAGAAAGAGAAAAGAACTGGAGAGTGGCCAGTGTAGTCACCTCTCCTTGTGAAGATGGCCAGTGTAGCCGAGTCTTCACCAAGATCTGCAGGTTTCTTGAAGCTTGGACCTTTTTGGTCGGATTTTTATTTGGTGGAATGCTTCTTTGTATTTGGAATTTTGGTGGTTCTGCTTGGATCTTGTTGTGCCCCTACGGATATAGAATCTTTTTGTTCCGTACATTTTTTGGGGTCTTAGAAAAAATTGTGCCCAGCCGTCCATCCCTTTTCCGAAGCTTTATTTCAACCCGTACTCTGGTCTCTAGATTTCCACGCTACCAGAAAAGAGACTCACACAGTCTTCCAACATCCCGTCTGGGTTGAGCTAAGTGCATAGTGCGAGAGTGCGAATTAATTCCCTATTCCAGAGTTGTACCCAGAATGAAGAGACCAGGTTAGACACTAAGAGTCAAACGTTGTACATTATCATGTGGAACTTAAGGAATTAAGTCACAAAGACCTGAAGCTCTTAAAATCCTATTTCTCGGTGAAGTTCCTCTGAAAATTAGGTGGATTAAGGTCACGTCCAGACCACTCTCGGTTTCGGCTCATAACTCGGTTCCGAACCCAATGACTTTTCACAGATGCAAATGCATGTAATGTTGGATGAAGTGTAGGTGTGTGCAATGCAGACACGATTTTTTTTGAATTTTTTTTAAACATTTTATGCAAGGGGTTTTTTTATGCAGATAATGGAATAAGAAGCCTCTTTTTTTTGTTGTTGTTGTTTTTTCTTTTTCTTTTCAAGTTAGTACCCACCCGTAAATACATATAGACTTACGTGAAAGTACGAGATATGGGTAAAATATATACATACTATATATACAGACCCCCCTATACTTAGCGAGTGCTATGTCCTCAGAGCACAAGAAGCGTAAAGAAGACATAGCTCGGGCTAAGCGTAAGGGAGTGAAAAAAATGAAAAGAAAAATGAAGCGGTCGAGATATGTGAATGAAGAGAGTATATACAGGTGGATGTTGGTTCCCCCTATACTTAGGCTCTGGACAACCTAAGTATGGAAGAAGGGTGGAAATGGAGCGATCGGGAGTTAGGAGAAGAATGATATATACAGATGGCATCGGTCCCCCCCTATACTTAGGCCTTGGCCTAAGTAGAGGAAGAAGGTGTACAAGAGACCGATGTGGTCGGGAGGGAGGGTGGGTAGCCGATGATTAAGGCGGTTTTTGGCCGATCTTCTTATGAGCCTGCGGTGGGAGATCATAATGATGAGATGGAGATGAGGCATATGATTCCCAACTATTGTCAGTGTCATCCTCAGAAAAATTATGATGGATAGTGGATGAATTGTTTGAGTCAGATGAAAGATATCCATCATCGGAATTATCCTCAGAGGAGTAGTAATTGAAAGTGGGCATACTCTAAGTATTCTGGTCTTTTTGTTTCTTCAATTGTTTTCTCAGAATTCGTTCCTTCTTGGGGTCAATCAGTTTGTCCTCGGATGAATGCTCAGAAGCACCGGTCTCAGTCAGCTCATTCGAAAGAATTCCAGTGTACTTGAAGAATGCAGGAGCATCAGCTTTGGATGGGTAGTAGTTAGGAACGGGAGTTGTTCAACGAGAATTGAATTTTGGATCCTTACGAAGATATGGCTTTAGGGTTGTCGAACAAACTTCACTCATGTAAACCATCTTTTCCGGACCTGATGAGGGATCATTAGTTGATTCCTCTTCCGAAAGGTCAAAGGTGGCTCTCTTTTTATTTCGTCATGAAGGTATCGGTTCACTCGAATATCCAGATGAATAGCCATTAGAATTTTCCTTGGTTGGTGTTTGGTCTACGTGCTTGCTCTTAGTCTCCCGAATGTTTGAGCACTCTCGATTTGGGGATGATTTGGTCAAGATATTCAGAGAATGTTGCTCCAGGGTGTGACCATGCATATGTCTCAGGATCGTAGTAGAAAGATTTGTCTATTTTGAGATCCGCGGGAATTGAAATACTGGGGAGATTTTCTAAACCAATAGTCTCATCAACAACCGATGTCTCAGGTGTGGTCGCGGGGTAGGGCTCTTCTACCGTTTCATGGTTACGGTTGTCGGGGACTGCGTGGGTTGCCTCAGAAGATCGTGGTTCCTCAAAGATAGCGCCGGTTTTAAGTGCTTCCAATGCTGTGAAATTGATTTTCCGAGTCTCACAATCGATACTCGCCTTGGCCAATGCCAAGAATGGCTTTTCGAGAATGATTGGAGATTGGGTGAATTCTCCTTGATGCTCAATATCAATGATCGTGAATTCTACTTTGAGCGGAGCACCTTGGAATTTCATGATGACAGAAATGATTCCTCTCGGTCGCTTTATAGATCGGTCTGCCAATTGAACAATCTCTCGTATCTTCCGAATTGGTCCGAGTTGGAGTTCGTGAAAGACAGAGGTCGGGAGGATATTAATCGGTGAATCGTCATCAATCCGAGCATGGGTGAAGATTGTGTCTTTGATTTCGCAGTCAAATCTGGGCAACCGCTTCACTATGCGGCTCTTGGCTTTTCTCCTCAACACCAAGGAGGAGGCCATTGACAAGATATGTCTCTCGATCTTGGTTCTAATCCTGTCCGACTTTTTCATAGTTAATTTTTCCGTTAAAAATCTTTTAAGGTCGAGGAAGTGTTCAATGGCCTGTAGAAAGGGAAGTTCAAATATCAATTTCTATCCTAGTGCTTCCCGTACAGTCGGATCCAAATTCCTCAGATCGTCTTCAGTCTCAATTTTTATGAAATTTTCTGAATTTTCAATTTTTTTGTGATTTTCAAATATTTCCATTTTTTTGGTATTTTCTGGGTGGTGTGAGGGTGTGGAGTGTTCCTCAGATGAAAAGGGGCTCTGGAGTTCAGGGTGAGGGTCAATGACATAGTCATTTTCAGAATCGTCCCTAGCTCCCTGAATATCCTCAGAATTTTCAATCTTAGATCCAGTTATTTCCTCATTCATTTTACTGTCCGAGCCACCATAGAATGCGATGAATCGATCGGTAAATTTTTGAAATCTCTCCTCTATTGAGATGAATCTCTTATTTATCCTCGAAATATCCTCCTCAAGATTCGGTTCATAATTCATTATGGGAGCAGTAGGTGTTTGTTCGATAATTTCATCTTCCATTTTTCCCTTTGTGTTGAGAGGAGAGCTTCTTGGAATATCCGAAATATGATCATTATTTTCTGAAAATTTCTCCTCAAAAATAATGGAAGGAGGCTGCTCATATGGTTCAGACATGTGTCGTTGATTGGTCAGACCTTGATATTGTGGAGTCAACATACAGGGTTTATGTGTTTCTAAGCGGTCAGTCCAGTCCTCTGTATGAGTATCATGTCTGATGAGGGTTCTATCATGGTCAATCCAATGTCGATGATTATTCGGTGCATGTCTATCCATCTGAGTTTGATTTCTCTGCCAGTCATGAGATTTGAAGGGATTTTGATCTTGAAAAGTTTCATTGGCGAGAAACTGAGAATAAGACGATTCAATCCAAGATGGTAGGTGGTCATTTGCGGTTGGATGGTTCGAATAGAAATTCAATGAGGAGGCCGAATTTATCTACGGGTGAAAGCCTCCCGCAAATGTTGGAGAATTATTGAAAGAAGGAGATTGAGTTGATTTGGGCCTAACCGAAAACAAATTCATTTTCATAGTATAGCTCTGATGGGTGTTCGGTCATTTTTTAGAGGAATGGGGGGTTGGATCTGCGAGAGTTTTTGGACAAGAGTTCCATTATGAGGTTTAAATCAAGAGAGGGAAGAGATGATTGCACGGAATAGTCAAGAGAATTTTTATCGAATGTGCGGCTATTGATCTTGAAATCGGTTAACGCACACCAATGCAAACACAATTCAAACCTCGGGTTCACCAACTCACACAATGAAGCCGTAAGAGTTCGGCTATTATCTTTTCAATTTTAGTTGGTGATAAATTCAATCTTGCAAGCCGTTTAAACGAGATGTTAGGTTTGGAGCTGGGCTCTATCCTAGTGTGCGTCTCTCTCCTCGCTGCAAGATAAAATCAAACAATGTAGGGGTTGCTCTCCCGCAGAAATTCTTGATTTTATGGATTTTTAAGATCGGCTATATTTAGCAGTCCCAATTTTATTGAGGCAATCACTGAAGAATTTAGATGAACACAAATACACGTCTACCGTCCAGTCCCAATTTCCTTTAGATTTATGTGATAAAATAAGAGGGAGGAATTCGGGAAAAGCCGATGCACGCGGAAAACTATGATGAATGCTCAGTTAGAAGACTTACAGTGCCTCCTCGCAATCTCCATGTGGGATGCAGTGCAGAATTGAAAAATTTATACTAAATGCGTGCAAGCCGATGAAAACCGCACCTAAGCAGAAAGTTCTATTAGCGGGAAGAATTGAGTTGAATTTGGCTAAGTTGAACGATCTACGTGCGTCTTGATTAAAGTAAAGTGTGACTTAAGATCCTACGAATCAAAATAAAAAATGCTCTGAGAGCCGTATGTGCAGGTCTATCCTAATCGCCACTCAAGTCGGGCCCCACCCTCACCGGAGAGTAAAACAGGCCACGACACACCACAAATAGAGTTCAAGGTCTTTTTACATACGCGAGAGTCCAAACGGACACCGCTATAAATGAGCAGAAATTAAAATTTGCAGAAATTTAAAATCTAGACTCTACGCTCTCTCACGACTCGACTTGATCTTAATTTTATTGCGGTCTCTCCGAATGTCGGTGAAGATGCGTCGGTCTCTTGAAAAACCGCTCCACGTGCATCGGGTACCTCGCAAGAAAAATAAGAGAGAGAATGTAAGAGAGTGACTCAAAAAATAATAAAATAAGAAAATAAATGCTGAAAAAAATTATGGGATTTACAATGAAAAAATTCGGGGGTCAGACTACCCGAATTCGGAAAACCGAACAAAAATTTTCAAAACAAAAATCTAAGTCGTTTGCCTCCCCGGCAACGGCGCCATCTGACGAGTCCGTAAAAGCCGCGTTAAGAATGTGTTTTTATCTTCGCGTGTGAAAATAATCAAAGTCGTTCGTTGTAGGCGGCGATCGGAAACAGTAAAGAAATAACCACAAAATAATTATTCAATTTTAATCTCGTGGTTTATGTTTATTTAACTTGGGCAAGTCCCAAGGTCGATCACAAGGAGGCAAAGGAACAATCTAGAGTTGTGTCTATCCAATTTTGAGTTCGGTTTTCAAGGCGGTCTTTTTTTTTGGAATTTTTCAGTGCAATATGAGATGCAAAATGCAAATTCGGCCTATTTTAGGGACTAAAATGTAAATTTCAAGTAAACGATGTCCGAAAAATACGAAACTTAGCCACAATGTAAATGACAATGAAATGAGTGCACTACAATTTTTTTGGAATTTTTATATGCAATATGAATTTTTTATGAATTTTTAAATGCAAACAAAGTAATTTTCAATATTTAATTTTAATAAATATTAAACCTACTTATTTTCGAGAACTAAAATTATCTAAGATCTATCACTAGGTAATGGATCTTAGAAAAATCCTAGACCTAAAAAATGTGGGATTTAATACCTATTAAAAATAAATTAGTGAAATATGCAAAATGATTTTTACAGAGCAAAGTATGCATGCAAATGCAAAGATTTTTGGGCACAATGTTAATCAAAATAATCTCTACAATGTATGATTTTTCGGAGATTTTAGAGCAATGGTTAATTAAATAAAATTTGAAGAGCACAGACTGGGCAAAATATGGTAATTTCTACAGAATAAATTATTATTAATCAACCGTTCATCACAAAATGTCCATGACATGTCAAAATGTAGAGAACTAAAAGATGAACAAAATGCTATATTTAAATAAATAAAATGATGCAATGTAGAGGTCTGTAATGGACGACAAAGACAGGGGTACAGATGCAAACAGAATAAATAAATAAAAAATAATGTAGGGGGGACCTAGGAGTAATTACCGCTTGTTCTGGGGGGATACTTTGCAAATTTACCAAGGGGCACGTGCAGAGCACGTGCCCTCTGGATCTTGGGCGTAATGGCAAATAACGGAACCCCCAGGGGGCTTCTTGCAATTTACCCCGCGGTCACGTGCGGGGCACGTGACCCGGGGGATGACGCACAGATGGCGTCCCCCGCCCCACGTGCTACGCACGTGGCGGGGTCTCGGCCCTGGAGGCCGGTGGCGAGTGCGGCGGAGGGAGCCGCTCCTGGCGGAGGAGCCGCAAGCTTCTGGAGATGCTCGGTGAAGGTTGCTGCGGGGTAGTTCCAAGCTCTTGGAGATGTCGTAGGGTGGTCGCCGGGGTCGAAGCCTCTGGAGTAGCTGGACGATGGAAGAGCTGCGGCGAAGGTTGTCGGTGGCGATGATCGTAAGGGGCTCGACACCGAGGCGGAGCTGGCGGTCGGAGTTGATGCGGCGGAGTAACGAAGGTCGGTGGCGATGGAGACGAAGGTGTAGATGTCGAAGTCGATGGCGTAGTCGGAGCAGATGACCGGCGAGGTCGTTGTCGTTTGTTGTGGAGATGAAGATGAAGATGTTGTCGGAGACGTGGGCTCGACGGCACGGAGGCCGGAGCAGATGCGAGACGGCGGAGCTCGCCGTGGACCGCAACGAGGGAGAGGACCCTCGGACCTCGTCGAAGGAGGGCGCTCGGAGCTGTCACCTCCGAGCATCGTCGCTGCCGGCGGATAATGTTGGTCGGGGGTCGGCGAGGCTCTTTTATAGGCGAGGGAGGCGATTGGGTTGGCGGCTGGTGGTTGCGAAGATAAAGGAGGAAACCCAGGGGGGCCGTTGGGCGTCGCGGCGAGAGGAGCGGAGGGCCGGTGCGGGCGGTCAGCGGAGGCGGTTGGTGGCTGGCGAGATGTGCGGCGGAAGTTACGGATGGGCGCGGGAGGTAGGAGATGCGGGTGGGCCGTCCGATCAGCCGAGATCGGACGGCCAAGGAGGAGCCACGTGGCGAGGGCCTGGGGAGGCGCAGCACGTGCGGAGCACGTGCCTGGGGGCACGTACGACGTGCGTGCGGCCAATTTTAATTTTTTTTATAAAAGCGAAATTTAAAAAGGCCAAAAACCGCTGACACGTGGTGGCCTCTGGGCTGCCACGTGTCAGCTCCAGATAAATCGAAAAATAAAATCTTTTGTAAAATCAATAAAAAATAGCAAATGACCTCTGATCGAAAAAGTTTCTTCACAAAAAATGCTCGTCTCAACGAGATCTACAACTTTCATGAAGACATCAAAGCCAAAATCGGTCAAATGTAAAAAGTGAGTTTTTGGGGTATCCTATGTACATAGAATACCTTGATTTTTGGGTTTTGATTTTTTTTGTCATGTTTAAAACAAGATAAAAATCCGGAAAAATATGGAAAACTCAAAGATAAATAAAAGAGACCTTAATCTCATTTTTTTGGATTTTTAATGATAAAGAAAATATTTACAAAAAATACAGGTCAAAAGCCGTGAAAATATACAATGTACAAAAGAGGCCCAAAACCCAACTTTCACATACGAGCTCCGATTCACTTGAACTTGGTCTTGTTTTGAAGGTAATTGAATGTACATTAGTTCAAAAGTGAGTAGGATCAAGTCGGACACTGGATGGGGAAGATATGGGGCTTTTAGTCCGAAAATCCTGAAACTAGGATTTGGGTTTTTGGTCCACTTAACAGGGTTAGTGATTTTTTTGTATTTTTTATTTATTCTTCTTAGTGATATGTACACAGTGGAGGTGGTTTTAGGTTATGCGGTGTTAGCATGAAGGAGATAAAAATAGGGGAAGTTAGGCTATTTACATGTCATTTTTGGCTTGTATTTTTGGCTTCTTATTTTATGCAGAAATTAATGTTAAAATGCAATTCTTATGAAATCATGCATGAATGCTAATTATACAGAATAAATGCAGAAATGCAGTTGATCTTGAGGGACTTGAGCTTAATTAATGAGACTTAGAGTGATGAATCCGAGATTCATCATCATCTGACGGGTCCGTAAAAGCCGCGTTAAGGATGTGTTTTTAATTGTCCGTGAATGAAAATAAAATATGTCGTTCGTTGTAGGCGGCGATCGGAAATAGTCAAGAAATAACCACTATTTTTAATCAAATTTAATCAAGTGGTTTTTATGTTTATTTTACTTGGGCAAGTTCCAAGGTCGATCACAAGGAGGCAAAGGAACAACCTAGAGTTGTGTCTATCCAATTTTTAGTTCGGTTTTCAAGGCGGTCTTTTTTTTTGGAATTTTCAATGCAATAAAGGGATGCAAAATGCAATTTCGGCCTATTTCAGGGACTAAAATGTAAAATTCGATCAAACAATGTCCGAAAAATATGAAACTTGGCCGAGATGATAATTATGATAAAATTAATGCACTGTAATTTTTTTTGGAATTTTCTGATGCAATATGAATTTTTTATGAATTTTTAAATGCAAACAGAATGATTTTCAATATTTAATTATAATAAATATTAAACCTACTTATTTTCGAGAGATAAAATTATCTAAGATCTATCACTAGGTGATGGATCTCAGAAAAATCCTAAATCTCAAAAATGTGGGGTCTAATACCTATTAAAAATTAAACAATGAAATATGCAAAATGATTTTTACAGAGTAAATTATGCATGCAAATGCAAAGATTTTTTGGCACAATGTTAATCAAAATAATCTCTACGATATCTGATTTTTGGGGAATTTTTAGAGCAAAGGTTAATTAAATAAAATTTGAAGAGCACAGACTGGGTAAAATATGGTAAATTCCACCGAATAATTAATTATTAATCAACCGATCATCACAAAAATGTCCATGACATGTCAAAATGTAGAGAATTAAAAGATGAACAAAATGCTATATTTAAATAAATAAAATGATGCAATGTAGAGGTCTATAATGGATGACAAAGACAGGGGTACAGATGCAAACAGAATAAATGAATAAAAATAATGCAGGGAGGGACCTAGTTGAAATTACCAGTAGTTTGGGGGCCCTTATTGCAAATTTCACAGAGCGGCACGTGCGCAGCACGTGCCCTCTGATCTTGGACTGGAATGGAAATAAGGGAACCCCCATGGGGCTTCTTGCAATTTACCCCGAGGTCACGTGCGTAGCACGTGACCCGGGGATGATGAAGCTGCTGACGTACCCCACCCCACGTGCGACGCACGTGGGCGGGGTCTTGGGTCCACCGCCCGGTGGCGAGTGGCGTCTACGGCGGAGGAGGAGACTGACTCGAGGCGGTTGCTGGTGGAGCTGGAGGAGAGCTCCAGTCGAGGGCGGTGGCGCGGCTACGGCCGGATTCGCAGAGGCGTAGTGCTGGCGCTCCGAGCTCCGGAGACCGGCCAATGGCGGAATGGACCCGGCAGACCGGCGGTGGTCCTCCTGGCGGAGATGCCCGGCGAAAGCGTAGCAGATGGCGGTGGTCCTCCTGGCGCGGTGGTTGAAGCACCCGAAGGCGGAAGCGGTGGCGTAACTGTGGAGTTATCGATGGCGTTGTCGGAGTCGGGGCAGATGATCGTCGATCGGTGGCGACTGGAGCCGATGCCGTGGCGGTCGATGAAGATGAAGTGGCTGGCGGAGCTGAAGACGAAGGTCGGCAAAGTGTTGGCTCGACGCCAATGGCGGAGCTGCAGCAGGTCGTCGGGGAAGGCGCTCCGAGTCTGCAACGAGGGTCGCGAGATCCTCGGATCTCGCCGCGATGGAGGAGGACCGGTCTGTCACCCCGGGCCCTTGCTTCTTCGTGCAAGCGGCGGATAAGTCGGTCATAGGTGGTGGCGTCGCTTTAAATAGACGAGGGACGAGCGGCTGTTGCGGAGGTGGTTGGCGTCAACGGCGAGGCGAGAAAAGCGGCGCCAGTTGCGAGCGATGCGGGGGAGGTTGGAGGCGCGGGATGAGCGGCGGTGGAAGTTGCGAGAATTGGGGGAGGCGCGAGGTTGGGGACGAAGGCCGAGGGCCGTCCGATCGGCCGAGATCGGACGACCCCAAATGAAACACGTGGCGGAAGCCTGGGGAAAGGGTGAGGCGAGGCACGTGCGGAGCACGTGCCTGGGAGGCACGTGCGACGCACGTGCGGCTGATTTAATTTTTTTTATAAAAACAATATTAATAAAGCTCAAAAACCGCTGACACGTGGCAGCCTCTGGGGCTGCCACGTGTCAGCACCAGAAAATTCAGAGACAAAATCTTTTGTAAAATCGAAAAGAAATATCAAATGACCTCAGATCAAAAAAGTTTCTTCACGAAAAATGCTCATCTTGACGAGATCTACAACTTTCATGAAGACATCAAAATCAAAATCGGCCAAATGTGAAAAGTGAATTTTTGGGGTATCCATGTACATAGAATACCTTGATTTTTGGGTTTTCTATTTTTTTTTTGTCATTTTTAAACAAGATAAAAAATCCGAAAAAGTAAGGGAAAATCAAAGATAAATAAAAGACACATTAATCTAATTTTTTTGGATTTTTATTAATAAAGAAAATATGTACATAAATTAAAGGTCAGAAAGCCGCGAAAATATACAATGCACAAAAGAGGCCCAAAACCCAACTTTCACATACGAGCTCCGATTCCCTTGAACTTGGTCTTGTTTTGAAGGTAATTGAATGTGCATTAGTTCAAAAGTGAGTAGGATCAAATCAGACACTGGATGGGGAAGATATGTGGCTTTTAGTCCGAAAATCCTGAAACTAGGGTTTTTGGTCCACTTACCAGGGTTAATTATTTTTTTGTATTTTTTTATTTATTCTTGTTAGTGATGTGTACACAGTAGAGGTGGTTTTGTGGTATGGTGTTAGCATGAAGGAGTTAAAAATAGGGGAAGTTAGGCTATTTACAGGTCATTTTTGGCTTGGATTTTTGGCTTCTTATTTTATCCAGAAATTAATGCTAAAATGCAATTCTTATGAAATCATGCATAAATGCTAATTATGCGAAATAAATGTAGAAATGTAGTTGATTTTGAGGGACTTGAGCTTAATTAATGAGACTTAGAGTGATGAATCCGAGATTCATCATCCCCCTATACTTAAACCATGCTCGTCCCTGAGCATCAAAAAGAAATGCCATGAAGTGAAATGAGACTAGGTTCCATACCAAGACCATGAACTGAAGGTGAAAGTGAAACTAAACTTGACCTTTGGATTATTAATGTGTCGGAACTTCTGTGAGACTTAGAATTTTAACATCAACAGCCCTCAAGTTCTACACATCATTGTCACAGTTTCGGCTTAGAAGTCATCTTAGATCGATCCTCTTCCCAAAGTATGCCCTATGAATATTGAACAACCGACTCATGTGTGTGAAGGGTTTTAGCTCTTCCCATCCAGAATGCCGGACTACCATGCTCCTCTCCTCTCCAGTAACTCGTCCTCGGGGAGTCAGGTATTTCCTTCTAAGGTCTGTCGTGCTGTGTTCACAATCGAATGAGGGAGAAGATAGAAGAAAGAGAAAAGAACTGGAGGGTGGCCAGTGTAGTCACCTCTCCTTGTGAAGATGGCCAGTGTAGCCGAGTCTCCACCAAGATCTGCAGGTTCTTGAAGCTTAGACCTTTTTGGTCGGATTTTTATTTGGTAGAATGCTTCTTTGTATTTGGAATTTTTGGTGGTTCTGCTTGGATCTTGTTGTGCCCCTATGGATATAGAATCTTTTTGTTCCGTACATTTTTTGGGGTCTTAGAAAAAATTGTGCCCAGCCGTACATCCCTTTTCCGAAGCTTTATTTCAACCCGTACTCCGGTCTTTAGATTTCCACGCTACCAGAAAAGAGACTCACACAGTCTTCCAACATCCCGTTTGGTTTGAGCTAAGTGCATAGTGCGAGAGTACAAATTAATTCCATATTCCAGAGTTGTACCCAGAATGAAGAGATCAGGTTAGACACTAAGAGTCAAACGATGTATATTGTCATGTGGAACTTAAGGAATTAAGTCAAAAAGACCTGAAGCTCTTAAAATCCTATTTCTCGGTGAAGTTCCTCTGAAAATTAGGTGGATTAAGGTCAAGTTTAGACCACTCTCGATTTCTACTCATAACTTGGTTCAGAACCCAATGACTTTTCACGGATGCAAATGCATTGATGTTGGATGAAGTGCAGGTGTGTGCAATGCAGACACATTTTTTTGAATTTTTTTTTGTTGTTTTTCTTTTTCTTCTTCTTCTTCTTTTTTTTGACATTTTATGCAAGGGATTTTTTATGCAGAAATTGGAATAAGAAGCCTTCTCTCTTTTTTTTCAAAAATTTTGGGCAAGTCAGTGTTAGTAGCAAAACTCTTTTTTTTGTTGTTGTTTTTTTTTGTTTTTTTTCAAGTTAGTACCCATCCCGTAAATACATATAGACTTACGCGCAAGTACGAGATATGGGTAAAATATATACAAAGTATATATACAGACCCCCCTATACTTAGCGAGTGCTGTGTCCTCAGAGCACAAGAAGCGGAAGACATAGCTCGGGCTAAGCGTAAGGGAGTGGAAAAAAATGAAAAAGAAAAGCGGTCAGGAAATGAGGAGAGTAAATACAGGTGGATGTCGGTTCCCCCTATACTTAGGCTCTGGAAAGCCTAAGTATGGAAGAAGGGTGGAAATGAAGCGATCAAGAATTAGGAGAAGAATGGTATATACAGATGGCATCGGTCCCCCCCTATACTTAGGCCTTGGCCTAAGTAGAGGAAGAAGTTGTACAAGGGAACCGATGTGGTCGGGAGGGAGGGTGGGTAGCCGATGATTAAGGCGGTTTTCGGCTGATCTTTTTGTGAGCCTGTAGTGGGAGATCGTAATGACGAGATGGAGATGAAGCATAAGATTCCCAACTATGATCAGTGTCATCCTCAGAAAAATCATGATGGATAATAGATGAAGTGTTTGAGTCAGATGAAAGATATCCATCATCAGAGTTATCCTCAGAGGAGTAGTAATTGAAAGTGGACATACTCCAAGTATTCTGGTCTTTTTGTTTCTTTAATTGTCTCCTCAGAATTCGTTCCTTCTTGGGGTCAATCAGTTTGTCCTCGGATGAATACTTAGAAGCACCGATCTCAGTCAGCTCATACGAAAGAATTCCAGTGTACTTGAAGAATGCAGGAGCATCAGCTTTGGATGAGTAGTAGTTAGGAACGGGAGTTGTCCAACGGGGATTGAATTTTGGATCCTTACGAAGATATGTCTTTAGGGCTGCCGAACAGACTTCACTCATGTAGACCATCTTTTCCGGACCTGATGAGGGATCATCAACTGATTCCTCTTCCGAAAGGTTAAAGGTGACTCTCTTTTTATTTCGTCGTGAAGGTGTCGGTTCACTTGAATATCCAGATGAATAGCCATTGATATTCTCCTTGGTTGGTGCTTGGTCTGCGTGCTTGTTCTTAGTCTCCCGAATATTTGAGCACTCTCGATTTGGAATGATTTGGTCAAGATATTCAGATAATGTTGCTCCCGGGTGTGACCATGCATATGTCTCAGGATCGTAGTAGAAAGATTTGTCTATTTTGAGATCCTCGGGGATTTGAATATTGGGGAGAGTCTCTGCATGTTCTTTCTCAATTGATTTGATGTTGGCGCATTCCTGTGTCGAGTTGATGTAATCTATGTAGTCAGAGTAGGTTGACCCAGGGTGTATCCATGCATAAGTCTCCGGATCATATGATTCATATACATGATTGTCCATGGTGAGAGCGGCTGGGAATGGAGTAGGGGGGAGATTTTCTAAACCAATAGTCTTATCAACAACCGCTATCTCAGGTGTGGCTGCGGGGTAGGGCTCTTCTACCGTTTCATGGTTACGGTTGTCGGAAACTGCGTGGGTTGCCTCAGAAGATCGTGGTTCCTCAAAGATAGGGTCGGTTTTAAGTGCTTCTAATGCTGTGAAATTGATTTCCCGAGTCTCACAATCAATACTTGCCTTGGCCAATGCCAAGAATGGCTTTCCGAGAATGATTGGAGACTGGGTGAATTCTCCTTGATGCTCAATATCAATGATCGTGAATTCTACCTTGAGTGAAGCACCTTGGAATTTCATGATGACAGAAATAATTCCTCTCGGCCGCTTTATCGATCGGTCCGCTAATTGTACAATCTCTCGTATCTTCCGAATCGATCCGAGTTTGAGTTCATGGAATACAGAGGTCGGAAGGATATTAATTGGTGAATCGTCATCAATCCGAGCATGGGTAAAAATTGTGTCTTTGATTTCGCAGTCAAATCTGGGCAACCGCTTCACTATGCGGCTCTTGGATTTTCTCCTCAACACCAAGGAGGAGGCCATTGACAAGATATGTCTTTCAGTCTTTGTTCGTATCCTGCCCAACTTTTTGTTCATTAATTTATCTGTTATAAATCTTTTAAGGTCGGGGAAGTGTTCAATGGCCTGTATAAAGGGAAGTTCGAACATCAAGCGTTTTTCCAGTGCTTCCCGTGCAGTCGGATCCAAATTCCTCAGATCGTCTTCAGTTTCAATTTTTTATGAAATTTTCTGAATTTTCATTTTTTTTGTGATTTTCAAATATTTCCATTTTTTTGGTATTTTCTGGGTGGTGTGGGGGTGTGGGGTGTTCTTCAGACGAAGAGGGGGTATGGTGTTCAGGGTGAGGGTCAGCAGCATAATCATTTTCAGAATTATCCATAGGTCCCTGAATATCCTCAGAGTTTTCAATCTCAGATCCAGTTATTTCCTCATTCATTTTACTGTCCGAGCCACCAAAGAATGCGATGAATCGATCGGTAAATTTTTGAAATCTCTCCTCTATTGAATTGAATTTCTTATTTATCCTCGAAATATCCTCCTCAAGATTTGGTTCATGATTAATTATGGGAGCAGTAGGTGTATGTTTGATAATTTCATCTTCCATTTTTCCCTTTGTGCTGAGAGGAGAGCTTCTTAAAATATCCGAATATGATCATTATTTTCTGAAAATTTCTCCTCAAAAATAATGGAAGGAGGCTGTTCATATGGTTCAGACATGTGTCGTTGATTGGTCAGACCTTGATATTGTGGAGTCAACATACAGGGTTTATGTGTTTCTAAGCGTTCAATCCAGTCCTCTGTATGAGTATCATGTCTGACGAGGGGTCTATCATGGTCAATCCAATGTCGATGATTATTCAGTGCATGTCTATCCATCTGAGTTTGGTTTCTCTGCCAGTCATGAGATTTGAAGGGATTTTGATCTTGAAAAGTTTCATTGGCGAGAAACTGAGAATAATACGATTCAGTCCAAGGTGGTAGGTGGTCATTTACGGTTGGATGGTTCGAATAGAAATTTAATGAGGAGGCCGAATTTATCCGCGGGTGAAAGCCTCCTGCAAATGTTGGAGGATTATTGAAAGAAGGGGATTTAGTTGATTTGGGCCGAACCGAAACAAATTCATTTTCATAGTATAGCTCTGAGGGGTGTTCGGTCATCTTTGAGAGGAATGAGGAGCTAGATCTGTGAGAATTTTTGGACAAGAGTTCCATTATGAGGTTTAAATCAAGAGAGGGAAGAGATGATTGCACGGGATAGTCAAGAGAATTTTTATCGAATGTGCGGCTATTGATCTTGAAATCGGTTCACGCACACCAATGCAAACACAATTCAAACCTCGGGTTCACCAACTCACACAATGAAGCCGTAAGAGTTCGGCTATTATCTTTTCAATTTTAGTTGGTGATAAATTCAATCTTGCAAGCCGTTTAAACGAGCTGTTAGGTTTGGAGTTGGGCTCTATCCTAGTGTGCGTCTCTCTCCTCGCTGCAAGATAAAATCAAATAATGTCGGGGTTGCTCTCCCGCAGAAATTCTTGATTTTATGGATTTTTAAGATCGGCTATCTTTAGCAGTCCCAATTTTATTGAGGCGATCACTGAAGAATTTAGATGAACACAAATGCACGTCTACCGTCCAGTCCCAATTTCCTTTAGATTTATGTGATAAAATAAGAGGGAGGAATTCGAGATTTATTTTCGACTTCTTATTTTATGCAGAAATTAATGCTAAAATGCAATTCTTATGAAATCATGCATGAATGCTAATTATACAGAATAAATGCAGAAATGCAGTTGATTTTGAGGGACTTGAGCTTAATTAATGAGACTTAGAATGGTGAATCCGACGGTTTTCATATGCCTGGGAGGCACGTGCGACGCACGTGCGGTTGGTTTTCGGCCATTGGTATGTTTAATCTGGGCAACCCTAAACGATAGACACCCTAGAGCGGAAGGCAGAATCTGAGACTAGACAGGACGGACATGATTTGACTACTTCCACTGATGAGTCCGTTCATATTCACCATGATTCAGATGAGACCGATCATGCCCAATTTGATTTGATTGCTTTTATAAAAGAATTTGGGCCTTTTGACAAAGATGATGATCCGATAGAGGCTCGCCATGTTGAAATTGATCATACTTTTTCGAACAATGAATTCGAGCCATTTTACTTTGATGTTTGCGAGACTTCTCAGGCTAGACATGACCATACTACTTCCAATAATTGGTTTAGGCCTGCACAATCTGAAACCGCTGAGGATATATTCTTGGTCGATTCTACTCAGTTCATATCTAATGATGATCCAAATATCGACCTACACCTTGTCAAATCCATACCTCAGCGGTCCCGCAAGAAGGTTCGCTTTCGACCTTCTTGACCTTTGTACATCCACTTCTCTTGTATATCCTTTCGTTTTACTCTTTCGTCTCTCGTTTTATCATTCACCCCTTTTCCGTGTGTGTATATGCTATACTTAGGATGTGCTTTATCCTAAGTATAGGGGGGGTGAATGATTTGTGTTGTTCATTTTCATCTTGTTCATCACTCTTGTTGGTGCCTATACTTAGGGATACTCTACCCTAAGTATAGGGGGGTGATGTTGTTCATATCGTGTCTTTTTTATTTTTGAGTCTGTACATTCTCGTCGTCGGTTTTCCCCTTTTGTACACTCCACTATACTTAGGATTACATGATCCTAAGTATAGGGGGGATCACCATCTTCTCTTTGTTTTATCTTTTCTTTTCACTTTTCTATTCTTAGCACGAGTTATGTCTTCCTTGTTCGCTCTCTTATCACTATGAGGACATAGTTCGAGCTAAGTATAGGGGGGTGTCGTATATATTGTATATATACTTTAGACATAACTCGTACTTTTAAATACATTTATTTGGAGGGTTATGTGTATAGTTTGTAAAATCCACGTGCGTAAAAAAAACACAAAAAAAAACAAAAACAAAAAAACAAAAAAAATTTAAAAAAAAATCAAAAATCAAAAAAAACAAAACAAAACAAAAAAATCTTGTATATACTTGTATATAGTTTACTAACCCTTTTCAAAAAAACAAAAAAACAAAAAAATACAAAACCAAAAATCTATAAAAAAATTGCAAATTTCAAAAAAAACTTTCTTTCACATTTGCATTTTTTCTTCAAAAAAAAAGGCATAAAAAGTTCAAAACTAGAAAATTGTTTAAAAAAGTGTTCTTTATACATGTGCATCATTCCTTTTCCAAAAAAACCTTGCATTTTTCATATGTTGCATTTGCATGTGCATTTTTCAGGATAGTATTGAATTTAAACTATGTCTGGAATAAAATTTAAGAATGGAGCTTAGATGGACCTTAATCCACCTAATTCTTAGAGGAACTTCACCGAGAAATAGGATTTTAGAAGCTTCAGGTCTTTGACTTAATTCTTTGAGTTCCACATGACAATATGCAGCGTTTGACTCTTAGTGTCTAACCTGGTCTCTTCATTCTGAGTATAACTCTGGAATAGGGAATCAATTTGTACTCTCGCACTATGCACTTAGCTCAACTCAGATGGGATGTTGGAAGACTGTGTGAGTTTCTTTTCTGGTAGCGTGGAAATCTAAAGACCGGAGTACGGGTTGAAATAAAGCTTCGGAAAAGGGATGGACGGCTGGGCACAATTTTTTCTAAGACCCCAAAAAATGTACGGAAACAAAAGATTCTATATCCGTAGGGGCAAACAAGATCCAAGCAGAACAACCACAAATACAAATACAAAGAAGCCACTACCAAATAAATATCTGACCAAAAAGGTCCAAGCTTCAAGAAACCTGCAGATCTTTGTGGAGACTCGGCTACACTGGCCATCTCCACAAGGAGAGGTGACTACACTGGCCACCCTCCAGTTCTTTTCTCTTTCTTCTAACTTCTCCCCCTATTCGATTGTGAACACAGCGCGACAGACCTTAGAAGGAAATACCTGACTCCCCGAGGACGAGTTATTGGAGAGGAGATTTGCATGGTAGTCCAGCATTCTGGATGGGAAGAGCTAAAACCTTTCACACACATGAGTCGATTGTTCAATGTTCATAGGGTGTGCTTTAGGAAGAGGATTGATCTAAGATGACTTCTGAGCCGAAACTGTGACAATGATGTGTAGAACTTGAAGGCTGTCATTTTTAAAATTCTAAGTCTCACAGAAGTTCCGACACACAAATAATCCAAAGGTCCGACAGAGCTCCAAACTACAATTTTATTAAGATAAGTTTAATACTCAATGTTGTCCTACTTTCTTTATTTTCCCTTTCTTTTTCTTTTTCTTTTTCTTTGCACTTATTCTTTCAAATAAGTGTTTGCTAAGGGACTAGCAAAGGTAAAGCATAGGGGGATGATGAATCTGCGATTCGTCATCTTTATTCATTTATTTTAGCTTAAAATCCCTTATAAAACACCTGCATATCACGCTAATTCCATATTCTTACTAACTTGCATCTGTGTAAATATTGTACATTTCTGATTAATTTTAACCTAAAATAAATAAATAAATAAATAAAGGAAAAATAAAGAAAAGAAAATAAAAAAATAAATAAAGAAAAGAAAATAAAAAAAGGAAGACTGTGTACAGGCTGACCCGAACCCCGAGAGAAGGTCAAGACGTGACCTGATCGACCAGGAATAAAGTAGGGGGAGATAGGGTCCTCGACCAGATTATCCAAAAAAATGTGTTTCTCACTTATTTTGTGTATATCTGTATAAAACTGACACTAATTTATGTGTATCTTAATTGACTTCAAATCAAATAACATTCAAAATCAAAGTTGTAAATTAAAATGTGTTCTAATTACTAAAATTGATTGCACAATTAAATCTTGTACAGAATAAAAGTAGCCACACTTGGAAAAAGCCACTAAGCACTAATTGAAAGACCAATTCCGGCTCCATATGAGCTCAAATCAAATCAATCTCAGTTCCATTGAACTCGAAATTAAATTATCTTCAAAATGGCTGTATTTTCATAATTTTTGGAGTTACGGATGAAAAGTCGGTTTTCTGGGGTGGTTTGTGCAATTTTCCCATGTATTTTGTGCATATTGTATTTGTATATATTGTAAATTAATCCCACTGATTTTTTAAAAAAAATAAAAATTAAAAAAAATAATAAATTTTTAAAATACAAAAAAAGGGCTAATTCGTCATTCACCCTTGTATATAGTGTCACATATGTATATAGTATATGTATATAGTTGCTATTTTTAATTAACCATCATAAAAAAAATAAAAAAATAACATTTTTTAATTCAAATAAATAAAGTGACGAAAATTCAAAAAAAAAGATAATTATTTTATTTTCTCTTTTATCTTCATTTCAAATTTCATCTCCCTTCCACAAAAAAATTCAAAAAAATCAATTTTCATCTCTCTCTTTCAAAAATTCAATTCCCTCGTTCAAAATTTCACTTCAAATTTCATCTCCCTTCCACCAAAAAATTCAAAAAAATCATTTTTCATCTCTCTCTTTCAAAAATTCAATTCCCTCTTTCAAAATTTCACTTCAATTTTTATCTCCCTTTATCCAATAAAAATTCAAAAAAAATTCAAATTTCGTCTCTTTTCTATTTATATGGCTCCTTCTCCCTCATTCCAACGGGATCAATCTTTAGAGAGAGGAGCCCGATCTCCGAGAGAAATTTCGTCGAGGAAGTTGCCTAGCCTCCAAGCCGTCCGGTGACAGCGAGTCGGCCTTGTCGAGGCGATCACGGTCCATTTTCCACTCCTAAGGTGAGATCCAAATTTTTCTTCGCATTTTTATCTTAGTTTAATCGTATTTTATTTTTTCGCATTTTTTTCCATCATCATTTTTTCTAGATCTTAAAAATCTCCATCTCGATTTTATCCGCCACCGACTCGATTTTTCATCTCATCTTCTCGATCTCTCCGCCTTCGATTTCTACTCTCTCACGACCTATCACTCCGACCGCGTACGGTGGCCGGAGATCGGATTCAAATCCCTCATCGTTCGCCGAATCCCCATTCACTTCCCGATTTTGTAGATAAATAAAAAAAATCTTTTAGTTCTAACGATTGTTTTGCAGGATAATAAAAAAATAAAAAAATTTCTTTTCGTCTAACATTTGTTTTGCAGGAAAACACTATAAAAACAAAAAAATAAAAAAAATTCTTTATCATTTCTTTTCTTATTTTCGGATTTACAAAAAAAATAAAAAAAACTTTTTTCTTTTTTATTTACTGTTTACGACATTTCAAAAAAATTACAAAAAAAAACACAAAAAAAGAGAGGGGACGGCTGCAGTCCAGCGCCACCACCCCCCCGTCATCTCCTCCGCCCCCTCGGCCTCCATCGACAGCCGAAGCCGCCCCTCCTTGCTGGCGGTAGCGCGCCGCCCAACCGCACGCCCGACATCGCCACGTGGCGGAGCACCGCCATCGCGGGAACCTCCAGCAGATCCGCCCGCAGTCCCCCGCGCTCCTCCAGTCTCCGCAGCGGCGCAGCCAGGCCATCCTCCGCGATGCCGTCTCGCTGCAACTCGGCCGCGTTCCCATCGCACCGCAGACCAACCGCGCCAGAAGCGCGGTCCGCCGCGAAGGGCGGCGCCTCTCCATCCTCCGCGCCGCCACTGACCATCCGCATTCCTCCGAGGCGTCCTCCCTCTGCGCCGTCGATCCCTCGCCGCCGCACCGCCTCTCCTACCGCTCGACGCACCGTGCGCGATCCGCGGCGCCTCCTCCTGCCAAGCCGCCGGCGGCCCCTTGTTGCGGTTGCCCTCCACTTCCACTTTGAGATTGCAAAGAACGAAAGAGGCCCTTTAGGGTTTGGATCCAATTAAAAAAAAAGAAAGGGGGACAAATTGCATCTTCAGCCCTAAAGTCTTCAGAAATTAGAAAGAGCTCCCTGTCTACAAGCAGTTACATGCCAGCACATGCACATTGGGTAATTTTACTTTTTAGCCAGAACATTTATTTTATCATTTATCTGATGCAGAAACATTGAAATATTTACAGTTCAGTCCTTGTGTTTCAAACAATTATTTTGCATATCTTTCTGAATGAAAACAAAGGTTTTTATTAGTCTAAAAATTCTGAGAAAATTGTGTTATACTCCTGATGTGCTATTCTTCCTAGCATAAAATTTCATTGAATTTAGCCTTCATTTATTATCATTAAATAATCAAAAACATGTCATTTTGCCTTGCTTGAAATTCCAAAATTCATAAAATTCGAAAATAGCTCCAAAAATTCTAAAAAAAATTAGAGTAGTTTTATTTCATTGTCTTTTAATTTCTGACCAATTTTCATGCATTGATCATTTATAAAACCCAAAAAAATTGAAAAATATCAAAAAGCTTCTAAAAATCATTAAAAATTCTACAAAAATCCAAAAATTGTGATTTCAGTTCCTGTTTGTCGATAAATGTTTCTAGTTTATCTTAAAAATAGTAGCCAGGAGTTTTGGGCATTTAAAAGATTTTTAAATTGCAAATTACTCCATGTTGTGCACATTTTCTTATTTTCTCATTGTTTGATTTTTAGAAAAATGCAAAAACATCCAAAAAATCTACAAAAATTCTCAAAAATATTTTAAAACTTTTAAAACCAAAAATATTTTCTTTGTATTTTTTTGAGTATTTTTGGTATAATTGAAAAATTACAAAAAGAGTTGGTGTGTGTATTGTTGATCCTTGGAATCATTGCTTCGTGTCGTTTTTGAAAATTAAAAAAAATTGCAAAATCAAAATCACTAAAAATTTGGAAATCAGAAAATACAAAAAATAGAAATAAAAAAATAATAAAAAAATAAAAAGATTCAAAAAATTCACAAAAAACCAAGGATAGTTGTCCTTTGAAATTCCTGTTTTCTTTTAATTAGTTTCTGATTAATTGAATAATCCTCGGGAATTGTAGCCTCCCTGAGTTCGACCCTGTCCGCTATACAGGTTAATAAGTAGCAAAAAAAAAAATTTTTAAATAATACTTTGTTGACGCGGGTTTTGGGGAAAAACAACGACCTTTTTACTAATAATTTTCCAACCTTCGGCAATAAATTCCTTGCTCAACAAAATTTTACCGTTGCCGGAGAAAAAAAGCTGCACGTGACGTGGCCGGGTCCACTCACATAACCTTCACTCACGGACAATCAAAAACACATCCTTAACGCGGCTTTTACGGACCCGTCAGATGGTAATACCGATGATTAAGGCGGTTTTCGGCCGATCTTCTTATGAGCCTGCGGTGGGAGATCATAATGATGAGATGGAGATGAGGCATATGATTCCCAACTATTGTCAGTGTCATCCTCAGAAAAATTATGATGGATAGTGGATGAATTCTTTGAGTCAGATGAAAGATATCCATCATCGGAATTATCCTCATAGGAGTAGTAATTGAAAGTGGGCATACTCCAAGTATTCTGGTCTTTTTGTTTCTTCAATTGTTTTCTCATAATTCGTTCCTTCTTGGGGTCAATCAGTTTGTCCTCAGATGAATGCTCAGAAGCACCGGTCTCAGTCAGCTCATACAAAAGAATTCCAGTGTACTTGAAGAATGCAGGAGCATCAGCTTTGGATGAGTAGTAGTTAGGAACGGGAGTTGTCCAACGAGAATTGAATTTTGGATCCTTACGAAGATATGGCTTTAGGGCTGTCGAACAAACTTCACTCATGTAGACCATCTTTTCCGGACCTGATGAGGGATCATTAGTTGATTCCTCTTCCGAAAGGTCAAAGGTGGCTCTCTTTTTATTTCGTCGTGAAGGTGTCGGTTCACTCGAATATCCAGATGAATAGCCATTAGAATTTTCCTTGGTCGGTGTTTGGTCTGCGTGCTTGCTCTTAGTCTCCCGAATGTTTGAGCACTCTCGATTTGGGATGATTTGGTCAAGATATTCAGAGAATGTTGCTCCAGGGTGTGACCATGCATATGTCTCAGGATCGTAGTAGAAAGATTTGTCTATTTTGAGATCCGCGGGAATTGAAATACTGGGGAGATTTTCTAAACCAATTGTCCCATCAACAACCGTTGTCTCAAGTGCGGTCGCGGGGTAGGGCTCTTCTACCGTTTCATGGTTACGGTTGTCGGGGACTACGTGGGTTGCCTCAGAAGATCGTGGTTCCTCAAAGATAGGGTCGATTTTAAGTGCTTCCAATGCTGTGAAATTGATTTCCCGAGTCTCACAATCGATACTCGCCTTGGCCAATGCCAAGAATGGCTTTTCGAGAATGATTGGAGATTGGGTGAATTATCCTTGATGCTCAATATCAATGATCGTGAATTCTACTTTGAGCAGAGCACCTTGGAATTTCATGATGACAGAAATGATTCCTCTCGGCCGCTTTATAGATCGGTCTGCCAATTGAACAATCTCTCGTATCTTCCGAATTGGTCCGAGTTGGAGTTCGTGAAAGACAGAGGTCGGGAGGATATTAATCGGTGAATCGTCATCAATCCGAGCATTGGTGAAGATTGTGTCTTTGATTTCGCAGTCAAATCTGGGCAACCGCTTCACTATGCGGCTCTTGGTTTTTCTCCTCAACACCAAGGAGGAGGCCATTGACAAGATATGTCTCTCGGTCTTGGTTCTAATCCTGCCCGACTTTTTCATAGTTAATTTTTCCGTTAAAAATCATTTAAGGTCGGGGAAGTGTTCAATGGCCTGTAGAAAGGGAAGTTCAAATATCAATTTCTTTCCTAGTGCTTCCCGTACAGTCGGATCCAAATTCCTCAGATCGTCTTCAGTCTCAATTTTTATGAAATTTTCTGAATTTTCAATTTTTTTGTGATTTTCAAATATTTCCATTTTTTTGGTATTTTCTGGGTGGTGTGGGGGTGTGGAGTGTTCCTCGGATGAAAAGGGGCTCTGGAGTTCAGGGTGAGGGTCAATGACATAGTCATTTTCAGAATCGTCCCTAGCTCCCTGAATATCCTCAGAATTTTCAATCTTAGATCCAGTTATTTCCTCATTCATTTTACTGTCCGAGCCACCATAGAATGTGATGAATCGATCGGTAAATTTTTGAAATCTCTCCTCTATTGAGATGAATCTCTTATTTATCCTCGAAATATCCTCCTCAAGATTCGGTTCATAATTAATTATGGGAGCAGTATGTGCTTGTTCGATAATTTCATCTTCCATTTTTCCCTTTGTGTTGAGAGGAGAGCTTCTTGGAATATCCGAAATATGATCATTATTTTCTGAAAATTTCTCCTCAAAAATAATGGAAGGAGGCTGCTCATATGGTTCAGACATGTGTCGTTGATTGGTCAGACCTTGATATTGTGGAGTCAACTTACAGGGTTTTTGTGTTTCTAAGCGGTCAGTCCAGTCCTCTGTATGAGTATCATGTCTGATGAGGGTTCTATCATGGTCAATCCAATGTCGATGATTATTCGGTGCATGTCTATCCATCTGAGTTTGATTTCTCTGCCAGTCATGAGATTTGAAGGGATTTTGATCTTGAAAAGATCCATTGGCGAGAAACTGAGAATAAGACGATTCAGTCCAAGATGGTAGGTGGTCATTTGCGGTTGGATGGTTCGAATAGAAATTCAATGAGGAGGCCGAATTTATCTGCGGGTGAAAGCCTCCCGCAAATGTTGGAGGATTATTGAAAGAAGGAGATTGAGTTGATTTGGGCCTAACCGAAACAAATTCATTTTCATAGTATAGCTCTGATGGGTGTTCGGTCATTTTTGAGAGGAATGGGGGGTTGGATCTGCGAGAGTTTTTGGACAAGAGTTCCATTGTGAGGTTTAAATCAAGAGAGGGGAGAGATGATTGCACGGAATAGTCAAGAGAATTTTTATCGAATGTGCGGCTATTGATCTTGAAATCGGTTCACGCACACCAATGCAAACACAATTCAAACCCCGGGTTCACCAACTCACACAATGAAGCCGTAAGAGTTCGGCTATTATCTTTTCAATTTTAGTTGGTGATAAATTCAATCTTGCAAGCCGTTTAAACGAGATGTTAGGTTTGGAGCTGGGCTCTATCCTAGTGTGCGTCTCTCTCCTCGCTGCAAGATAAAATCAAACAATGTCGGGGTTGCTCTCCCGCAGAAATTCTTGATTTTATGGATTTTTAAGATCGGCTATATTTAGCAGTCCCAATTTTATTGAGGCGATCACTGAAGAATTTAGATGAACACAAATACACGTCTACCGTCCAGTCCCAATTTCCTTTAGATTTATGTGATAAAATAAGAGGGAGGAATTCAGGAAAAGCCGATGCACGCGGAAAACTATGATGAATGCTCAGTTAGAAGACTTACAGTGCCTCCTCGCAATCTCCATGTGGGATGCAGTGCAGAATTGAAAATTTTATACTAAATGCGTGCAAGCCGATGAAAACCGCACCTAAGCAGAAAGTTCTATTAGCGGGAAGAATTGAGTTGAATTTGGCTAAGTTGAACGATCTACGTGCGTCTTGATTAAAGTGAAGTGTGGCTTAAGATCCTACGAGCAAAATCAAAATAAAAAATGCTCTGAGAGCCGTATGTGCAGGTCTATCCTAATCGCCACTCAAGTCGGGCCCCACCCTCGCCGGAGAGTGAAACAGGCCACGATACACCACAAATAGAGTTCAAGGTCTTTTTACATACGCGAGAGTCCAAACGGACACCGCTATAAGTGAGCAGAAATTAAAATTTGCAGAAATTTAAAATCTAGACTCTACGCTCTCTCATGACTCGACTCGATCTTAATTTTATTGCAGTCTCTCCGAATGTCGGTGAAGATGCGTCGGTCTCTTGAAAAACCGCTCCACGTGCGTCGGGTACCTCGCAAGAAAAATAAGAGAGAGAATGTAAGAGAGTGACTCAAAAAATAATAAAATAAGAAAATAAATGCTGAAAAAAATTATGGGATTTACAATGAAAAAATTCGGGGGTCAGACTACCTGAATTCGGAAAACCGAACAAAAATTTTCAAAACAAAAATCTAAGCCGTTTGCCTCCCCGGCAACGGCGCCATCTGACGAGTCCGTAAAAGCCGCGTTAAGAATGTGTTTTTATCTTCGCGTGTGAAAATAATCAAAGTCGTTCGTTGTAGGCGGCGATCGGAAACAGTCAAGAAATAACCACAAAATAATTATTCAATTTTAATCTCGTGGTTTATGTTTATTTTACTTGGGCAAGTCCCAAGGTCGATCACAAGGAGGCAAAGGAACAACCTAGAGTTGTGTCTATCCAATTTTGAGTTCGGTTTTCAAGGCGGTCTTTTTTTTTGGAATTTTTCAGTGCAATATGAGATGCAAAATGCAAATTCGGCCTATTTTAGGGACTAAAATGTAAATTTCAAGTAAACGATGTCCGAAAAATACGAAACTTGGCCACAATGTAAATGACGATGAAATGAGTGCACTGCAATTTTTTTTTGGAATTTTTAGATGCAATATGAATTTTTTATGAATTTTTAAATGCAAACAAAGTAATTTTCAATATTTAATTTTAATAAATATTAAACCTACTTATTTTCGAGAACTAAAATTATCTAAGATCTATCACTAGGTAATGGATCTTAGAAAAATCCTAGACCTCAAAAATGTGGGATTTAATACCTATTAAAAATAAAATAGTGAAATATGCAAAATGATTTTTACAGAGCAAAGTATGCATGCAAATGCAAAGATTTTTGGGCACAATGTTAATCAAATAATCTCTACAGTGTGTGATTTTTCGGAGATTTTTAGAGCAATGGTTAATTAAATAAAATTTGAAGGGCACAGACTGGGCAAAATATGGTAATTTCTACAGAATAATTAATTATTAATCAACCGGTCATCACAAAAATGTCCATGACATGTCAAAATGTAGAGAATTAAAAGATGAACAAAATGCTATATTTAAATAAATAAAATGATGCAATGTAGAGGTCTATAATGGACGACAAAGACAGGGGTACAGATGCAAACAGAATAAATAAATAAAAAATAATGCAGGGGGGACCTAGGAGTAATTACCGCTTGTTCTGGGGGGATACTTTGCAAATTTACCAAGGGGCACGTGCAGAGCACGTGCCCTCTGGATCTTGGGCGTAATGGCAAATAACGGAACCCCCAGGGGGCTTCTTGCAATTTACCCCGCGGTCACGTGCGGGGCACGTGACCCGGGGGATGACGCACAGATGGCGTCCCCCGCCCCACGTGCTACGCACGTGGCGGGGTCTCGGCCCTGGAGGCCGGTGGCGAGTGCGGCGGAGGGAGCCGCTCCTGGCGGAGGAGCCGCAAGCTTCTGGAGATGCTCGGTGAAGGTTGCTGCGGGGTAGTTCCAAGCTCCTGGAGATGTCGTAGGGCGGTCGCCGGGGTCGAAGCCTCTGGAGTAGATGGACGATGGAAGAGCTGCGGCGAAGGTTGTCGGAGGCGATGATCGTAAGGGGCTCGACACCGAGGCGGAGCTGGCGGTCGGAGTTGATGCGGCGGAGTAGCGAAGGTCGGTGGCGATGGAGACGAAGGTGTAGATGTCGAAGTCGATGGCGTAGTCGGAGCAGATAACCGGCGAGGTCGTTGTCGTTTGTTGTGGAGATGGCGATGAAGATGTTGTCGGAGACGTGGGCTCGACGGCACGGAGGCCGGAGCAGATGCGAGACGGTGGAGCTCGTCGTGGACCGCAACGAGGGAGAGGACCCTCGGACCTCGTCGAAGGAGGGCGCTCGGAGCTGTCACCTCCGAGCGTCGTCGCTGCCGGCGGATAATGTTGGTCGAGGGACGGCGAGGCTCTTTTATAGGCGAGGGAGGCGATTGGGTTGGCGGCAGGTGGTTGCGAAGATAAAGGAGGAAACCCGGGGGGGCCGTTGGGCGTCGCGGCGAGAGGAGCGGAGGGCCGGTGCGGGCGGTCAGCGGAGGCGGTTGGTGGCTGGCGAGATGTGCGGCGGAAGTTACAGAGTGGGCGCGGGAGGTAGGAGATGCGGGTGGGCCGTCCGATCGGCCGAGATCGGACGGCCAAGGAGGAGCCACGTGGCGAGGGCCTGGGGAGGCGCAGCACGTGCGGAGCACGTGCCTGGGGGCACGTGCGAGGCGCGTGCGGCCAATTTTAATTTTTTTATAAAAGCGAAATTTAAAAAGGCCAAAAACCGCTGACACGTGGCGGCCTCTGGGGCTGCCACGTGTCAGCTCCAGATAAATCGAAAAATAAAATCTTTTGTAAAATCAATAAAAAAATAGCAAATGACCTCTGATCGAAAAAAAATTCTTCACAAAAAATGCTCGTCTCAACGAGATCTACAACTTTCATGAAGACATCAAAGCCAAAATCGGTCAAATGTAAAAAGTGAGTTTTTGGGGTATCCTATGTACATAGAATACCTTGATTTTTGGGTTTTGAATTTTTTTGTCATTTTTAAAACAAGATAAAAATCCGGAAAAATATGGAAAACTCAAAGATAAATAAAAGAGACCTTAATCTAATTTTTTTGGATTTTTAATGATAAAGAAAATATTTACAAAAAATACAGGTCAAAAGCCGTGAAAATATACAATGTACAAAAGAGGCCCAAAACCCAACTTTCACATACGAGCTCCGATTCACTTGAACTTGGTCTTGTTTTGAAGGTAGTTGAATGTACATTAGTTCAAAAGTGAGTAGGATCAAATCGGACACTGGATGGGGAAGATATGGGGCTTTTAGTCCGAAAATCCTGAAACTAGGGTTTGGGTTTTTGGTCCACTTAACAGGGTTAGTGATTTTCTTGTATTTTTTATTTATTCTTCTTAGTGATATGTACACAGTGGAGGTGGTTTTAGGTTATGCGCTGTTAGCATGAAGGAGTTAAAAATAGGGGAAGTTAGGCTATTTACAGGTCATTTTTGGCTTGTATTTTTGACTTCTTATTTTATGCAGAAATTAATGCTAAAATGCAATTCTTGTGAAATCATGCATGAATGCTAATTATACAGAGTAAATGCAGAAATGCAGTTGATCTTGAGGGACTTGAGCTTAATTAATGAGACTTAGAGTGATGAATCCGATTGAGGAACCGCTCCACGTGCGCTGGGTATTTCACTATTTTATTTTTAATAGGTATTAAATCCCACATTTTTGAGGTCTAGGATTTTTCTAAGATCCATTACCTAGTGATAGATCTTAGATAATTTTAGTTCTCGAAAATAAGTAGGTTTAATATTTATTAAAATTAAATATTGAAAATTACTTTGTTTGCATTTAAAAATTCATAAAAAATTCATATTGCATCTAAAAATTCCAAAAAAAATTGCAGTGCACTCATTTCATCGTCATTTACATTGTGGCCAAGTTTCGTATTTTTCGGACATCGTTTACTTGAAATTTACATTTTAGTCCCTAAAATAGGCCGAATTTGCATTTTGCATCTCATATTGCACTGAAAAATTCCAAAAAAAAAGACCGCCTTGAAAATCGAACTCAAAATTGGATAGACACAACTCTAGGTTGTTCCTTTGCCTCCTTGTGATCGACCTTGGGACTTGCCCAAGTAAAATAAACATAAACCACGAGATTAAAATTGAATTATTATTTTGTGGTTATTTCTTGACTGTTTCCGATCGCCGCCTACAACGAACGACTTTGATTATTTTCACACGCGAAGATAAAAACACATTCTTAACGCGGCTTTTACGGACTCGTCAGATGGCACCGTTGCCGGGGAGGCAAACGGCTTAGATTTTTGTTTTGAAAATTTTTGTTTGGTTTTCCGAATTCGGGTAGTCTGACCCCCGAATTTTTTCATTGTAAATCCCATAATTTTTTTCAGCATTTATTTTCTTATTTTATTATTTTTTGAGTCACTCTCTTACATTCTCTCTCTTATTTTTCTTGGGAGGTACCCGGCGCACGTGGAGCGGTTTTTCAAGAGACCGGCGCATCTTCACCGACATTCGGAGAGACCGCAATAAAATTAAGATCGAGTCGAGTCGTGAGAGAGCGTAGAGTCTAGATTTTAAATTTCAGCAAATTTTAATTTCTGCTCATTTATAGCGGTGTCCGTCTGGACTCTCGCGCATGTAAAAAGACCTCGAACTCTATTTGTGGTGTGTCGTGGCCTGTTTCACTCTCCGGCGAGGGTGGGGTCCGACTTGAGTGGCGATTAGGATAGACCTGCACATACGGCTCTTAGAGCATTTTTTATTTTTGATTGTGCTCGTAGGATCTTAAGCCACACTTCACTTTAATCAAGACGCACATATATCGTTCAACTTAGCCAAATTTAATTCTATTCTTCCCCGCTAATAGAACTTTCTGCTTAGGTGCGATTTTCATCGGCTTGCACGCATTTAGTATAAATTTTTCAATTCTGTATTGCATCCCACATGGAGATTGCGAGGAGGCACTGTAAGTCTTCTAACTGAGCATTCATCATAGTTTTCCGCGTGCATCGGCTTTTCCCGAATTCCTCCCTCTTATTTTATCACATAAATCTAAAGGAAATTGGGACTGGATGGTAGACGTGCATTTGTGTTCATCTAAATTCTTCAGTGATCGCCTCAATAAAATTGGGACTGCTAAAGATAGCCGATCTTAAAAATCCATAAAATCAAGAATTTCTGCGGGAGAGCAACCCCGACATTGTTTGATTTTATCTTGCAGCGAGGAGAGAGACGCACACTAGGATAGAGCCCAGCTCCAAACCTAACAGCTCGTTTAAACGGCTTGCAAGATTGAATTTATCACCAACTATACTACAATTAGATTTAAACATTTTATGCTGGAAAGAAGATAAAAACACATTCTTAACGCGGCTTTTACGGACTCGTCAGATGGCGCCGTTGCCGGGGAGGCAAACGGCTTAGATTTTTGTTTTGAAAATTTTTGTTCGGTTTTCCGAATTCGGGTAGTCTGACCCCCGAATTTTTTCATTGTAAATCCCATAATTTTTTTTCAGCATTTATTTTCTTATTTTATTATTTTTTGAGTCACTCTCTTACATTCTCTCTCTTATTTTTCTTGCGAGGTACCCGGCGCACGTGGAGCGGTTTTTCAAGAGACCGACGCATCTTCACCGACATTCGGAGAGACCGCAATAAAATTAAGATCGAGTCGAGTCGTGAGAGAGCGTAGAGTCTAGATTTTAAATTTCTGCTCATTTATAGCGGTGTCCGTTTGGACTCTCGCGTATGTAAAAAGACCTTGAACTCTATTTGTGGTGTGTCGTGGCCTGTTTCACTCTCCGGCGAGGGTGGGGACCGACTTGAGTGGTGATTAGGATAGACCTGCACATACGGCTCTCAGAGCATTTTCTATTTTGATTGTGCTCGTAGGATCTTAAGCCACACTTCACTTTAATCAAGACGCACGTAGATCGTTCAACTTAGCCAAATTCAACTCAATTCTTCCGCTAATAGAACTTTCTGCTTACGTGCGGTTTTCATCGGCTTGCACGCATTTAGTATAAATTCTTCAATTCTGCACTGCATCCCACATGGAGATTGCGAGGAGGCACTGTAAGTCTTCTAACTGAGCATTCATCATAGTTTTCCGCATGCATCGGCTTTTCCCGAATTCCTCCCTCTTATTTTATCACATAAATCTAAAGGAAATTGGGACTGGACGGTAGACGTGTATTTGTGTTCATCTAAATTCTTCAGTGATCACCTCAATAAAATTAGGATTGCTAAATATAGCCGATCTTAAAAATCCAAAAAATCAAGAATTTCTGCGGGAGAGCAACCCCGACATTGTTTGATTTTATCTTGCAGCGAGGAGAGAGACGCACACTAGGATAGAGCCCAGCTCCAAACCTTACATCTCGTTTAAACGGCTTGCAAGATTGAATTTATCACCAACTAAAATTGAAAAGATAATAGCCGAACTCTTATGGCTTCATTGTGTGAGTTGGTGAACCCGGGGTTTGAATTGTGTTTGCATTGGTGTGCGTGAACCGATTTCAAGATCAATAGCCGCACATTCGATAAAAATTCTCTTGACTATTCCGTGCAATCATCTCTTCCCTCTCTTGATTTAAACCTCATAATGGAACTCTAGTCCAAAAACTCTCGCAGATCCAACCCCCCATTCCTCTCAAAAATGACCGAACACCCATCAGAGCTATACTATGAAAATGAATTTGTTTCGGTTAGGCCCAAATCAACTCAATCTCCTTCTTTCAATAATCCTCCAACATTTACGGGAGGCTTTCACCCGCAAATAAATCCGGCCTCCTCATTGAATTTCTATTCGAACCATCCAACCGCAAATGACCACTTACCATCTTGGACTGAATCGTCTTATTCTCAGTTTCTCGCCAATGAAGCTTTTCAAGATCAAAATCCCTTCAAATCTCATGACTGGCAGAGAAATCAAACTCAGTTGGATAGACATGCACCGAATAATCATCGACATTGGATTGACCATGATAGAACCCTCATCAGACATGATACTCATACAGAGGACTGGACTGACCGCTTAAAAACACATAAACCCTGTATGTTGACTCCACAATATCAAGGTCTGACCAATCAACGACACATGTCTGAACCATATGAGCAGCCTCCTTCCATTATTTTTGAGGAGAAATTTTCAGAAAATAATGATCATATTTCGGATATTCCAAGAAGCTCTCCTCTCAACACAAAGGGGAAAATGGAAGATGAAATTATCGAACAAGCACCTACTGCTCCCATAATTAATTATGAACCGAATCTTGAGGAGGATATTTCGAGGATAAATAAGAGATTCATCTCAATAGAGGAGAGATTTCAAAAATTTACCGATCGATTCATCGCATTCTATGGTAGCTCGGACAGTAAAATGAATGAGGAAATAACTGGATCTAAGATTGAAAATTCTGAGGATATTCAGGGAGCTAGGGACGATTCTGAAATGACTATGTCATTGACCCTCACCCTGAACTCCAAATCCCCTTTTCATCTGAGGAACACTCCACACCCCCACATCACCCAGAAAATACCAAAAAATGGAAATATTTGAAAATCACAAAAAAATTGAAAATTCAGAAAATTTCATAAAAATTGAGACTGAAGACGATCTGAGGAATTTGGATCCGACTGTACGGGAAGCACTAGGAAAGAAATTGATATTTGAACTTCCCTTTCTACAGGCCATTGAACACTTCCCCGACCTTAAAAGATTTTTAACGGAACAATTAACTATGAAAAAGTCGGGCAGGATTAGAACCAAGACCGAGAGACATATCTTGTCAATGGCCTCCTCCTTGTTGTTGAGGAGAAAAACCAAGAGCCGAGAGACATATCTTCATGAAAGTTGTAGATCTCGTCGAGACGAGCATTTTTCGTGAAGAAACTTTTTCGATCCGAGGACATTTGCTATTTCTTTTTGATTTTACAAATCTTTTATTTTTCGATTTATCTGGAGCTGACACGTGGCAGCCCCAGAGGCTGCCACGTGTCAGCGGTTTTTGGCCTTTTTAAATTTCGCTTTTATAAAAAAAAGAAAAAAGAAAAAATTAAAATCGGCCGCACGCGCGTCGCACGTGTCCCCAGGCACGTGCTCCGCACGTGCTGCGCCTCCCCAGGCCCTCGCCACGTGGCTCCTCCTTGGCCGTCCGATCTCGGCCGATCGAACGGCCCACCCGTAACCTTCACTCACATGCGTTAAGGCCATTGGTTTTCTGAAGAAATTCTACCCCTTGAGCCGGACCAACCAAATGAGGACCCGCATCACCAGTTTCTCTCAGATGCCCAATGAACCACTCTGTGAGGTATGGGATAGGTTTAAGGACCTGCTACAAAAATGTCCCTTCCATGATCTGGGCAACAACATCCTAGTCCAATCACTCTACTCTGGCCTCAACCACGAGACTCAAGGGTTAGTTAGTGCTGCCTGCGGAGGGAATTACACCTCACGTGGAGCTGAGACCGTCTGGAAAATACTGGAGCAGATGGCAGAAACAAGCCGGTCTCAAATTGCCAGTAGAGCATACATTGATTCCCTGAACACCCTTCAAGCCAAAGACGGGAAGCAGACGGTTGCAGAAATAGCTGAGGACTTGATTCCAAGCATGCACTTTATTTCTGATAAATTAACAATTGTGGATAAGAGAATGAACGATATCGACAGTAGGATTTCCCAATTCCCAAAGCAGATGGAGAAACTCACCGAGAAGGTGTCCAAGATGGGGATGCCTAGTGCACCTACTGTCCCGATCTATCATGTGCATCATGTTCAGGAGCAGCCAGGAGCAGAGCAACAGCAAACATGGACTCCGGATCAATCCTATACCCACTTTTCCCAACAGCCGCCCCCACCGACTGAGACAGTCAAGGAAGCCCCGCCTCTGACATTTGAAGTGAATGGCATCTGGTACACCCAGGACACTACCCGACAGGGTAATATGGGAGACCGTCAGACTTATCAGCGTCCACCCACCTTCTATAATGCCGCATTTCCTCTACAGCACACTACACCTTTCCAGCAGCCGAAGCAGCAACAACCCTACAATCGCCAGAACCAACCTCAGCAATACCATCAACAATCTCAAGCCCCTAGATAATCAGCTCAGTCATCCAAACCTCCAGAAGAACCGATCGACATCCAGAGACAAATACTTGAAGAGTTTTGCCACTTCCGAGATGAGCTGCAAGATCTACGGGTTGATGTCAACCGCTTGTCCCGTTGTAAGGATGAGCAGACAGCTCCAGCCACAACCATTCCCGCCTAGGTTCAAGCTAACCCCAATAGCTTGAACAAATTCCACTCATCTCAACACAATAACCAGGTATACTATCCAGACTTTTCCACATCTGAACATGAGATCCTTTCGTTTGACAAAATCAATGCCATGTCACTCAGGAGCGGAAGGACCGTGGTCGTACCTGACCGGGCAAGGGAATCGGACCATGAAGACTCGGAAGATCAACCGGAGGATGTTTCCTAGGAGGAAGATGAAGGACGCCCGAAAACCCCAGCAGTAGATAAAGGGAAAGCATCTATGGAGTCTGCAGAGGACCTTGAACCTCTAGTTGCTGCAAAAATACCTTTGTCACCTTTTCAGCAACCTGATTTTGATTATTATGATTGTAATAAAAACTCCAAGTTGAATAAAGATGCTCTTATTTTTTATTCTGGTCCTCTATCTCCTGTCTCAAATGCTTCCATTCCTTTCCCCCATGCCCTAAAGAAAGGAAAACAAAAGAAAAACATCAAAGATGACCCAGTCATGGAAAAATTCTGCCAACAAAACATCACAGTCAAAGTACCCTTTGATCAGTACGTGGCAGGTAATCCAGCCTTTCAGAAATACTTGAAGGCAAAATGCACCCTACCAGGACTCGTACAAAGAGAACAAGTCAATTTGTGGAGACTCATATCTTGACAGTTGCCACCAACAAATGCGTCAAAAACCAGCATCTGTCAAGAAAGAAAAGGGATCTGGGCGCCCATTATGTGGAGAGTCGCATTGGCGGCATAGCATTCACATGCACACTTCTTGACAATAGATCTTCCATAAATCTTCTACCCTTAGCCTTATATTATCGATTGGAGTTGGGCCCTCTAAAGAAATCATCATCTTTACTCCAATTTGCTGATAAATCCACTAAAAGACCTAAGGGAGAAGTGAAGAATGTCATCATCGTTATCGAGGGTACAGAATACAAAGTGGACTTCACTGTCCTGGACATGGAAATCCCGAACCATTGGAAGGAATCGTAGATCATTCTCGGAAGACCTTTCTTAAGAACCGCTAAGGCTGTATTCGACTACGGAACTGGCATGGTGAAATTTCGTTCTCCAGGCGGAGAAGTGGACTTGGAGATGAAACAAACAAAGTGGCAAAGGCCAGACTCCGAATCCACAACTGAAGATGCCGAAACATCAGAATGCAATCTCCTCAGAACCACTGGGCCATGGGACCAACTGCCAGACATACAGATAGAAAGCACATCCTCAGAAGAAGAAATAATACACGATGCGGTCTCTGAGACTTCTAGACCCCCAGATTATCACACACTTGACAACACAGAAATCCTCTTGGATTTGTCTATCCCATCACCTTTGGGACAGTCAATCGATGATGAGTCGGACGCGGCTCTGGCCGAATTACCATTCTACTTTAGCGATCCGACTCACTTTTCTTCGGAATTGGTAGCCAACATCTCACACAGTGATTCACCGCCAACCGATACTAAGCCAGAAGCAAAAGTCATTCAGCCAGACTTGATCGACGATTCAGAATTGCCAGAGCTGAAGCCACTTCCTCCCACACTGAAGTATGCATTCCTCAATGGACCCAAAGAAAAATTCCCTGTGATCATTAGCTCATCATTAACAGTGGAACAAGAATCCAGACTGATCGAAGTCCTTGAGCGAAATCGAAAAGCCATAGGTTGGACTGTGTCGGATCTCGTAGGAATAAACCCCGCTTTCTGCTCGCACCAAATTTATGTTGAGGATAATGCAAGGCCTTCCCGTGAACTTCAGAGAAGATTAAACCCCAATCTTCGGGAAGTAGTGAAGAAAGAAATAGAGAAATGGTGCAAAGCAGGATTTATTTACCCCATTTCTGACTCCAAGTGGGTAGCCCCCCTTCATGTCGTCCCGAAGAAGTCGGGAATCCAGATGGTTACCAACGAGGAGGGGGTAGAGATCGTGACCCGAGTACCCACGTCGTGGCGCGTCTGTGTCGATTACCGGCGCCTGAATGCTGCGACCAAGAAAGACTACTTTCCACTGCCATTCATTGATCAAATATTGGAGAGACTTGCAGGGAAAGCATTCTTTTGTTTTCTTGATGGGTACTCCGGCTACAATCAAGTAGTTATCGCTCCCGAGGACCAGGAAAAGACCACATTCACATGTCCCTTCGGTACTTACGCATTCAAGCGCATGCCATTCGGGCTTTGCAATGCCCCAGGCACATTTCAGCGGTGCATGATTGCCGTATTTGCTGAAATGGTTGGTGATTTCCTGGAAGTCTTCATGGACGACTTCTCGGTTCATGGTGATTCATTTGATACATGCTTAGCACACTTGGACCGAGTCCTTCAGAGATGCAGGGAGGTTAATTTGGTACTATCCTGGGAGAAGAGTCACTTTATGGTGACTGAGGGTATCGTGTTGGGGCATGTCATCTCCAAAAAGGGAATGGAGGTGGACCCTACCAAGGTGGATGTGAATAAGAAACTTGAGCCACCAACCAATGTCAAGTCAGTGAGGTCGTTCTTAGGGCATGTTGGATTTTATCGACGGTTCATTCCAGAGTTTTCAAAGATCGCCCGCCCACTGACTGAGCTCTTAGGAAAAGACACCGAGTTTATTGTGAATCACAGATGTCTAGAGGCCTTCGAGCTCCTGAAAAAGAAAATATGTGAATCACCGATATTACAAGCTCCCGACTGGTCTCTTCCCTTCGAGATCATGACTGATGCATCGGATTTTGCTGTCGGAGCGGTACTCGGACAAAAAAGAGATGGAATTCCTTATGCGATTCACTACGCGAGCAAAGTGTTGGATCCTGCACAGAGAAATTATATAGTGACTGAAAAGGAAATGCTCGCGGTGGTTTGGGCCCTGGAAAAATTCAGATCATACATATTGGGCTCCAAGGTGACAATTTTCACAGATCACACAGCAATCAGATATCTCATGGATAAGAAGGATGCCAAGGCACGACTTTTGAGATGGATCTTATTAATCCAGGAGTTTAATTTGGAGATTAAGGATAAACCTGGAATAAAGAATGTTGTTGCGGATCACCTTTCCCGAATCGAGCAAAACGATCATCCTGATATCGGACCAATCAAGGAGACTTTTCCAAACGAATCGATTTGCGTCATTGATTCAACCCCATGGTATTCCGACATAGTGAACTATCTTGTCTCCAAGAAGGTTCCCTATGGTTGGACCAAAAAAATGATTGATCGATTAAAGTCAGATTCGAGAAAATACCATTGGGACGATCCTTTCCTTTTCTATGAAGGACCGGATTGTGTCTGGAGAAGATGTATTCCTCAGGAGGAATATCAGAGTGTCCTCACATATTGTCATTCTCTCGAGGTTGGAGGACACCATTCGGGAAAGAGAACCGCGCACAAGGTACTCCAATGTGGATTTTACTGGCGGACCTTATTTCAGGATGCTAATGAATTTGTACGGTCATGCCCGATTTGTCAAAGAATGGGAGGGACTATGGGATATAGAGATGAAATGCCCATGCAACCAATGATTTTCTGTGATGTTTTTGATGCATGGGGGATTGATTTTATGGGTCCTTTTCCCAACAACAATGGATTTGAGTACATCTTGTTAGCGGTTGACTATTTATCAAGATGGGTAGAGGTTATTCCAACCCGAACCGCAGATAGCAAAGTCGTCTGTAAGTTTATCAAAGATAACATCATTGCGAGGTTCGGGATATCAAAAGTATTGATTTCTGATGGAGGTAGCCACTTCGTGAACCGGAAGATGAGATCTTTGGCTAAGGAGTACAAATTTGAGCATAGAATAGCCAACCCATATCATCCACAATCTAATGGCATGGCAGAGGTTTCTAATAGAGAGGTGAAGAGCATTCTCCAGAAGTTGGTTCGTCCCGATAGGAAGAATTGGTCGAAACTGTTGGACCAAGTTCTATGGGCCTGTAGGACAGCCTATAAGACTCCACTCGGTACTTCACCTTTTAGGATGATCTATGGCAAGCCATGTCATCTTCCTGCAGAGTTGATTCACAAATCTGAATGGGCGATCAAAAAGATGAATTGGAGTTGTCACCTTGGGAAACTATGTCGAGACTTACATCTGAATGAGCTAATTGAAATCCGAAACCGGGCATATGACAACAGTGTGAGTTATAAGGACAAGGTCAAGAGATGGCATGATAGACACATTCGAGAGAAGACCTTTGTCCCTGGACAGAAAGTGTGGTTGTTTAATGCTCGGTTGAAGATTTTTCATGGGAAACTAAAATCAAAATGGACGGGTCCCTACATTGTTATCGATGTGCATACCAATGGAAGCGTAGATATTGCCGAACTCAAAGAGAATGCACAACCGTTCTCAGTAAATGGACAAATGCTGAAGCCATACATTGAAGCACCCAAAGAACAAACAGTTCAAGTCGAGGTCATCTATTTCACGCAGAGCGAGGACATTGAAAATCTATCTGATCATTACAACCCTCCCTCCCGACCACATCGGCCTCCTTGTACAGCTTCTTCCTTTACTTAGGCCAAGGCCTAAGTATAGGGGGGGACCGATGTCATCTGTATATATCATTCTTCTCCTGACTCCTAATTGCTCCATTTCCACCCTTCTTCCATACTTAGGCTATCCACAGCCTAAGTATAGGGGAAACCAACATCCACCTGTATATACTCTATTCATTCACATATCCAGACTGCTTCATTTTTCTTTTTATTTTTCATTCCCTTACGCTTAGCCCGAGCTATGTCTTCTTTACGCTTCTTGTGCTCTGAGGACATAGCACTCGCTAAGTATAGGGGGGTCTGTATATATACTTTGTATATATTTTACCCATATCTCGTACTTTCGCGTAGGTCTATATGTATTTACGGGGTGGGTACTAACTTGAAAAAAAAACAACAAAAAAAAAGAGTTTTGCTACTAACACTGACTTGCCCAAAATTTTTGAAAAAAAAAAGAGGATTCTTATTCCATTTTCTGCATAAAAAAATCCCTTGCATAAAATGTCAAAAAAAATTCAAAAAATTGTGTCTGCATTGCACACACCTACACTTCATCCAACATTACATGCATTTGCATCTGTGAAAAGTCATTGGGTTCTGAACCGAGTTATGAGCCGAAACCAAGAGTGGTCTGGGCTTGACCTTAATCCACCTAATTTTCAGAGGAACTTCACCGAGAAATAGGATTTTAAGAGCTTCAGGTCTTTTAGACTTAATTCCTTAAGTTCCACATGACAATGTACAGCGTTTGACTCTTAGTGTCTAACCTGGTCTCTTCATTCTGGGTACAACTCTGGAATAGGGAATTAATTTGTACTCTCGCACTATGCACTTAGCTCAACCCAAACGGGATGTTGGAAGACTGTGTGAGTCTCTTTTCTGGTAGCGTGGAAATCTAAAGACCAGAGTACGGGTTGAAATAAAGCCTCCTTTATCTTCGCAACCACCAGCCGCCAACCCAATCGCCTCCCTCGCCTATAAAAGAGCCTCGCCGACCCCCGACCAACATTATCCGCCGGCAGCGACGACGCTCGGAGGTGACAGCTCCGAGCGCCCTCCTTCGACGAGGTTCGAGGGTCCTCTCCCTCGTTGCGGTCTACGGCGAGCTCCGCCGTCTCGCATCTGCTCCGGCCTCCGTGCCGTCGAGCCCACGTCTCCGACATCATCTTCATCGCCATCTCCACAACAAACGACAACGACCTCGCCGGTCATCTGCTCCGACTACGCCATCGACTTCGACATCTACACCTTCGTCTCCATCGCCACCGACCTTCGCTACTCCGCCGCATCAACTCCGACCGCCAGCTCCGCCTCGGTGTCGAGCCCCTTACGATCATCGCCTACGACAACCTTCGCCGCAGCTCTTCCATCGTCCAGCTACTCCAGAGGCTTCGACCCCGGCGACCGCCCTACGACATCTCCAGGAGCTTGGAACTACCCCGCAGCAACCTTCACCGAGCATCTCCAGAAGCTTGCGGCTTTCGGCCCTTGCATACCGATGTGGTCGGGAGGGAGGGTGGGTAGCCGATGATTAAGGCAGTTTTCGGCCGATCTTCTTATGAGCATGCGGTGGGAGATCATAATGATGAGATGGAGATGAGGCATATGATTCCCAACTATTGTCAGTGTCATCCTCAGAAAAAATTAAAATCCTCAGAAAAACCACAGAGCTGGGAAGAGTCACTATTTTTTTCTTGATGGGTACTCCGGTTACAATCAAGTGGCCATTGCGCCCAAAGACCAGGAGAAAATGACATTCACCTGTCCGTTTGGGACTTATGCTTTCAGACGGATGCCCTTTGGTTTATGTAATGCCCCGGCGACATTCCAAAGGTGCATGTTGTCCATTTTCTTGGACATGGTGGGTGATTGTTTAGAGGTCTTCATGGATGACTTCTTGGTCTATGGCGATGGGTTTGATGCTTGTTTTGACTACCTAGACTGTGTGCTTCAGCACTGCATAGAGGTCCATCTTATCTTGTCTTGGGAGAAGAGTCATTTCATGGTGACTCAAGGGACGGTCCTTGGTCATATCATCTCCAATAGGGGCATGGAGGTCGATCCGGCCAAGTTGGATATCATCAGAAAACTCAATCCATCGTCCAATCTACGTCAATTGCGGTCTTTTCTAGGGCATGTCGGTTTCTACCGACGATTCATTCAGGACTTCAGTCGTATTGCCCGACCGCTTACTGATTTGCTGACAAAAGACACCGAGTTCATTGTAGATGATAAGTGTCTTGCGTCCTTTGAGACTCTCAAGAATATGGTTGTCACGGCTCCTGTCCTTCAGCCACCCGATTGGTCTCTCCCATTCGAGATCATGACGGACGCTTCTGATTTTGTCGTTGGGGATGTGCTTGGACAGAGGAGGGATGGATTATCGTTTGCCATTCACTACGCCAGCCGGACTTTGGATGCCGCTCAGCGGAATTATACTGTGACAGAGAAGGAGATGATGGTCGTAGTCTTTGCTTTGGATAAGTATCGATCATATATTCTCGGATCTAGAGTGACTATCTTTACCGATCACACCGCTATCCGGTACCTAATGGCCAAGAAGGATGCCAAAGCACGCCTTACCAGATGGATCCTTCTGCTCCAAGAGTTTGATATTGAGATTAAGGATAAGCCTGGAGTTAAGAATGTGGTGGCGGATCACCTCTCCCGCTTAGAGAACCTTGAGGAATCTGAGCCCAGCGTACCTATTACAGAGACATTCCTAGATGAGGCGATCTTGGATATCACCTCGCTTCCATGGTACGCCGACATTGTGAACTATCTTGTTGCTAAGACGGTTCCACAAGGTTGGCAGGCAAAAACTTGAGACCATCCTGGCGAAGGCCAAGTTTTACCATTGGGAGGATCTCGTCCTTTATCATGAGGGAGGGGATAGCATCTGGAGAAGGTGCATTCCTCAAGATGAGCAGCATAGAGTCCTCACCTACTGCCATAAGCTTAAGGCAGGAGGACATCATTCTGTGAGACAGACAGCACAGAAGGTGCTCCAATCCGGCCTTTGGTGGCCTACTCTCTTCAAGGATTCAGATGAGTTCGTGAAGAGATATAATGACTGACAGAAGATGGGTACTTGTGGACAGAGAGACATGATGTCCATGCAACCCATTCACTTTTGTGAAGTTTTTGATGCATGGGGTATTGATTTCATGGGCTCGTTTCCTAAGAGTCAGGGTTTTGAGCACATTTTGCTCGTTGTGGATTATGTCGGCCGATGGGTTGAGGCCATCCTCGCCCGAGCCGCAGATGCTAAGACCGTATGTCAATTTTTGAGGAAAAATATCATTTCACGGTTCGGGGTACCTAGGGTCTTGATTTCAGACGGGGGGTCTCACTTTATCAATGACAAGGTTAGGGCCCTTGCAGACGAGTTTGGCATTGACCATCGTGTTACCACGACGTATCACCCTCAGACCAATGGTCTTGCCGAAGTATCGAATAGGGAGATCAGGACTATCCTACAGAAGATTGTCCGTCCAGACCGAAAGGATTGGTCACAGCTTTTGGACTCGGTCTTGTGGGCCTATCGGACTTCCTTCAAAAATCCATTAGGGACATCTCCCTTTCGTCTCGTCTATGGCAAGGCGTGCCATCTACCAGTGGAGATCAAGCACAAGTCACTTTGGGCAGTCACTGAGTTATTATTGGATCTCGAGAGTATAGGAGAACAGAGGAGAGCAGAGTTGGCAGCCGTGGAGGAGTTAAGAGATACAGCCTTTTTTAGCAGCCTACAGTACAAGGAAAAAGTAAAGACATGGCACGATTCTCATATCAGCCATAAACAGTTTGAGCCCGATCAGAGAGTATGGTTGTTTGATTCCATGCTGAAATTATTTCCATGGAAATTACAGAGCAAGTGGAAAGGTCCGTATGTGGTCAGGAAGGTACATGACAATGGTAGTATTGATATATCTGAGCCGTCATCTTCCTCTACCTTTCGTGTTAACGGTCAGCGCATGAAGCTATATCTAGATCATGACCCGTCGACCGTTGACGTTGCCCCCATTCTTTTGGTATGAGATGTACTCTTTGACTCATATCATTTGAATATCATACATGGTGATCAATTCCACCTTCCGCTGTAGAGACCCATCTGTCCATATCATTCTTTTTCTTCTGTTGATATCTTTTCTTCTTTTCTTCTTTTCCTTTTCTATTTTCTTTATCTATCGAAAAGGTGCTGCCCCTTGTTGTCAGTCTTCTATACTTAGGACGCAGTTTGTCCTAAGTATGGGGGTGTACAACCCGAGTTTTCATTCTTTTCAATCCTCTCCATTGTCTCCTCTTATTGTCTATACTTAGGGATATCTTACCCTAAGTATAGGGGGAGGCAGTCCGAGTACGATCTGTTCATTCCCACCCTTGACCCTCCCTGCATTGTGTACAGTCTGTTATACTTAGGATTGTTTGATCCTAAGTATAGGGGGGACGGTCAACTTCTCATTCGTCCATCACTTTATTCGTTTATTCTTTAGACTTTTCTATACTCAGTACGAGTTATGTCTTCTCTTTTCTCTCCGATCTATGAGGACATAGCTCAAGCTAAGTATAGGGGGTCGTATATACTGTGTATATACTTTAGCCATAACTCGTACTTTTGTATTTTCCTAAGAAATATGGCTAATAATTCTTTAAAATTCATTAAAACCGTAATAAAAATATGTGATTATTCCTCAAATTCTTTTTGTATTTAGTGATTAATAAATCAGGTGAAAATATTTTTTGCAAAATGTTTGAAAAATAGTTTGAAAATCTTGGTGAAAAAAATCTTTTGAAAACTATTTGGAAAATGTTTTGTTACATGTTTTCAACCTTTGTAAAAATTGTGTGTTTTGAAAATTTTATTTTCTTTGTGTGAAATAAAATGTTTGAAAAATAATTTACAAACGGTTTGAAAAATGGTTGCAAAAATATTTTGAAAAATCTATCTATACTGTTTGAAAACCTTTGCAAAATGATTTTCAAATGTATGTACATGTTTGTAAAATTGTTTGTAAAAATTATTTTGGACTATAGTTTTCAAATTTTTTTGAAAAACTGTGTTAAATAAGTTTGAGGAATACATACATCATACCTAAAATTCTTTATTGTATATATGTATAAAATTGATCACTTACCCTGTAAATTCTTAAAATACACTTCCTGTAAATATAAGAAGCACTCCCTTGTAAATATTTTAACCTAGTTTTCAGCCAAAATCTTTTGTTTTCAAATAATCCCAAAAACATTTGCAAAAACTAAAATCCAAAACACTTGAAAAATCTTTTGAAAAATACAAAAAAATGCATATGCATCATCATCTTTTCAAAAATCCATAAAAAGTTCAAAATCCTTGCAAACTGCATCACAAATATATTTTCAGCATTCTGCATAGCATCTATATAGCTTGAGCATTTTTCGGATTGAATTCGATAGGTGAACACGTCTAAATAAAATCCGGAGATTGGAGCTTGATTGGACCTTAAAATCTACCTAATAACAGGAACCTCATAGGAACTGGGTTTGAGGTACTTCAGGTCTAGTTGACTTAATTCTTTGAGGATCACGGGACTTGGTTCAATGGATTCTTGACTGCCTAAGTAGAGTATTTCGGAGCACACACGTGACTCTTGTTGATAATAACCTAACTTGGACACATGCACCTTTCACATGGCTCAACTCAGTTGGAGTGGTGAGGGGATTGGATTTGCCGGTATGAGACGCGCACAAGTGGAAACACTTGTCCTCCTCTAGGGAGGGAAGTGCACCCCAACCTGTCCAGTGATGAGGAATTCTAAAGACAGGAGAGTGTGGGTTGCGATAAAGCTTCAAAAGAGGGATAGTCTACTGGCTTAAGAGGAAAAACTCTCTATGTAAATGCTGCTGTGAATAGTATTTCAAAAAAAAAATGGACAGGCCTGTACAAAAATAAATGCCTGCAAAGTATGTACATATGTTGTATAGCCAATAAGCAAGCTTGAGTTCCAAAGTCAAATATGTGAGCCTGCAGCTGGATGACTTGACTACACTGGTCTTGCATCCTAGGATAGGTAGCTACACTGGCTACCGTCCATTCTTCTCTTCACCTCCTTCTCTTGAGCTGGTTGCCACTTGAACTTAGAAGGGAATACTCCGCTCCTCGAGGAAGGAGTTATTGGATTGGGGAATCATTGGGTTGTCATAGTGGAGAAGTCAGTCTCTTTGTCGTTCTAGTTGGGGAGAGCCACCATCACTTACACTGTACGAGTCAGATTCATAGTCGTAAGGGTTTGCGTATGAGTTGAGATATTTCTGACCTGGCTATTGAGGAGACTTGAGCAGAGTTTTGGGATTCTCAAGGACTGTTGGATTTCAAATTCGGTTCTCGCTAAGGTTCCGCCCGTACTAAAACTCCAAAGGTCCGACTTAAGCTTTTAACTTTGATTTTGTGAAGATAAGTTTGATAACTAAACCAAATCCACTTTCTTCTTTTTCTTTTCTTCGTTTTTCTTTTCTGCACTTATTGCATAAGTGTTTGCTAGGGACTAGCAAAGGGAAAGTATAGGGGGATGATGAATCCACATTTCATCATCTTTATTCTATCATTTTGGTCTCAAAAACCCTAGCAAATGCGTGTAAATACCCTTAATTCCAGCATCTTAGCATTCATGCATGTACATGTAAATAGTGTATAAAATACTGTATTTCAAGCTAAAATTATAGAATAAATAAAAGAAAAGAAAAAGAATAAAATATTGTAAATATTTTATGATCCGAAACCCCGAGACTTAGGCATCTCGATGACTAAGTCGACAAGGAATAAATTAGGGGGAGATAAGGGCCAAAATACCAAGAAAATACCTTTGTTTTTATTCATTCTTTCATTTTGGGACCCATTTTTGGTTCCACTTTTTATACCTCTAATAAAGAAACTTTGTACATGAAAGTCGTAGATAATTAAATAAATAAAAATACAAATTGATTTCACTCAAAAATAATGTATAAGATAAAAAGTTATGATCTGAATAAAATTCCAGAATCCCAACTTCCAAGACCTGTATCTCCCTAATAAAAACTCCAAATGCAACAAACTCACCTTTAATTGTATATAATTTAAAATAAGCTATTTAATGGCGGTGGTTTCACATTTGGCGAAGCCACGGTTTGAAAGTTGAGTTTTTGACCCCCAATGTATACTTGTACATATTAAAATATTCATTTTATTATTTATTCATTATTTTTATAATTTTATATTTTTATAATTTTGTAAATATTATTTATATCATATTTGTGCATTAAAGTCAGAATAAATACCTAAATAAAATACAAAATAAAATACTTGTACTATAATACATAGGTATAATACCTATACATATAATTGTATATTTAACACTCATATTTTATTAAGTATACAAATTACTTCAGAAAAACTAAATAAAATTGTTTTCAAGTGTATAAAAATATTTTATAAATTTATAAAATAATAAACAAAATAAATAAATTAAAATACATAAAATAAAAATAAAATATTAAAATATATAGATATGTATACCTATATAGCCTATATATGGTAACTTGTAAATTTATACTTCAAAAAAATAATTAAAAATCATAATAAAATAGCTTATAAAATAAGAAACATTTTTTATTTAATAATAAAAAATTAATTAAATCATTTTTTATTTTTAATCGAATTTACAAATCTTTTCTTGGGGATTTTCCTAGTTGGTCCACGTGGACCAACCAGGCGTCAGTCCACGTTGACCGACGGGTCAACTAGGCGTCCCTCACCCATGTGCCCGTGTCAGAGCTCATTTGACCCGCATCTTTGCGATTTTCGAGGCCAGAACTTAAGTCATTTCGTGTAAGTCCCTTCTTGACTTTTCTTCCTTGAACAATGAGGAATCACGCCTAGGTGATTCCTTGGACTTCGAATCACTGATCCACCTGCTAGGCCTCGTTCTTCCTCCCCCATCCGTCAACCCCATATAGTGCACCTCGACCTTCGATTCAAATTTTGAACCCCTCTTCCACAGGTTTAGCTCCCTCCTTCGTGCCCAATCGAGAGAAGAAGGTGACAGCTTCTCTCTCCGGTCTTCGGGCGAGTCGAGCGACGCCTGAGGCGGCTCCAATCACCTCCGCCATCTCACCGGCGTTGAGGTACCTCCCTCTGGTTCCGACCATCGAGGCAGCCATCTTCCTCCATTTCTTTTCGTTGCATTTTGTTCATCATCGCATTAGGAGTAAACCCCCCCCCCCCCAAGAAATTTCCCGTTTTACCTAGTGAATCACCCTCGCGTACCCCTCGCTGGAGCGCTCCTCCGGCCACCACCGTGCGCCACCCTTCGCTCCGCCACTACTCGCCGCGATTCCACCTCCGCGGGGTCCAGGTAGTTTACCCTGGACCCTCTCACTCATTTTTGCAGGTCAACGCACCTTGACTCGAGCCTGGGGCTCGTTTTGAAGATCGTCGGAGCACTAGCGAAGCTCTCCAGCTCCGTCGTCCTCTCCAGCGACCATGGACCGTCGTCGAGGCTTTTTGGAGCCACCAGGAGCAAAAGGAGACCCCCTGGAGCATCGCCGACCATTTTTGAAGCTCGAAGGACGCCGGAGCGCCGAGATCTGGAGCGGGGAAACTCGCCTCGCCGGTGTTGCTTCCATGTTCTTCGTCGAGGGCTCTCCGCCGTTGGATCAGGTCGCGCCTCCAGTTCCCATAGCCACCGTTGGATCATCAGTGCTCTCCACAATTGGATCTCAATCTGATATCTAATCTAGGACGTCGGCTACGAAGCGCCATCGACCGTCCGATCTTCGACACGTGGCAAGTGAAAGTACACCAGCCGTCGGATCGTGCATGAGGGCCTTTAGGCATGGGTATTTTGCATCTCAACCCTCGCCCATTTTTGTATTTCTATTCAGTCCATAAACATTCATCTGCAGTTTAAATAATTTTGTAATATTCGCATCTAGGTTCCCAAACTTTGTTTATTTGCATTTAGGTCCAGTCCACGTCACCTCACGTGACATGTGCACGTGGGGTGGTGGTGATTTTGCACTGGACCCCCTGTTAGTTTGTGTATTTTGTCTGAGTCCAGGAACTTTAATATTATGTGTATCATTTTTGGGTAAATTGCATAATAGGCCCTGGAAGTTTTGTATTTTGCACTTAGATCCTTCCCAGGCGCGTGCCGGTCACGCGCGTGGTTGGAAAAATTGCGCTTGTGCCCCAGCGGCTTTGGTTATTTGGATTTGGTCTTGGAATAAGTTATATATTTTGTAAAAAATACACTTTGGCCCCTGTATTTCCTATTATTTGCACTTATACCCCTACGAGCTGTGTGATTGTTATTTATTGTTTGAATTTATTCCATGCATCTATAAATTGCTAAAAATCACCAAAAAAATTAGGTTAAGCTCATGTTTGCTTGCTCATTCACGTCAATATTTTGTATTGCATTTTCATTGCATTTTAATATTTATAAAAAATCAAAAACATGCATTTTTGCTACTGATTGCATTAGAAAATACCAAAAAAATATTAAAACTCTTTTAGAAATTCCAAAAAATTACCTGTAGTCTATTTTAGTGTCTTTTAACTCCTGTCCAAAAATCATTAAAAATTTCAAAACAAAAACCTTAAAAATTAGAAAACTCCAAAAATCTTCCTAAAAGTCTAAAAACTTCTAGAAAAAACCTAAAAATACAAACTCAGTTTATATGTTTACTTTGATTTATCCTCTTTGATTTAAAATTACTTTGAGGAATTTTGGATACTGTTTGTTATTTTTAATCATCATTTTCATCTCAGCTAGCAACTTATTCCCTGTTTTCTAGTATTTTTGACTTTAAAAATACCAAAAAAATTAGGAAAAATCTAGAAAAATCACAAAAACATTATAAAATTATAAAAAGATAAAAATATTTTATTTTCTGAATTTTGGTTATTTTTATTTATTTTTATAAATACCTTAACTCTCTCTTTCCTTATTTTGTATATATACTTTATTTTATATTCTTAAAGAAAAAGAAAATATAAAAATATATAAAATATAAAAAGGAAATATAAAATCAGTAAATTAAAATTCAAAATACAAAATTATAGAATTAAAAAATAAAAAATAAATAAAATTAAAACCCACAAAATTTTGCATACTTGTAGACACTTGATCACATATCACATTTTGCACAATTTTGCTTGATTTATCCTGCTTGCTCCCTGAGTTCGACACTCTACACATACTTGCACTATACACATTTCTGTAGAGTTAATAATAAATTTGACTCCACATTTGTTTATCATTGCTTGATTTATATTGTGGGTTCATTTTTGACTAATTAGGGTTTCTTACGAGTTGCCACAACGACTTTTGTCTCCGCCTTGCGTGAGACATCTTTAGACCTGTGAAAAACTCTAGTTATCAGCAGACCGATAGGTCGATGGCCTAATCAAGGTTTATACACTGGCGTGTTGGTGTGCATACAAGGGTATATGAGTAATACGATATCCCAAAGGGATCATACAGGTTCATTACTGAAAAAGAAGAGATGAGCTCACTCCTGAGATATTGGGATCGAATTCCGTGTATGGTCGTCTCGCTTTGGAAGCTTGACTGAATTTGTAGGTTTGATATATGCTTTTGGAAAGTATATGATCTGTACCTAGGTATGATATATGCTTTTGGAAAGCATATTATTGATACCAAATCTCAATGATCAAATGAGAAACTTAATGATGAAACCCTGAAGGAGGCAGTCTAAATGAGATCTAAAATTTCGGGTTTATTTTAGGTCTTCTAGTATGCCTGATGTATAGATATTAAGAATACCTGAGGGTGATGTGATCATAAACGATTATATAACCATGATTCTTCCATTCCCAGGGAGTGATGAAACGGGTTTGGATTTTAGTGACTCCTCTCAATAAAGAAGTACTCCGATCTTGGTCCAAATGTTGAACAGTGATCTGAATGTGATTCAGATGCAATGAAAAGATTTTATTTACGATTTTGATTTGATCAAACATCTATGGGAGCTCCACAAGAACTGGATTTGAGATATGATTTCAATATCCAAGTCACTATACGTGGAACATACAATCACCATGTCCTTATCTCTAAGTATCCGCGGAGAAAGTGCACTATTCTTGAATGAGTTTAAGAATAATTTTGTTGTTGATATTGTATCTAAGCATTGAGCAAAATAGATCATTGTATGATTTTAATTATTGTAAATAATATGAATGTGATTCATATTGTTTGGGCACATGAGAAATGGATAATTAAAGGTGATTTAATTATCATGAATAATGTGAATGAGATTCATATTATTTGAGTGCATGAGATTTGAGATCTTAGATAATTAAATATGAGTTAATTATCAAGAATATGAATAATTTGATCGCACTATCCATATAATTCATATATATTATAAATGTGATTTATAATATATATATAAGAGAGCTATTTGTAAATAACAGTTGCAATTTAAATGTTGATGTGAATTGGATTCACATTTGATAATTAATTGAAAGTGTAATTTACATTTTATTTTGGGTTGTGAATGTGATTCACAAATTTCCAATGGCATGAGTGCAATGTTCACAAAATAATTTGGATTTATGTTTGTAAAATAATTTGAAACAAAAGTTGTTGCAGAATATTGGAGATTTTCATGGGGTAATGTAATCTCATGAGATAAAGAGATAAAAGTTCCGTTCCATCTAAAGGTGGTGGACGGCCACCAAGTCCTAATAGGAATTGGTGACCGTCCACCCTTTTTATGGGAAGAGGCTAATCTCTTTCCAATTATCTCTATGGATAATTGATTTAATTGAAACTAATTTATATTGATTATTATTCAATATATTAAATTAAATTAAATTAATTGTTATTGTGTTTTTATAATAAAATCGTGGCCACTAAAAGAAACACAAATTAATGTGAACCATTAGATATGTGTTGTCCATGGATTGGGATCCATGGATTCTCAAAATATTATATAAGAAGATGCAACCCTAGCTCTTCTCTTTACAATGGAAAATATGCTCTCCCCCCCCTCTCTCTCTCTACACACCGTCTCCCTCTCTCTCCCATTATGGTCGTCCACCATGGAGCCATACAGAGAGTCGCCATCGCCACCGCATCTCCGTTATGTTGTCAGATCATTTGCTCATGGATCTCCGACTCCTTCAGTGTGCCTCGCTCATGAAGAAGATGTCTGATCTCGTAAGATGAGATTGGGATATTCATCACTTGGATCATCAACATAGATTGCGAAGAGCACATGTTTCATCAACGCACTCGCAAGCGTCTCCTCCATCGAATCGGACTTGAGAAAGGAGGTATCTTCCTTTAGTGGCTCAATCACAACCACGCTGCAAGAGGTAAACGGGATACTTGTTTGTGGTTTAGATGAAACGATCCGAGAAGTGTTCTTGGATCATATGGGTTCATCGTTCAATTTTTTAAATTCCATTGCCCCGAGCAACCAGTATTAGTTGCTCCCGACCGCATATGATGCGATCCTCACACTTTCGTGATGCGCTTAAAGATTTTCCCATATCCTTCAAATACATACATATACACACGCATATATATATCTCAATTTGTGTGTGTGAGTATGGGTGTGTATATTTTTTGTTATGCTTATTTGTATATTTTTAGGTGTGTGTTTGTCAACTAAACCTAGGCAATGAGCCCCATCTATTGTTGAAACAATTTTTAAAGGTTAAATGCTAAATTTTATTTATTATTTTGAACCACATCAAAATCCAACAAAAAAATATTACAATATGTGCAATGGATACAAGCAATATGGGCAAAACAATTTAGGGATAATCCACATGTACCGAGCAAGTTACATGATATTTTTGGAATTTTTGAAGGTAAAATTTGACTCTAAAGGCTTAAAAGAGATACTGATTTTTTTAATGTTTAGGACCTTCAAATGTAGCGATTTAAACTAAATTGTCCTACAAGTTGTTAGGTATTTTAGAAATTTTTGAGAATTTTAGGATTTTTGAACTTTTTATAAACAAAATAACTTGATAAGTTCATGATATTTCATCGGCCTTGGGCAAAAGATAAAATGGGTCCTTATCAAAAAAATTGAGAGAAATAATACCATTGAGAATCGTTAAGGCAGGGTGTGTAATCGTACATGTGTATTAAAATGGGAGGGTGTGCATGTGAAAATATGAGTTCATGTTTATTAAATGTTGCATAAAATTAATATTAGATATTGGTATATATCTAACCCATGGTTTTTTGTAAAAGAGAGCTCAAATATGGGCCCTTAAAAGTTGATGAGCCTTGGGACATTGCACCCAAAACTGTCCTTAGGAACAGCCCGGGTTGATAAAGGCTAAAGTTGGTGTGCTTTTGTGCCTCAAAATCTATATATTCCTTGTAACCATAATATTAGTTGTAGTAGTTTGGAAAGAGCAAGTCCCATGACACGTCAAAAGTAGCTAAGAAGGAATCTATGACTTTGTAACACTCAAGTCCAAATCACCCGATTTCGAACCCGAATCCGACCCGACTTGGGTCTGCATGACCCGACTAATGTCGAGCAAGCCCAGATCAATCTGCAGATCACAGATCAGATTTCGATCAGTGTGATTGATTAAATTCGATCGCATTATACCTTGTGTCATAGAAAAAGCTCGCGACTCGATCCAAACAACGATGGGAGCGAAGACCAGCACTAATTCTGTCTCAATGAATCGAAACCAATGGAATCGACCGTTCATCAACCAGAAATCATTTGACATGTTTTAATCACAAAATTTAATGATGAAATCGGAATCATATTCTCTTGATTTATGGATTCGTCCAATGTCAGAAAAATACGATTAAAAGGGATTGTTGCACGCTCGAATCGGAGATCCGAGGCGTTAGTTGCGAGCGTTTGAGTATTTTGTCAAGGATAGAAATGAAATGAAAAAAAAAGAATTAAAAAAACTAGTGCAAACCCCTTCCCCTTGTGCACAAACAAAACCCCTATTTCTCCTTTCCCCTTCGGATGCCCTGACGCCCCTCTCTCATGTTTCTCATGCAGAACCCAAACCCTCGATCTCTCCATCTCCATTTCTCCCTGTTGCTCGACCTTCTCTCTCCTCCCTCATGCTCCAGCGAGCACGGCTGCGGCCCGTCGATGCTCCTGCGACACAATGGTAGCGGGATGCTCTCTCCACCTTATTCTAGCTCGCCCTTCCTCCATTGTTGGGGCACAAGGTATAATTTAAACCCTCATTTTGCTTGACATGCATGTAGTTTCTGCGCGTTTTTGATCCCATATTTGATGCCTTTTTCTTGTGTGATATGTTGTTAGAATTGATGGGTGTTGTTCTTGTTCACTAGTTTTCAAACTTAGTTTTGGACATTTGTGCTTCATTGGTTCTTGGTTTGGATTTCGAGTGGATTGTTGAGGATTTGTGGCTGTTGAGATGAATTCTTAAAGACCCCATTTGTTGTATGTTAATTCGACCACCATCCCATATGATGATGATACAAATTACAAGAAGTATTTTTACTTAGATACCCTGGTAAATATTGGTATTTGGTGTAGGATGATTCTAAATTTAAATTTGTTCTTTTTCCAACATTAGGCGAAGAAGATTACTGGCATTTCTTATATGGTACATTGTAAAATAAATCTCTGAATCCCCATTGGTTACCCCAATAGACAAGGTTATTGGTATTTTGTGGTTGTGTAATTATTGCAATTAACAATTTTGCAGCAACTGCGATTGTCATCAATTGTGGTAGTAACTATTATCTTATAAAATCAAAGGTTGGCCTGAGTTGCAATACCTATTGTTTTTGCTGCTAGTGGTTTGCATATGGTTGCATATTCTTGTTCCAAACCAAGCCACATAGAGGGTGGCTGCTTATATTCCCAGTGATGTGAGTCAGCTCCTCTTCTTCACCTTCGATGAAGTAGATATATATATAGGTCTTGAAAGGTCCCATATCTTTAGGGGTTTTTTCAAGTAATATCAATGCTTTCTTCTTGTGTTTTCCATTTCCCAATTTCTTCAAACTATTTCCATCAGTCTGATAAGATTTTTATTCTCTGTTTGAGTTGGCATTATCTTCCTTATTATGGTTGGAGAAAACTCAAGGGTGTGTTCTTAATTATATTGGCTTTCATTGGGAGCTCTTTATATGATTCATATTGATCAACCTCATCGGGAGTAATTGGAGTAACATGATGTTAATTCTATGTAAAGCTCCATGGTTAGGGTGTTATGTTGTAAACAAATCCAATAGTTTAAATTCATTGTTGATCTATGCATAGTTCATGTTTGTTGTATGTGCAGGGTGTATCTACGCATTCACATGCTGACCTTATTCAAGAAAAGACATGGGTGTGGTGACAGTCATATTGGATTCCATTCTATTCTCGTAATTTGGAGAATTACCATCATGTTGTCCACAGATGTTGTTATTAACATTGGTTTTCTCATTGGAATGTGAATTGAATGTGTAATCAAGTGTATCTTTATAGTTGTGAATCACTTATGATAGATATTTTACCAGTCAAGGTGTCCCTTACACTTGACCGTGTGAGGGCACGGTGACCCTCAACTGGGGTGGAGTTAGGATGTTCAGATTGGGCATCGGTCGTCTCATGCGCGGGTCTAGGATCCTATTCCCCTCTCCGGTTTTTATCACGAGCTCGCAGTTTTCTGCTTCCTTGGGATAAATGTGTTTTTGCTTGACTAATTCCGTTGGACCTGAGTTCTATTAGGGTTCCTAGGCTGGATGACCCTTGGTTTTTCTCGATCTTCTTTAGCCCTTTCTCACACCGCTTCGAGCAAGAATGGAGTGACTCAGACTAGAGAGTCTCTCCCACCCATCTCAGGGGCTGATGAATCTCCATTTCATCACCTTTATTATTTCATTTCATCCTTAAATCTCTTGATAAATGCATGTATATAGCATTTGATTTGTTCAAAATAACACTTAATAAATGATCTATAAATATTGTATAAAATACTGTATATAATTCCAAAATAAAAGAATAAAGGAAAGAAAAGAAAAAGAATGAAGTGTCAAAGATATTGAATGACCCTGACCCCGAGACCAGATTATCATGATGACTATGATCGATAAGAAATAAAGTAGAGGGAGATAGGACAGAGAAAATGTATAGAGAACATCATCGAAACCCTAATTTTTTATTCATCTATAAATATATTTTGGGACCTATTTTATTTTCTTATTTTTATACTTCAAATAGTAAAACCTGCTATACCGACCTCCCCATGGAGGGGAGAGTCTCCACAATATATGGAATTCGGAGATCAAGATTTAGTGGAGGAGGTCCAGTCATACCCGAACAAGAATATTCTATACCAATTGATTTCATTCAAAAATAATACACAGTGCACCCAGGACACACTGACCAAAAAAGTCGCAATGAAAACTTCCCAGACTTGTATCTCCTCCATGTGAACTTGAAATTGACCAAAATCACATTTATTGTTCATAAAATTAAATATATATTTAAGGAAGGTGTTTCATTTAATTTAGAGATGAGATGCAAAAGTTGACTTTTGGGTCCCTATTGTACTATATACATGTATATAATAATCAATATATCCATTCTTTATGTTTTTAACTTTTATATTTTTAAATATTCATAAATATTATTAGAAATATAATTAAAAAATAAAATAAAATAAAATAAAAAAATTCATTAAAATAAATAATAAGTTAACATATATAGGTAAACTATACCTATATAAAACGTGTACATGTTTATTTAAGTAAATAAATAAAATCAGAAAAATAAACTAAAAATATGTAAATATGACATTAAATAAGTTGTAAATATATAAAATATATCAAGATGATAATAAAATCAAATATACAAAGTAAAAATAAACACCACAAAACATAGGTAAATATGCCTATAAGTACACTTGTAAAAACTAATTCCTAATAAATAAAGTGGTAAAATTAAATAAAATCGCTAAAAAATAGCACATAAAATAGTAAATATTATTCATGTTTAAATTTTATTTAATTAATTTTTATTTTAGTTTTATTTATTTAATCATTTCTCCATATTTTGTCCTCTAGCGGAGGACGTAGACCAATGGGAGCCTCAAGTTGATTGATCTGGGATCAACTACCCCATTTGGCGCCTTTGAATTGCTAGGCACCTTGAGTCCCCAACTTTTTCCCTTTTCCTATGAACTCTAATGATCAAAATGCCTTGAGCCTTGAACGAATTCTGTCGATTGGATCTCCATGATTCACACCCAAATTTTCAGTTTGCTCGATGAGCATCGAACCGACCAAGATCTTCTCTGCAAGATGCCCTCTCCACTTTGTTTATAGATAAAATGTCAAACCTTAAATCCATTTTTATCTCATTTTTCCCATTATAACCCCACAACCCCTAACCATATGTATCCCTGGTGATAACAGGAGATCGGTGGTGGAGTTCGCTTAGAGAAAGGAGGCAGAATCAGCGGTCCAAAGCTCACTGGAGGATAGCTCAAGCAACTCTTCATGTTCCCTAGAACTTCCATGTTAGAGTTGTTGTTTTCTTCATTTTCCTTTCGCATTTTGCTTCCATAGCGTAGTTCAAATCTTAGTTTCTTTAATTAGCATAAAATTTAGTATAATTTTAGGATCTAACATTGCTAGAGTTGTAAGCTCCGGCTCAAAATCATCGTGGATCTCTCATTGTTTCGACACATATCCACTTTATCCCATTCCTCAGTATTCTCTGCACAAGCCCCATCTTTTCGCCTTGGATTATGGATGAATATGAGCCCTCGAGCTCCATCTCTACCACCTTCGTTGGAGCTCCGTCACCCATTCCATTCCCTACTACTTCCAGCTTCAAATCGGGTCGAGGAGCATCGCCTCGAGCCCCTTATTCTTCTTGTTTAGGATTGATTCTTGAAGGTCGCCTTTCAGGGAGTGATTGACCCAGAACATGACCTCTAGATGGGCGCATCCTTAGCCGACCACTAGACCCCCATCAATGGTGTCTGGACATTTGTAGCACCTCTATCCACTACGGACAACCTCCAGGAGCATATTGCTTATCTTTGGAGCTCGAGAGAATATCAGAGCAGAGAGATCTAGCCGGAGGAAGTTTACCCAGGTGAACCTTCTTCCACGTTCTGCCAGCCAACCTCTATGTTGCCCGATCATGAGGGTTCTCTAGGTTACACAACAACCATTCGATCGAGAGCCCCCTATACTGTCTGATTATGCTTTTAGATCTTGTCTCACCCCTTCATCTGCGAAGGGGTTTCAGTCTTCATCAGAGCGACATGTGAATGAGTTGAAGCAATTGAACCATTGATGCGATTAAATGAATGAATCTCAATCGTCTACGAATGCACCTTTGGGGGTAGTTTTGCATTTTCTACCCCTTTATTTTTATATTTAGTAATTAGTAACCACAGTTTTAAATTGCATGTAATAGATTAATGTAATTTACAAACGACTCGACCAAACTTACTTTATTTGCATCTAGGTTCTATGCCAGGTCACCTCAGTGCATGTGCACGTAAGGGACCTAGTCATTTGGTAGAAAAGCCCTCCCAGCTTTTGCTAATTATGTTTAATCTATAAAGTTATAATATTACTATAAAACTTTTGGGTCATTTGCATAAAACTCCTCTAAGTTTATCTTTATTGCAAAAATACCCATGTCAGGCTATTTTATTTTATTTGTTATTCTATTTTTATTAAATAGCTTCATTGCATCAAAAATTATGGGAAAATTTTTGTGAATGCTTGATATTGTACAAATATTCACCCATATTTTTATTTAGCATTTTAATGCATTTTTCGTTTATTAAAAATAGAATATGAACTATTTATTCCATGTTTGCCAATAAAAATACAAAAAATTAAAAAATGTATCCTAAAAATTCAAAAAAATAGATATTGTATATTACTAAATATTATAACTCCAGAACAAAAATAAAAAATACTAAAAAATATAAAAAATGTAAAAACCCTCCTAACTCTAGCAATTTGCAAAATTTCCATAAAATCCAAAATAATAGTTTTCAATTTAATAATCTTAGTTATATTGTATAATATATATTAAAATAGTTTTGGGAATTTTTAATTATATATATATAACTTGAAATAATCCTGTCTATTTATCTTATTCCATATTTTGTATATTTAAATACATTAAAAATTCCTAAAAATTGAAAAAAAATACCAAAAAATCACAAAAAAATAGAAAAATATTAAAAAAACATGAAAACAATTTATTTTATAAATTTTTACGATTTTTAGTTATATTTAAAAATGTAAAACCTATATATAGTATATATACGTATTTTTACTTATTGTAGTTAATTATAAATATTTTTTAACATAATTAAAACCCTTAAAAATAATAAGGATTGTTCTTGTATATAATTCCTATATTTTTATGTTTTTATTTATTATATATATGATATATAGTATTTATAATATGCATATTACTATATAGTTATATATACATATTATATATTGAAAAAATAATTATTATTAAAAAATAAAAGAACAACAAAAATTATAAAATTAAAAAAACATAAAAAAAATATAAAACATTAAAACCACAAAAACAATTAAAATTAAAAACACTCAAAAACACCTAAGCGGGTTGCTCACTTGTCTCCATTTCCTTTTGCCCCATGTGTTCAATACTTTACCATACTTACACCAATACACATCTATAGTAGAGTTATAATAAATTTTAACTCACACACATTTATCACTTAATATTATTGTGGGTTGATTGTTGATAAAAAAGACACCCGGTCACGCAACGATTAATGATTTGTCAGATTAGCAGATCAGTGAAACCTCTATTTGTCAAATGGCACTGTTGTTGGGGAGCAATGGTTCAGTAGAGTATAATAGCCAGCTTAGTTTCATTGTCATTATCTAGAATATTATTGCTTCCACATTTCTCTCTTTATTCTAGTTTCTACATGTTCTATTCTGACATGTTTCTTGTTTGAATTTGTTGCGAAGGCCCACCTATCGAGGGAGAGTTTCTTAGGAGGCCCACTGCACCCGAGAGACGTAGAGGTTAGTGGTTCTTCACCCACCATCAAGAGAGAGAAGCAAATGAGGACAAGGAATCATCAGAGCAGTTTAGCTTAGAAATAGTTTAAATTTTTGTGAGAGAATGATTTATTTCAAAAATTTGCAATAATACAGGACAAGGACACTTGGACACTATTATGACATTTTTTACCAAATGTTTGTTCACTTGGGGATCCGCATGGTTTTTCTCGCATTTTCTTTGCCTCCTATGTTATTCATCCCTAGTTTCCCTCTTATTTTTATTTATTTTCTGTGATTTGTGATTTCCGCTTTTCTTTTATTTATTTTATGTGAGTGAGCCCTTAGTTCTGGAAATTCTTGATTTGGTAATTTAGGTCCGAAGCCATAATTATCTGCATGCACCTATAGTTTATCCGCTTGGACAAAGATCAAATTTTGGTTGGTTGTCCAGATTTGATACCATGTGTCGTGAGAGAGTCGATACAATGCTTTCAAGATCCAATTTGTCGGGCACCGATAACTATCCAAGATCAAACTTTTTAGTATTTTATCTAGGCAAATCAAGAAATTTGTTCTTCACTCTAATAGCAATTCCTGCTTGGGGAAATTTCACCGCTTTGCATGTCGCATGTAGTGTACTTTAAATTTATGGCTTGCATCCCGTATGGAGAGTGTTGGGAAGCACTGTGAGTCTTCTTACTAAGCATACATCATTCTAACACAAGGGCAAGATTTCCATTCTAGTATCAACATGTATTGAGTTTTTGCTACCTCCCTCTATTTTTGTACACTTAGGTTTAAAGAAAAATCCAAAAAATCATTAAGCACGTTATTCTAAAAAATACTCAAAAAAATTGAAAACCAAAAAATTAAAACAAGGGGACTGTTTAATAAACTTTGACCAAAAATAAAATTCGTAACAAACATTCATTGTATTCGTTCACTAAGCTCTATTGTTTCAGGTACATTCCAAACTGAGTGAGGCACATCCCTTAAGGAATAGAGCCAAAAACCCTACATGAATATTGCCTTGTTATTGATTGGATTCACAAAGTATTAGCGCTTCTATTGTACATGGGTAAGTACGGCCTTGTCGACGACGGTGTTCTCACTTTGTGTAGAACATCCGACCCGGACTGAAGTACGAGCATAGGTCACATCCTCACGGGTGTGTTTGTCTCATCGTTCCACGTCTGAGTACCCCACCAAGGGGAAGTATTTGTTTCGCCTTTTGGGTTCCTCCTCTATTCTTTGTCTGAGTAGTGGACCCATACCCAATAGCAGGGATTGTCTTAAAAAGTGAATGCTACGCATTACAAAGGAAGTAGAAAGTACATGATACTTTTCTGATAGTACTCACTCTCCCACTAAGGACTTGTTATAAGATTGCATGAATAACAAAATAAATTGAAAAGATAAAAATAATTGAACTCTTACAGCTTCACATTGTGTGAGTTGGTGAATCCTTTGATTTGTGCATATTTGGATCTAGTTTTAGGTTAAAGATCAGTCATGCACATTTCCGTCATTTTTCATTTCCTCTATTTTCATTCCTTTGTGCCTTGCTCATTTTGAGCCTTCTTTCATTTGTTCTTTTCATCCTATTATTTATCATTGTATTCATGCATCCCTCATCTATTTCCTTTTCTCTCCCAAGATGTCGACTCGTGGATGGACTAGTCAGGACTCCGCTGAAACCCACATCGATTCCATTGAATCGAAATCTCCAATGATTCAGGGTGATTCTCGAGAAATTGGTTCGGATCTTGTGAACCACTCTCGAGACTCTCTGCTTCCTTCTCAAATGAATCAAGATCTCTTTTGTTCTGAATTTGCTCCTTTTGGATGGAGATTGACATCACTCCTTACACCTCTCCATCCCTAATAAAGTTCGGAATCGACCATGATTCCGAACACTTCTCCGCGTCTAGTGCTTACTTTGAGACTGATCAGGGTAATTTTCCAACTACAGACAAGACCCCAATCTGGATATCAGTTCAAACTTTGAATCTGAGATGGCACCCAAAGGCAAGGGACCACAAATTGATCAGAATGAAGTCAAAAACCAACTGCTAGCTTCCATTCAACCTAAAACAGCAGTTGACAGACCATGCACTTGCTCAAGTTGCATTTCAGTATATGCTAAATGATATGAGGAGAAACCAAGGAAACGAAGGGGGAGACGAACAACATGGTGGAGATGAAAGGCAGGCTGGAGGAAACCCTGAAGGTGATAATGAGATGAGAGATCAACCTAAGCCAACTCTCATAGAGACTTACAACCTCGGTGTCGGGCAGATCACGGAGTGGATCCGATCCCTACGATTCATGGTCATTTTGAACTCAAGCCACAGCTTCTCTCACTCCTTCCCACTTTCCATGGGAATACGAATGAAGAACCTACATCCACCTCTAATAATTCAACAAAATTTGTGGTACCATGCACTACCCCAACATCCCGTTGGAGGTAGTCAAGATGGTTGCTTTCCCATTCAGTTTGTAAAACAAGGCACTTTACCGGATAAATCATATGAATAAAGTGGTGATGTCCTAGGAGGCTCTCAAATCTGCCTTCCTACACAAGTATTATCCCCTAGGTCGTCTAAGTAATATGCGGGCACTCATCTCCAATTTCTCACAGTTATCCCATGAGCATATCCACGAGGCATGGGAAAGGTTCAAGGACCTACAGGAGAAGTGCCCCCACCACGACATTCCGAAGAAAAGTTTAGTAAAAATAAAATCTAGGGACATTTTGATTTATATTTTCAACTTTTTTATTCAGAAAAATTGCAAAAAAATAAAATAGGTTTCGGAAATTATAAGTGATACTCTACAAGGATTAGAATGTTACTAACTATAAACTAAATACTTGAAATTTCATAGCACTGAAATATTCAAAATTGGAGATTTGCATAATAAGCGACGAATTTATGAAAATTTGCATAATATTTCGAATAATTAAAAAATGAGAATCTTTGTAAAATTTCCCAAAGCGAGATTAAGGATGATGATGGCCCTATAGCCGACAATAATTGTAGGCTATGATGGTCGATCACCACCCACCATAGGGGAGAGTGATGATGGCGATTGGAAGCATGCCGAGGGATAGTGGTCATTCTTTACAGTAGCTCGACGAACGTGATGTGGTCGAGCTACGTTGGTCATGCAAATGAGAGATCCATGATGGTTGCTCCTTATCTGTTAGGGCTCTAAACCCCCTTTTGGCTCTGAGGTGGTGGAAGACGAGTAATAAAATCCAAATTTATCAATATTATTCAGTAGTATTCTCTCTCTTGCTTAAGTTTATCACCAAGATTCAATGAAAATTAACATTCACTAATAATCTATGTGTTGTAAATAACTAACCCTAATTATATTATATTATATAACCATATTAATGTGCTAATATTTTATGTGTTTCTTCTCAATTAAAAATCAAATAAAAATTAGGATAAAATTGTACATAATTAATATAACCTAAAATATAATTTAAAAATAAGAATAATGAGAAAAAAATAAAAGAAAAAGTTTTTATTGTTTAATTACATGTTTAATTTGTATCTATGTATATATGATTGTAATTCTCCTTGACTTTTACGTGAAAGTTATAGATCTCATCGAGATATACTACTAATATGTTTATGACTTTTTCTAATCTCTCTGTAACTAATTTTTTTGGATTTTTCTTTGAATTTCTTATTTATCTTAATTCTGATTGAGCCACGTGATGCCACCATGGCCACCTACATGGCCCAATCTAGTCTAGCAACCTACCTTTTCTCTACGCCATCTGATGCTCTCTTGATCAAGCGCATCTGAACCATTCCTCCATGCTTTGATCTCGTCCGTCAGATCCACTCATCTCACGGTTGGATCTTTACCTTCAACCTTCAGTCGTTCCTCCCCTTCTCTGGAAATCGCCACAACTGATCAACTTCACCCAATAACGTCGACCTCCACATGCACCTTCTTCCCTCAGAGCCTCCACCAACCTCTAGCCCTATCATCACTTATATGTGTGCTAACCTCCCTCCATCTCCAGCAACCTCCATTTCTATGTCTAAGGTGGTTGAAACTTCCTCGAAACCACCTATAACCTCTACCTTCTCCTCTTCAAATACTCCACCGCTGCCTCAAGTGGCAATTGTCCACCCTTGTAGGAGTCACCCTTAGCCACTTCCTCATCTTCGTTACAGGAAGAAGGAGGTGAAGTCGGCCGCGATGGCGGTCCACTCCTGGTGTGACTCATGGCTGAAATATCCATGCCATGGCCGTACCCGGTCATGTGAGCTTCCCGGTATTATTGCCCGAGTATAAAGCGAAGACCAGGTGCTCCAAGCGCCACGCCCAAGCCGATACATCCATCCCAGTGACCTGATGAAAACCTGAGCAACACAGGTCTAGCTACCTTAGTTTTTCTTCTTTGATTCTTTTATTTTTTATAACACTAAATAAAGACCTTCATTATATATTAGTTGTGTTGAAACCTTCTTTGTGTGTCCTTGATGTACGCTGATGGTTTGGATTATCTTCTTCTCCTCCAGAACCCTCAGCCATCATCGATCCATTTCCTCCGCCTGTAAGGCGGAGCGACCCTTGGGACTCCACCTTCTTCACCACCGATCAAGCCCTTCATACCACTCATGCTCACACACACTCACTTCAAATTCCTTCGGTTATTCTTTTGCTAACATTTGCAGGTGTCCAAATCATCTTCAATGGACGGAAATCGAAGGCCCCCTCTGGTCTGGAGCTTCATTGTCGATGGGTCTTCACCTTCACTGATTTCTAGATGCTTGCAACCCTTCTCCAACTGCTCTTTGCCTTCGCGGACCTTCTATGGATCTTCTCCGAGTTTCAGGGACACTCCAAGAGCATGACGGTGCAATGGGGCTCTCACCGGAGCCCTGCCTCATAGACGACGCTTAAGGTGGAGAAGACGACCCATGGCATATAGTTGTCATTGGATCATGCCCAATTGGGCATGATTTAACGGCTGAGATGAGGCCACGTCACCCTCATCCACACCGCAGCCTCGGATAGTATGAGCCTCCTGCCGAAGCTCTCAGACGCGTCCACATGGCCCAAGACACGCACCACCTACTGAGCCTAAAACCGTATGTGCCCCACGCGTGCGGTTTTGGGAAAATTGTAATGCCTCCCTATCGGTTTCTCCTAATTTCAAAATTACCCCCATGCATGGGGCTCTTCATAAATTCAAGGGCTGGTTTTTTTCGTTATTACATTTCAGTCCTTATAAGGACCTTTATGGATGTTTGTTTTATATATTTCTTGTGTTTTCTTACGTTTATGCCCCTGGACTAAATTGTTAATATCTTGAGCATATTTTATCCAATTAAGATGATTTCAGTGCCATGTTGGTCCTCGTTTAATTACCTTTAATATGGCTAATATCTGATTTGATGCTAATTGTATAATCAAATTAATTAGAGATGAATGAGATCCTGAAGTTCGTATTAAAATGGAAATTAGGCTTTGAATGAAATGCACGGTTATATCTAGATTTAATCGTACACTTGTTTAAGTCTGATGAATCCTCATAGGTCATAATAAATGTATAAGTTAGTATATGATACCTTAGTATCATTTTTTTCATCATATCATTAGTCTCAAACATGCATTTAAGTGTTGTTTTAATCAAGTCATTCTATATTCATTCATGCATGTAATGTAATGTGCATTATATTTTGCATACGTTGATTATTTGTGTATTGTTTGTATTTATGTTGGTTTGACCTAAATAATTTATTGATCGCTTAAATTCGATATATCACATCTGAATAGTCGCATTATGGCTTGTGTCCTTGTGTTTGACCCTGGACTTCACAAGTTTATAAATTAAAGCTAGGTCCTCTTCGCAGATACATCCGACCTGGTTCTGCATGGTTCGCTAAAAGCATGTGCTACAACGGATACTAATATCTTATGCATTTAGCGAGTTATCAGATGGCGTCGTAGTCGGGGACACGACTTCATTAATATGATTATTAAGGTTTTTATATTCTTTATAAGTTGATTGATATGTTATTTAGGTCATTATGTGATGTGATGGTTTATGTATTATTTACCTATTTGATAATCTTTGATATCTTGTATATTCTCTTCTATGGTAGGGATCGTTCATCGAGGACGCTCGTGGAGAATGGAGGTTAGAAGCTCTAAGGAGAGTTCTTGCTGAGAGGTACTGCAGAAGATGTCTCCAAGCATTTCAAAGATTATATTGTTGTTTTGTTGTATATATCTGTGTAATTATTTTGTACTTGGACGTTATTTGTGTGTTGAGTATGTTTCATCCTCATGTGGGTGAGACTCAACTTGAGTGCTCGATATTAAGGTTTAGGCACACAGCTCCTAGAGCTCCTTTAGATTTGATCTTTTTGTGCTTGATCTGTAGTATAAGGCACACTAACATCATCTTAAGAGATTTGCTTATCTCTAAGATTCATGAGTTGCACATAATTTACGTTCAACCTAGCTCAAATTAATTTGATCCTTTTCCCGATAATAGAACGCATGATTAGGTTTGGTTTTCTCATTGACTTGTATGTCTTTTAATATATTTTTATATATTTAGTCATGCACGTGCATGGAGAGAGTTGGCATCACTGTAAGTTTGTCTCTTGAGCATACATCATGAGTCTTACATTTGCATGGCTTTTCCTATATCCTTACCTCGTGTTTTATCGCTTAGGGTTTAAAAGAAATTGGGACTGGATAGCAGACGATGCTTTATGTGCTCAGATTGATTAAACTAAGTGATGACCTAATTTCTAAAAATTGGACTATTAAAGTAAGTTGACTAAATAAAATGGAGCTAAAATCAATCTTGTATTGAGAGAGCAAACTCCTCATTATTTGTAGGATTATATTACACGTTTAGAGATAAGGATGCATCCATAGGATAGTGCCTAAATCCTACTTAATCTACTTGTAATGAATTCGAATTTTGGAAATTATCACCAATAAAAAAGACAAGATATAAGACCACATTTTTTGTCTTCATTGTATGTGTTGGTGAAATAATAAGGTTTGTTTGATCTTGTTTGACTCTGTTAAAACCTCCTGAAACCCTAGCTCTATTTCATCTCCCTCAGATTCATTCATCTTGAGATTTAGATACCCCCGATCCCCCCCTCCCTTAGCTTTCTATTCTTTATACTCAGGCTTATTTTCAGCCTAAGTATAGGGGGATGCCATGGCGTCTCTGACTGTTTACCTTGGGTTCCTTATTTCTGTATCATCTATTCACTTAAGCTATTTCTCAAGCTTAAGTATGGGGGACCCGAATCCCTATCTTCTTCTAACTAATTATTTTTACTCATCATCCATCTGTGCCTCTGGATTCAGTTCTTGTTTATCTCTTATATCAGTATGAGATATGGCTTCATATCACTTTGTGCTATGAGGACATAGCAAAAGCTAAGTATAGGGGGTCTACCATATATATTACATATATTCTTTAGCCATAGATCGTAATTTTCAAACTTTAGGCTACGGGTAATGTATTATATTCTTGGAACTGGTCTCTGTACACAATGTTTTGAAAATGATTTTGAAAATTATATATATATTTGACATAGTTTTCAAATGTTTTACACAGTTTGTGAAAATACAGATTGACATGTTTTGAAAAATCATTTATAAAATATTTGGAAAACCTATATTTATGTGACATTGTTTTGAAAATTTTTTTACTTAGGTTTGAAAATGGGGTTTAATTGTTTTGAAAATCTTTGTAAAGTGTTTGGAAATTTTCTATACATATGTGACAATGTTTGTAAACATTTTTCAAAATTCTTTTCAAAGCTAAGGGTATAATTGAGTAGAATTAATTACTTGACTCTCTAACTTCATTTAAAGAAAATAAAAAATAAAAATCACAAAAAGATTAACTTATTAATTTGTGTTTCTCTCTAACACTATCACTATGCACTCAAGGCTTGAGATGATCTTTAACACCCGGTTTAAGAAGTCCGGAGATTTAAAGTTAACTTGTTTTAATCATTAGGGTCATGGACTTAAAAATTCATACTCTCCTAGTTGGAAAAATATGTGTGCTATATTGAATGCTTAATCTCCCTTTAAAAGAATTTGATTATCACTCACATGCACGACTGCATTCATGATTGAGATGAGTCGAGATATCATTGAGGAGACTAGGATTTGAAGCATGAGTTTGGACTTGATCTATATGATGCTCGAGAATGGGATAAAATTAATGATGGCTTCATGAAACCCGAGTGTCAGCATTTTAGCCAGTATCGGACATGGTTTTCATACTATCTCTTGACTTAGACCTAAGTACCAGGGTGTGATAATATAAAATTAATAAGTTGATTTGTGTGCGCCACTCCTTCGTAAAAGCAGTGGAGCTAGCTAAAAAGAAGGGAAGTTCCCTCACAAAAAAATGATGAAAAAGATGAAACTTCTCCTCATTTGAAAAGGTATGAATCATACTTGAATTTTTCTTAATTTAGGCATTTAGATATGATGAATAAGTGATTTAGCAGTAAAACTTCTCCTCATTGTGTCGATGTTTATGCCACACACTCCCATCCATAAGGAATTGACTCAAACAATAATAATGTGCAAAGAGGAGTGAAAAGGATGCGAGCAAAGGGCTCGAATGAAAGGGAAAGTGCATATTTTCCCAAGAGGAAGTTGTTTAATAAAATGGATTCATAGCTATTTAGATCTATCCACTAGGTTAAGAATCAGGCTGATAATACATATAGGCCCTTCTCGGTATGAGAATACGAACATGGAATTGGGTGGAATAGAGAGAGAGGGAATCGTACGGCTATTCCCCCTCGACTCCCTCGCCCCTCACCGAAGTTGCCATTGAGAAGAATAGAAGGGCGATGTTATACCCCCCCCCCCCCCGTGATCGGCCTCCCCAACCGCTTCTCCCGTGAATCTCACCAGGCCCCTCCCCTTCTTTGGCCCCTTCTTGGTCAATGGTTGCAGGTGCTTTGTGTTATGACCATCCTTGCTTGAGAATCTCTGGCATGCACGGCTGGAATCAGGCGATTTAGCATTGAATGGTGTTGTTGGGGAAGGTATGGCATTATTCTTCATCTCTATTAAAGCCTCTTCATAGAGGCCTATCATCATTGTCTTTTCTTGAGATGTCATCTCCACCATGGTTTCGGACAAGGAATCTAGGATTTCCTCCACCTCGAGCAAGGCCTGTAAGAGGTCATTGCGGAGTCCCTCTCTGCAGACTCGCTCGGTGCTTGGTGACGTGTTCCTCTTGGTTGTTTGTATGCACATCTCTCTATTTTTGTAGGCTTTGTGGTGTGCGAGGTAATCTCGATACTCCGTTCTTGCTTGCGATTTTTATAGATGTCAGACATGCTCGCACGATTCCATTTTAAAGCTTGTTTTTCTAGAACATGGGGTTATCTCTGATTATGAGTTAGCCTTTTTGTTGGAGTTGCTCTTGATTTGTGATCCAATCTTAGGAAGTATTTCATTTGACTCCTGCTTGTTCGATTCTTGCTTGTTGTAGTTTCCGTGCCCCTTATGATGGACTTGCTCTTTCTATGCCCCTTATGGTGCTCTGGAAACTGCTTACGATTTTCATGCCCCTATATTAGCATTTGTTAGTGCATGCTATAGTGCTATATTGTCTTTGTTATTGTTATAGCTTGGTTATTTCTTTAGCATGCTTCCTTGACTTGGTGGTATGTTACAACTTGGTTACTGCTAGAGCTTGTGTCCATGACTTGTTATAATGCTCTAGATTCACTTTTATTGTTGTTCGATTATGTTTTCTGCTTTAGATTCAATTGATACTTCTTTAGCACTCCACGACTTAGCTTTGTTGTTGTTCGATTCTATTTAGCTTCTTTAGATTCAGCTACATTTGGTTACTTCTATATTGCTTTGGTTACTGCTATATTATTTTGCTGGCTTCTATAGCACTATGGTTACTGCAATATTGCTTACGGAAGCGTGATTATTGGCATATTGCTTTGCTTACTTCTATATTGCTTTTATAAGATTGGTTGATGCTATAGCAATATGGTTACTGCTCTATTGCTTTGGTTACTGCTACATTTCTTTGGTTACTGTTATATTGGTTATTCTTGTATTGCTTTGATTATTGCTACAACTTGGTTATTGCTATATTGGTTTGGATATTGCTATATTGCTTTGGTTACAATACTTGCATTACATATTATTAATGGCATGGTTTCAATGCTCTTGGATATGTCTTGGTATAATGCTTGCTACTTTAGGTGTTGTTGCTGTTGTGGTTACTACTTTAGCGGATAATGATGCATTCCATGACATAGATTTGGTTAATGCTCTATCTGTAGCTGTTGATGCTTAGCTGCTACTGCTGCTAATCTTTAGCATTCCCTGACATAGAGTTGCCCCCTTTTAGCTTTTTTTCATGTTGTTGTTCTTATTCCTCTTAGCTGATGCATTTAATAATTTTATTAATGTTATGGTTAGAAGATGATGGGTTAATTCCATATTTTCTGATGGCTGAAGTAGTAGAAGGTCATGCATACTGACATTCCATACCCCTTAAGCTTGGTTACTGCTTTAGCTGCTAATGATGCATTCCATGACATATATTTGGTTAATCTATCTGTAGTTGTTGGTGCTTAGCTATTGTTGTTGCTATTCATGCTCAGCATTCCATGATATAGAGTTGCCCCTTTTAGCTTTTGTTCATGCTATTGTTCCCATTCCTCTTTGTTGCATTCAATAATTTTATTAATGCTATGGTTAGAAGCTGATAGGTTTAATCTATTTTTGTTGATGGTTAATATAATAAATGCTCATGCATACTGATGTTCCACACTCATAAAGCTTGGTTACTTCTAAAGCTTGGTTCAGTAACCTATTGTAATGCTTTGGTTGTTTCTTTAGATTTATCGATTAATGCGCATTATTTAGTGACATAGATTTCCCCTTTGGCTTCTTTTCATGTTATTGTTCTCATTCCTATTAGCTGTTGCATTCCATAATTTTATTAATGCCATGGTTAGAAGCTGATTGAATAATTATATATTTTCTGATGGTCAATACAGTAGATGGCCATGCATACCGACATTCCATACCCCTCGAGCTTGGTTACTACTTTAGTTGCTAATGATGCAATCCATAACATAGATTCGGTTAATGCTCTATCTGTAGTTGTTGGTGCTTAGCAGTTTCTGCTGCTAATGCTCACTATTCCATGACAAAGAGTTGCCCCTTTAACTTTTGTTCATGCTATTGTTCTCATTCCTCTTAGATGATGCATTCAATAGATTTTATGCTATGTGATATGTGGAATGCTTCGTGGTCATGCAGTCTCCATTACCTAGAGTGAATTGTATCACAGATATCGAATATCCGCTATTAGTATTACTTGTGTCTAAATCAGTTTCTATCTTCACGATATGTCTTTTTGTCTTTTGCATGGACATGATATGATGCAGATTAATCGGTTTTTTTCTTGTGACACAGATTCATGATAAGAGCACCTTCCCACACCGAATGCGATGATGAAAGCCCACACATGATACCTGATACGAGGATGACAATTGGACTTGGATAAGCAGCTACCACGGTGGCGTGGCTTGACTGACAATTGTGTCTCCTATCTTTGCATGACGATTTGGCATTATGAGCAAAATTTTTCCCCTATTCCTCGATTATCTTCTTTTCTCTCTACCTGAATTTAATTGACTCCTACCTTTGTATCGACATCAATACTAAAAAAGATGCAAATGGCGAGCACATCGTGGCTCGTCATGTGCACTCCATATGCACACCACGTGCTCACTCATATGTTGGGCGAGCACATGTGCTCGCCTGATATGTGGTCGTGGATTGGCCAGTCGCTAGGACACTCTGGTGAGCACCTATGTATGCCATATGCTCATCCGTCTTGTGAGCGAGCACACGTAGGCTCATAAAATAGCTCACCCACATATAACAAGGTGAGGTTTTGAGAGTCTTGAGCGAGCACATGTGCTCGCCCAACCTGTAGAGCTGAAAAATATACAGGTTTGGCAGGGTTTAGACCCCATGTCAAACCTGTAAATCCTACCAAGAAACCATTGCAGGTGCTTTTTAGAGTTGAGAAAAGTGCCTATAATATGACATGTAGCTGACATCCTCTTATACATGTACAACTAACTTGTACCTGCCAAACTCACATAATATATATGAACTTACTTACAAACTAAACCTATAAGTTCATATAAAACTACAGTATATGTAAATGCATAACTAGTAGGTTTTCTAAAGGTCCTATAGTTGAATTAATATACAAGTACAATTGGATCTAATATTAAAGAAATCTAAAGACTTGCATGATCTGAAAAGAAAACAATTACACAAGCTAAAAAAATAAAAAAAAATCATTTCTTCTTCGATCTGAAAATTTTTGAAATCAAACTCTGTTTTGATTTCTTTTTCTCCTTCTCCTTCTCCTTAAACCTAGCATACATGCGTGCCTCTTCTTCCGGATCATCCCCCCCCCGTCGTCATTTGATTCAATCTCCTTATATTGAGATGCATGTCCTTGTGACCTATATTAAGGAAAGTATGTATAACATATGCATGTGAAGATAGCGAACTATGAAATTATTACTAATTTTAAGGAGAATACTTATATGTACGTCGTGAAATCTTCTCAGAGCAACATCATCTACTCCACCATCATCGCCATATGGGATTCTATCCGCGATGATGGTTGTGATGAATGTGGATGTGAATACGACGGCTGGTGGTGACACGATCAGCCAACTAGGGTTAAGTATCCAGAATAATCATGGGTCGTTGTGACCCCAATCAGTCAATCAGACTCAACAAGAAAATAGAGAACCACACAGACCAGATAATCAAAGCACAAAATTAAATGTTTGTGGTCTCCTCTATTTATTGAACCTAGTATAGCGACCAGGGTCGAACATAAGGAGCACGGAAATTTTTGAAGTAGTCCTACTCAGAGAATAAAAAGCATATTTTTGTGGTTTTTAATTTTGCAATTTTTATATTTTCAAAATGGGAAAACAAACAAAATAAATAAGAGGCACAAGGTACTAGCAAGTTTCAACAATTTTTAATAAGACTAAAAATGCTCAAAAATCAGAAACAAAAATATTTTTTATGATTTTCAATATTCAGGTGTTTTTAGTGCTTTTATGGTATTTTCCCAATTTTTATATAATTTTATAAAACTCAAACTAGAGCTAAACAGTGAGACAATGCACAGCAAGGACAAAACTACAAGTTAAAAATATTTAAAGTGTCTTCATATCCTGGATAATAATTTTATGATAAATTAAATAAAAATGTCTATCAACAGAAACTAGAATTATATTTTTTTTATTTTTCAAAATTTTTTAATGATTTTTATAAGTTTTTTACAATTTTTAGTTTTTTAGGGTTTTTATAGTGATTTTTAAAACAAAAAAATCTATAGAAATTAAAACGCATAGAAACAAACGCACACTAATTTTTTTGAAATTTTTGTAGCAATTTTTATTTTTTTGGTATTTAATAAAGTAGACAATGTAATTTTTAGGTGTTTTTGATTTTTAGAAAATATCAAATAAAAATAAATTAATTAACAAAAATTATCATAAATATTATGTGTTAGTAGGAGCTAAAAGTAATTTTTATGGAATTTTTGGAGTTAATTAGGTATTTATTTGATAAAAAACAAAGCACACAGCAAGCAAGGACCTATGCAATTCTACAAAAGTTTTCGGCCAACTAATAACACACTCAAAAACTAAGGGACTAATCTGCAAATTATCCAACCAAACACGTACAATACACGTGACACATGCTCAGAGGGGCATAAGTGCAAATACTATTAAGTTTTCATTCAAATCAGAACATATATGAAGTACGGGGTATAAAATGCAAATGTACCATAAGAGCACACGACACTACACGTGAGTTCACACAGATTGGACTAAACTGCAAATACTAAAAATACGAGGGTCTAACTGCAAAATATCCAAACTAAAATAACTATGACAAATATTTACAGGACTAGATACTAAATGCAAAACAAGAAAGGGTCTAGGTGAAATTTACCCTTTACTAAAGCTCGATCCAACGGCTGAGAGGTCTCCACTGATGGATGGACGGTCTGGATGCGAGGGTACCCCTTCGACGATGGACGGCTGCTAGAGGATCCTCAGATGGATCTAACTGTCTAGGTCCCTCGAGATTTGACGTGATGATTAGACCTGGAAGAGGCCCGGATCCAACGGATGGAACGAGCACTGGAAGAACCAGCGAAGAACTCACCTACGGTGAGTTTCAGGTGGCCAATACGTGTAGCTGGGTCGTCCGCTGGAGCTGCTCTGGTGAGGGAAAGGTCACGAATGGTGGTCCGCGGCTGAGGGCGTGCTCAGAAAGGCAATGACCCCAGAGGAAGTCCTTGCGAGCTGTGAAACCTGGAGATGCTATGCTTGGATACCTCGACCTCCAGATAAGGCCTCTTGGCGTGCTAACCCTACAGGAGAAAAGTGTCGTGCTCGGAAATGAAGCTCATACGAGGGATAGGGAACCAAAAGCAAAGCGAACCAAGGGGGTCAGTGAACGAGGCAGGTCATATGTTAAGCGGAGGATTGTACCTGCTATGCGACTCCAATCCGATGATTAGAGTCGATGGAAGGATGTTGGGACTAACGTAAAAGTGGAAGGTAGTCGGAGCGAGGGGGAGTCATGTCGGGAGTGAGTGAAATGACGGAGAACGGAGGCTCATCGGAGCTACTCTGTTTGGTGATAAAAAGATGGATTCGATTGAAAGGTAAGGTAGAGCGAGTACCTAGAGATGGAGGAAGGTCGCCCGGGAGTCGTGGACGAAGCCCACAGAGGTGGAGGCCTCAATGGACGGCAGTTCCAGAGGCTGGAGCTCCTTGCGGCAGAGTGGAGGCAGAGCTTGTCGGACCTAGGGTTACCACGTCCCAAAGGATGCCCTCGCCTCCTCCCTCTCTCGCTGTCACTCTGGAAAGGTAGAGGCAGGCACAACCGAAGAGGTGGAGCAGCAAAAGGTGCCGAAAAAAGGGGGAGGAAGGTTGGGTTATATACACGTGAGGGTCTGAAATGGAGGGAGGAGCAGCCCGCATTTCGAGGCTCGGATCGAGAAGGGACGAAGTAGGCGAGGGTTAGGGATTCGCTACCTCTAATCGGGGCGAAAGATTAGGTGAAATGGGGCTCGGGTCGACCCTGGATAATTGGGAGAAAATGGGGTGAAATGAGGTTGGCGACACAGGAGACCCGGGGGGAACAGTTGATCCAGGTCATCAATCCGAGGTGGCCCAATCAGAGCCACCTAGGATATGGACAAAATAGGCTACAGGACAAAACAAGGAAGAAAAATAAAGATAATTATATTAAAAATAGTAAATGAATTTAAATGAAAAATAAATAAAATGAAAAATGTTTATTATTTTTAAAGGTATTTTACTGTGATTTTTAATTATTTTTATGAAAAATAAATTAGTCTATATACAGTATATAGTATTATATACAGGTATAATATACCTATGTATTATGTACAAGTATTTTTATTTTGTTATTTTTATAAAAATACCTGAATTTTGTATTTTATTTATTTTCCACATGGTTTAGGGTACAAATAATTTTTATTTTATTTTTATGATTCATTTACATGTATAGAATAAATAGGGAGTGAGACATATATATACATGTATTTTGTACAAGTGAGAAAGGAAAATATTTTTATTTTTCTGATTTTAATTTTATTTTTATTTTATTTTTAGACTATATACAATGAGGTAGAAAGAATATTTTATTTTATTTTTTTCAAAAATAATTATTTACATATATAGGTGATATGTACATATAGAGTAGGCTCTATCTCTCTCTACTTATTTTATTTGGTGATCAGGTTAAGGCTTGACCTTCTCTTAGGGTTCGGGCCACTCTGTATTTATTCTAAATACCTCCTTCTTTTTTTCCTTTATTCTTTTATTTTTGCACAAATTCATGCTAATTATGCAATATTAACATATGCATGATGATTGCTATGGTATTGTATTTATACCTATTTACATGATGATTTGCCAAGATAAATAGCTAAAATAAAAGCATAAAGAGTGAGAATCAGGGATTCATCACCCCCCTAATACTTTTCCTCTATCAGTCCCTTAGCAAACACTTATTTGAAAAAGAAGTGAAAAAGAGAAGAAAAGAAAAATAAGGAGAATCAAGATTGGTTATTAAACTTGTCTTCATTAAATTCAAGTATGAAGCTCAGTCAAACCTTTGGATTATTAGTTTGTCGGAACCTTATTGAGATCTAGGTTTAAGACTTAACAGCTTCTGAGTTCCACCATTCTATGGTCAAGGCCCCTCAATAATCCAGATCAGAACAAGTCTACATATATAAACTCTAATGACCATGAATCTTTACTCGCTCCTTATACTGTAGGCTGCTTGAAAAGGTTGTATCTCTAAGATCCTCTAGGGCTGCCAATTTTGCCTTCCTTTGATCACTTATACTCTCTGAATCCAATAATATCTCTATGATAACCCAAAGTGACTTATGCTTAATCTCAACAGGTAAATGGCAGGGCTTGCCATAAATGAGACCAAAGGGAGATGTACCCAAAGGAGTCTTGAAGAAAGTCCGATATGCCCATAAGACCGAGTCCAAAAGTTGTGACCAATCTTTTCGGTTTGGGTGGACTACCTTCTGCAGTATCGTCTTGATCTCTCTGTTCGATACTTAGCAAGACCATTAGTCTGAGGATGATATGGAGTGGCAACTCGATAGTCTATGCTGAACTCGTTAGCAAGGGTCTTTACCTTGTCATTGATAAAGTCAGACCCCTCGTCATATATCAATACTCTATGCACCCTAAAAAATGATATTCTTCCTCAAGAATTTGCAAACAGTCTTAGCATCTGCGGTTCGGGTGGGTATGGCCTCAACCCAACGACTCACATAATCAACAGCCAAGATAATGTACTCAAATCCCTGATTTTCAAGGAATGGACCTATGAAATCGATGCTCCGTGCATCAAAAATCTCACAGAAGGGAATGGGTTGCATTGGCATCATATCACACTGTTCACAAGTGCCCATCCTCTGACAGTCAGTATACCTCTTCATGAATTCATCAGAATCCTTGAAGAGGGTAGGCCACCATAGGCTAGATTGGAGCACTTTCTGTGTTGTTCTCCTTCCAAAATGATGTCCTCCTGCGTCAAGCTTGTAGCAGTAAGTGAGGACACTCTGGTGTTCCTCCTGAGGAATGCATCGACGTCAGACGCTATCCCCTCCTTCATGACAAAGGATGGGATCCTCCCAATGGTAGGACCTGGCCTTCGCAAGGAAGGTCTCGAGTCGCTGCCTGGGCCAACCTTGTGGGACTTTCTTGGCAACAAGATAGTTCACAATGTCGGTGTACCATGGGAGAGAGACGATAGCAAGAATCTCCTCATCTGGGAAGTCTCCATAATAGGATCAATCTGCTCAGATTCCTCAAGATTTTTCAAACGGGAGAGATGATCTGCCACCACATTCTTGACTCCAGGCTTATCCTTAATCTCAATATCAAACTCCTGGAGTAGAAGGACTCATCTAGTCAGTCTCGCTTTAGCATCCTTCTTTGCCATTATGTACTTGATGGCGGTATGATCAGTAAAGATAGTCACTTTGGATCCAAGAATATGTGATCTGAATTTGTCCAAGGCAAAAACTACAGCTAGCATCTCTTTCTCTGTGACAGTATAGTTCCGCTGAGCGGCATCCAATGTACGGATAGCATAGTGAATGGCAAATGGTACTCCAACCCTCCTCTGTCTTAGCACAGCCCCTACGGCAAAGTCAGAGGCATCCATCATGATCTTGAATGAGAGAGACCAATCAAGCGGCTGAAGGACAGGAGCCTCAACAACTCGGTTTTTAAGAGTCTCGAACGACAAAAGATACTTATCATCTACAATGAACTCGGTGTCTTTCGTCAGCAGATCAGTCAACGGTCGGGCAATCCTGCTGAAGTTGTGAATGAAACGTCGGTAGAAACCGACATGCCTCAGAAAAGACCACAACTGCCGCAAGTTGGACGGTGGATTGAGTTTTCTAATGATATCCACCTTGGTCGGATCAACCTCCATGCCCCTGTTGGAGATGATATGAACAAGCACCGTCCCCTGAGTCACCATGAAGTGACTCTTCTCCCAAGATAAAATAAGATGGACCTCTATGCAGCGCTGAAGAACGCGGTCTAGGAAATCAAGACAAGCATCAAATCCATCGCCGTAGACCGAAAAGTCATCCATGAAGACCTCTAACAGTTACCCACCATGTCCAAAAATATGGAAAACATGCACCTTTGGAATGTAGTCGGGGCGTTACATAGACCAAAGGGCATCCGTCTCAAAGCATATGTCTCAAACGAACAGGTGAATGTCATTTTTTCCTGGTCTTCGGGCACTATGGCCACCTGATTGTAACCAGAGTACCCATCAAGAAAGCAGTAGTGAATCTTCCCATCTAGCCTCTCTATAATCTGATCAATAAAAGGTAGCGGGAAATGATCATTCTTGGTGGCCTGATTCAATCGTCTGTAGTCCACACAAACCCTTTAAGAAGTGGGTACCCAGGTAGCTGTCTCCTATCCAGACTCGCTCACAACTGTAGTGATGCCCGTCTTCTTAGGCACCACATGCAATGGACTAACCCACTTGGAGTTGGAGATGGGGTAGATAAAATCGGCGCTCTACCATTTCGATATCTCTTTCATGACCACCTCTCGAAGATTCGGGTTCAGTCGTCGCTGGAACTCACGCAATGGCTTCACGTCCTCCTCGAGAAAGATATGGTGGGAGAACAGGGCTGGACTTATCCCCTGGAGATCAGCTACACTCCATCCTATTACCTTGCGGTTCTTTTCAAGAACCTCCATTAAACGAGATTCTTACTCTCTAGTCAAATCTGTTGAGATAATGACTGGGCACATCTCATGCTCAACTGCTAGGAATCTATACTTCAGCGACTGTGGCAAAGGCTTCAGTTCAAGACAACTGGGAGCTGGCAAATCTGGCCTCTAAAAGGTCTGAGTGAAGGAAACCAGATCTGAATGTGAGAACTCTCGCTGATCATGCAAAATTGGCGAAGACGACCCTGTCGGTGTATCTATACTCGGTGCTGGCACGATCTCCACCCTAGCTTATGGCTCTATGGAAATCAGACAAGGTAATAAATCATCAAATTCTGCCCAATTTATGTCTAAATCTGAGGGATCTGAATGAGAATCACAAGACACAAAATCTGCTTCGTTGTCCTAAGCACGGTCGTCATCCACAAAAGTGTCCTCGACCAAGAGTGTGCTCTCCGAACTCTCCTCTGCTAGAACCTGTGGATCCTCAACATCTGAAGGTGAGAGAAAGGCTTGTGAAACAGGACCAGACCAAGTAGCTTCATCATCAGTGATCACAAAGTTGCACTCCTGGTGGACGTCTCGCCCCGCCTCTATCGCCTGCTCTGTATCACCGAACTGCTCTGAGCAAGCTGAGTCTTGTGCTTTGGTCTCATCGATCATCTCTATTTGTATACTCTCGCCCTTAACGTGAAATTACATCTTCCCGCTATCATGGTCGGACACCGCCTTGGCTGTGGCCAAGAATGGATGTCCTAGAATGATGGGGGTATCGGTCACAGATTCAGGGATCTCCATATCCAACATAATGAAGTCCCCGGGGAATTTCAGGCCTTGAGTTGTGACGACCATGTCGTTCAACAACTCCTTCGGCCTCTTGACAGATCGATCAACAAATTGAAGGACTGTCCTGCTCTGTCTAAGAGGGCCAAACTCAAATCGGTTGAGTAAGGTTGTCGGAAGGAGGTTGACGGACGAGTCGTTGTCTAATAGAGTAGGGTCGAATCTCTGCTCATGGATATGGCATCTGACGTAGGGAGCTCCTGCATCTAGCCTCTTGGCTGGCAGACAGTTTTGGATGGCGAAGCAGGTGGCACGGGTTATCACATGGATTTTTGCCTGATGATTTCTCTTCTTCCTACGGATAGTGGTCTTCTCTCTCAAGTTCCTCTGAAAGAGAGGGATGTGCTCGAGTGCCTCATGTAGAGTCAGTTGGATATGGAATCTATCAATCATCTACTGGCTGAACTCTAACTGTTGATCTTTTTTTGGATTTCCTTTTTTATTTCCCTTTGCCAAGCGGAGTGCTTGAGGAAAGGGGATGGATGGGCCCTCTTCAGATGGAGGGGTAGGAATAGGTTCCTGTTGTTGAGAGGGAACGAAATCCATACAAGTATCATCATGCATCACATATGGACTCGAAGATGAAGAAACTTTTCCTTTATTAATTTTTTGGTGTTTTTGATATAGTCTTGAGGTACAGAAACTGGAGAAAACACAACTGGAATAGAAATGGTGGCATCAGTACCATCCACGACATCTGTCTTCGTGGTATCAGCACCGCACTCTGGCTCAGCATCTAGGAATCTGGTGGCATCAGCACCACCCTCTGCATCTGGAGAAGCAACGGCCTCAGTACCGTCGGTTGGATCGACGTCCTTAGTGGCTTCAGCACCACCGTCGTCATCATCATCATCATCATCATCATTAGCGGCATCAGCATCGCTATCCTCCTCGTCTGGCGCTCCTGGATCCTCGTGGTGTCATCGCTCAAACGAGGCACCACCGGCTGGCATCCTATCGCTCCTAAGTGTAACAAAGTCAGCATCAAATGTATATAAAGTAGAGTCATCCAATAAATCACTAGGAGTGGTGGTCTCTGTGAAATGTACCTGCTCAGACTTCCTTTTTAGGTTGCTCAGGTTGGGCTCAATCTGAGCGGGTATGGCGGCCTTGCCCTTAATGATCTCCCTCGTCTATGGTGAAACTCGTCCATCTCCCGCCTGAAGGATGCATGTTGGTCTGAGAGTAGGCGTGCTAGATCATCAAGAGTTGGGTTCTCATAGGCTGTCCCATGAGAACCGGATGGGTTACCTCGCTGGAAATGAGGCTGCTGCTGGAACTGGTAAGGGGGAGGCTGAGAATACTGCTGTTTAGACTGTTGCTGAGTCCACTGATGTCCATGCTGGTAGGGACGAGGACCCGATTGATACTGGTAGGATGGCTGCTGGGAGTAATGGGGTTGCTGCTAAGGCTGGTTGGACTGCCCACTCTGAGCTGGAGGCTGCTGCTGGGACAAGGCGCCTCCGGTAGACCACCAGAATTCAGGATGATCTCTGCGGATTCCGAGCTGCCAGTCATATCAAATCACGTTGATTTCCATCAACGGCTTCTGCCCGTATGGGGATGGGGGAAGAACTACCAGGGGTTGATCCTATTGGTATACCACCATCTGGGTGTCCTGAGATGGTGGTGGCTGAGAGTACTGGTGCTGCAACTGCTGGACCGGCTCCGCCTGGATGTGGTGAACATGTCAGTACTGGGCGGAGTGTTGGGACGAGCTGCTAATGCTAGGATCAGTCGTGACCTGAGACGGGGTTGATAAGCTGTCTGTGCCTCTTGGAGACACATGATATGGGTCTACAGATCACTCAGGGTCTGTGCCAACTGATCTATCTGAGTTATGCTCTGGCATTGCTTCTTCTCGATGATCTCGATGTGGTCCAGCTTCTCGCTGATAATACCCATATTCGCGACCGATGACTCTGCCTATGATGCGGCTGCTGAAGAAGAGGATGGACCTGCATCAACTCATGCTATCCTCTGATAGGACACGGTATGGGGTGAGGGCTTCCCTTGAGTGTAGAGCCAGGTCCAGGATATCACTGTGTAATTCTCGGTCATCTCCTCATAGATGGCCCAGGCATGATCTTCGTCCTTGCAAAATAGGAGCCCCCACAAGAATCATTCACTAACCCCTGCATCTCCGATGTCAGCCCACAAAAGAAGCTTTGTACTAGGTTGGGCTTGTATATGTCGTGATGTGGACACCGGTCGATGAGATCACGGAAACGATCCCACGCCACATGGAACTGCTCGTTGAGGATCATGGAGAAATTGTTGATCAGAGCCCGCGCTGCATTCGTCTGACCGAGTGGATAGTACTTATTCAAGTACTCGGTCCGGAGCTGCTCCCACGAAGTCACATATCTCCCTAAATGCTTCAGCCAGTAGGCTGCTCTATCGACCAGGGAGAATGGAAAAGCCATCATCTTGATGGTGTCCTCGTCCATGTATCTATCGTGGACAGTGCTGCAGATAGGGACACAAACAGATGCGGTTGTATTCATATTCGTTCGTATCTGTATTCGTTTTTAAGATGATATGGATCTTGTTTTTCTAAAACAGGCAAATACGAATACGAATACGAAACTTGGAAACAGATTTTTTGCGGGTATGAATACGAATACGAATCCTTAGTTAGCGAATACGAATACGAAAACGAAAAAAATAACGAATACGATTACAAATACGAATATTCGTTACTTAATGGTAATTTTTATTTAACATATTTAACTAATACCTAGGGTTTCTTCCCCAATTTTTTTCAACAACCCACGGATCTCACCCCCACGCGGCCACACCCGACCTTCTCTCCTCTCCTAGTCCATACCCCCGCGCGCCGCCTTCCGGCCCCTCCGCCTCCAGCCCGGCTACCGCCCCCCTTCCGCCCCTCTCCGCCCCTCCTTCCTCCCCCCTTGCACCCCTTGTCGCCCCCGTGTTGCATCCTTGTCGCCCCCCTCTGCCCTGCCTTCCGTCGCAGGCCCTCAGCCCCTTCTGCCCCGCAGGCTCGCAGCCCCTCACCCCCCCTCTCCGCCCCGCAGCCCCTTCCGCACCGCAGGCTTGCAGCCCCTTCTGCCCCCTTCCGGCTGCCCTCCGCCCCCCTTCCGCCGCAGGCCCGCAGCCCCTTCCACCCCCTCTGTCCCCCTTCCACCCAGCCCGGAGCCGCCCCTACCACGCCGCCCCTTCCGGCTGCCGTCCGTTCCGCCCCGACGGTTCCGTCCCCTTGCGTTGCGCCACTGCCACCCTCCGCCTCCATTTGCAACCGATATGGTAAAATTCATATGCTTGTAATGTTTTTTTTGTGTGGATTGTTTTGTTAGAAAGAATTAGAATATGTTTGATCTTATTAGAAGATGTGTATAGAATGTATGAAATGTTTGTGTGTATGGAACTTATTAGAATATGCTTGCTTAATTGATAACTTCAATGTTTGCAGAAAAATAATGAATACCGACCCATCCATTGAGAATGAGAGTACTAATTTGGAAGATGCTCAAAAATACTTTAAGAAGCAAAAAAATTTGAGATCAGAAGTATGGAATTATTTTGATCGAATTTACAAAAAAGAGAAAATGAAGGACAATGATGGTGAAGTTGAGGTGGATGTATTGTGGGCTAAATGTAAACATTGTGTAAAAGAAATTCGTCACGGTACTGGGGCGGGGACAACACATTTATCAAATCATTATAAAAGGTCCTGCCCAAAAATATCAAAACTTGAGCCTGGTTAGTTGTTGATGCAATCATTCACGAAAGCCGATGGAAGTAGCACACTTATGAGTTACACATTTGATGATGAACACAGCCAGTTGTTGCTTGCAAAGGCTATTATGGTGCATGGGTATCCTTTCAATATAGTCTCACATGTTGCATTCCGTGCATATATCCATTCCCTTCGTCCATAACACAAAATTCCATCACAAACTACAATGGAAAAGTTATGTAAGGTGGTTTACATTGATGAGAAGAAGATCTACCAAACTTTTGAGAATCTTTCTTCACGAATATCTCTCACCATGGATAAGTGGACCGCTTCTTCATAGAACAAGTCTTACCTCTGCATTACAACACACGTTATTGATGATTCTTGAGAATTGCAAAAAAGAATCATAAATTTCATCAATGTAGATGGGTCAACTGAAGTGCATATTAGTAGCCATTTTTTGTCACATATGTTTGAATGGAACATCGATGAAAAATTATTTACAGTCACTGTGGATAATGATAAGGCGAATGATGTGGCTATCCGCCATATTAAAACTCGACTTGGTGATTCCTTGCCATGCAATGGATTATTTTTTCATGTGAGATGTGATGCTCATGTCATTAATCTTGTTGTCCAAGATGGACTGAAGGTTATACCAAGTGCAATACAAAGAGTGCGTCTTGGTATCAAATATGTCACTTGTTCACCACAAATGGAAGCTATGTTCAATGAGACAACACAACAGGTTGATCCACAGTTAAAGAAAAGTTTGGCTTTGGATTGTTGCACGAGGTGGAATTCTACCTACCTCATGTTGGCTACTACCTTGGAATACAAAGCTGTTTTCAAAAGGTTTGGCTTTAGAGATGCCAACTTTGTTCATGCGTTGAGTGATGAAGAATGGGAATGCGTAAGAAAGTTGAAGGAATGCTTGAAACACTTTTATGATGCTATAGAGCTTTTATCTGGGTCGAATTATGTGGCATCCAATCTTTTCTTTGTCGATTTTTTGTGAAATACAACTGCTTTTTGTGGAATGGTTGAAAAGTAATGATAAGATTATTATTTCTATGGCCACAGTGATGAAATTGAAGTTCGACAAATATTAGGATATGTGCAATCAACTCTTGGCTATTGCCTCCATTTTGGATCCTCGTTACAAGATGAAGGCAATAGAAATTTATTACACTGATCTTTATCCGAATGATGCTGATAAGAAAGTGAATGAACTTCAAATTATCGTTAAAAATTTATTTCAGACATATTCTTCTCTTGCTAAAGATCAAAGGGTTGGATCAAGAGCTGCCAATGCTTCTCTTCCTCCAAGTATTCCATTAGAAAAGAGAAAGAGCAGATTTGCTCAAATCATGGATGAAGAAGACGTGGAGCCTTCAAAATCTGAGTTGGATGAATATCTACAAGAGAAGTGTTTAAAATGGAAGGATGATTGTGGAAGCAGCTTTGATATTTTGGGATGATGGAAACAAAATGTTGGAAGATTTCCTATACTTGGAAAAATGGCAAAGGATATTCTTGGGGTTCCTGTGTCAACTGTTGCTTCAGAATCTGCTTTTAGCGCTGGCAGTTGAGTAGTAGATGCATATCGCAGCAATTTGGGTGTGGAGATGGTAGAGGTATTAATATGCGGGCATGATTGATTGAAAGATGAATTCAAAGGTATGACCAATGTTTATAAAATTTTCATTTTATCGTTCATTCATCATAAAATGCATACTTTGTTTTTTGGAAATATAGTTACAACAAATCCTTTGTCTGAACAAGAAGCAGTAGAAGATGTATCAAGCATGCAAAAATTTTCAAGTAAGTATAGTTTTCTAATGAAAATATTTATTTAACTTTATATGATATTCTTTTGATTTTCTTTTTTCCATCTTGTAGTTGAAACAAATGAGAGTATCGCCCAAGAAGTAAATAATGAGAATGTTGAAAACGAAGAATATGAGAATGTTGGAAAAGAAGGATATGAAACAAATAGGATGGAAGATGAATTTTGGTATGATTAACTTACATCATAGTTTTTTAATATTTATATAGATTTTATTCTGATCAATTATGTTTTGTTCATAGGTGATGCGATATGGAGCATGTAATTCGAAGAGAGTTTTGATTTAGTCATCGATGTATTTGGTTGAATGTTTGTAGACGATTTCTCTCTTTGGATGTTATTTGGAATGTTTGTTATTTGAAACTAGATATATTATGCTTTGCTTTACGTCTGCAACTTTAAATTTTTATCATTACTTTGCAAGATATTTATTTATTTATTTCCATCAAACCCTTTTACTGCATTATTCGTTATTATATTATTGTATCATACTGAGTTAAATTTCAGATTCAAGTCATAATATGGAAGTAACGCGGAAGTGATTGCCAAATAATCAGGTACGCTTTTATATATAATTTTTTATTGCAATTCATTTGATATTCGTATTCGTTTGTAAAAGATTCGTATTCGTATTCGTATTTTGAGGATACGGATCTTGATTTTTTACATTCATATGACATTCGTATTCATATTCGTATTCGTAATATAAAATGAATATGGTTATGGTATGACCTGAATTCGCATTCGTATTCGTTCGTTTGCATCCCTAGCTGCAGATCATCTTAAACTCCTGCAGGTGTAGATGCGGCTCCTCAGTGTCAAGTCCATGGAACTTGGGCAAGAGCTGAATGGTCTAGGGAGGGAGCTTGAAGATTCCCAGAATCACCGGAAGCTGGATCCAACTGTGTGTAAGGGTTGCACCAGGGTTGTGAAACTCCTTCATCGGCCTGACTGGTCTGGCTGCCTCCTACAGCTCTTCTGGTTGTCCTCCGTCTCCTCCTCCACCCTCTGGAATCTCTCCACCGCCTACACGGTGCGGCTCTCCTCTATCGGCTTACATATGTGCTATCTCTCGGCACACCTCTGCCATGAAGGCTCCCTGGTCTCTAATCTACCTCTGCAGCATCTCCAGGGAGGCTAGAAGTGTATTGTTGATAGCTCCCTGATCTAAAACATGCGTTGAACCCTGAGTCTATCCATCGGTGCGCTCCTCACTACTAGCCATCACTTGGGTCTCTGCATAGGCAAAAGACCCCAACCCAGGTGCCGTCAAGTGAACAAATATATGTGTTGGTCTCTGCTCGGGCACCTCGGGACTGGAAGAAAGGTGGCTGAGGGGGAACATGGCAGAATCAAACTCGGGTTCAGAGAGTTGGTCCAAGCTCTCCAAAACCTGCCTAGATGAGTGAGTCAGAGTGCTCGAGAGCGGTGTTGCCAGAGGCAGTCTAAGGGACCCTCGACCCATCATCGTGATGTAGAAGAAGATGCGGATGGGATTTGGAAACAAACAAGATCAGCAATCAAACCCCCAATTCACCTACGCAACACGGAGCCTATGACTGTGAAGGTTCGGTCGTTTATCTTGTCAATTTTATTTAGGTGATAATTCAGTTTTGCAGAGCAATTAAGCGAGCTGGTAGGAACTCGATGCTCCTAAGAGACTGACCCAATCCCAAAGCTAGATCTTTCCCAGCCAGTACAAGTTGCGGACCTTTTACCAGCTACCCGATCAACTCGCTCTGTTAAGGATATCGCGGCCCTCTTTACCGGAGACCGGAGCAATCCTCACTGGATAACTACTAATCCCAAGACTAATAGTCTAACGAGAATTCAGTTATGGCTCTAGCCTAGTGTGTGGGTCACTCTCTCGCGCAAGCAAACCAAACTATGAGGGGATGACTCTCCCAAGATAGATTTTTAAGTGAGGTGTCTTTTAGGATCAAGTTTGTTTAGCAGTCCTTATTTTATGGTTATCTTTTTTTATGGTATTTTCAATAACAAACAAACGCCTAACGAATTTTTCGATCTCCTGATTATTTAAAGTCCAAAAATAGTGGAGAAGTCGAAAAAGCCGATGCGATCAAACACTATGATGCATGCAAAATCAGAAATGCGTACATGTTGCCAGCACTCTACATACAGGGTGATCCGCGCATAAATTTAAAGTAGAAATGTAAACTAATCTAAATGATGCAAGAAGAAAACGGCCTTAGACGAGTAATTTCTAAGATCGCGAAGAACAATAGCTAACCGACTAAAGAGAGAGGTCGATGTCCGGTCTCGGATGTCGATCGGTGTCCACCACAACGGATCCTGCACGCGTTGTATACGACCTCTACGGCACGTGACCTCTCATTCAACTAAGTTACCTTTTTTATTATGATTTTTATTAAGGTCCAATTACGAACTATGGGTGCGGGCAAGATATTAGGGTTGGGCCTTAATTATTTACGTCACGATAAGAGAAATTCCTAAGTATAGCGGCCAAAATCTTCGAGAATCAAATAGAAAATAGAAAATGATAAAACAAAACCAACGAAAACCGCGATGAGGGCCCCCGAGCACATCGGTGCTCAGCGAAACAGACCTAGATATGCCAAGTATCCAAGAAAGTCGAAGTGTCCCTGTGTTATTACAACAATAATAATGTGCTAAAAATAAACTGAACCAATCTACTCTCTAAAAACTACAGTTGTCTTCTGCTGCTCCTGCTCCTCCCAGATATCCTCGGGCAGTTCCTCGCACGAAAAGAGAAGCGTATTGTTGATGGTGCCCTGATCTAAAACATACGTCAAACCGTGGGGCTGCCCATCGGTGCGCTCCTCACTGCTGGCCATCTCTTGGGTCTCTACAAAGGCAAAAGACCCCAACTTAGGTGCCATCAAGTGAACAAATATCTGTGCTGGTCTCTGCTCGGGCACCTCGAGACTGGAAGAATGGTAGTCGAGGGGGAATAGGGCAGAATCGAACCCAGATTCAGAGAGTTGGTCCAAGCTCTCCAGAACCTGCCTAGATGAGCGAGTCGGAATGCTTGAGAGCGGTACTGCTAGAGGCAACCTAAGGGACCTCCGACCCGTCATCATGATGTAGAAGAAGATGTCAACGGGATCTGGAAACAAATAAAATCAGTAATCAAACCCTCAATTCACCTACGCAACGTTGAGCTAATGACCGTGAAGGTTCGGTCGTTTATCTTGTCAATTTTATTTAGGTGATAATTCAGCATTGCAGAGCAATTAAGCGAGCTGGTAGGAACCCGATGCTCCTAAGAGACTGACCCAATCCCAAAGCTAGATCTTTCCCAGCCAGTACAAGTTACGGACCATTTAGCGGCTCCCTGATCAACTCGCTCTGTTAAGGATATCACGACCCGCTTTATCGGAGACCGGAGCGATCCTCACTAGAGAACGACTAACCCCAAGACCAATAGTTTGACGAGAGTTCTGGTATGGCTCTAGCCTGGTATGTGGGTCTCTCTCTTGCGCAAGCAAACCAAACATTGAGGGGATGACTCTCCCAAGGTAGATTTTTAAGTGAGGTGTCTTTTAGGATAAAGTTTGTTTAGTAGTCCCAATTTTGTGGTTGTCTCTTTTTATGGTATTTTCAATAACAAACAAACGCCTAACGAATTTTTCAATCTCCTGATTATTTAAAGTCCAAAAATGGGGGAGAAGTTGAAAAGCCAATGCGCTATCAAACACTATGATGCATGTAAAGTCAAAAATGCGTACATGTCGCTAGCACTCTACATGCAAGTGATCCATGCAAAAATTTAAAGACAGAAATGTAAACTAATCTAAATGATGCAAGAAGAAAACGACCTTAGAAGAGCAATTTCTAAGACCGCGAAGAACAACAGCTAACTGACTAGAGAGAGAGAGGTCGATGTTCGGTCTCGGATGTCGATCGGTGTCCACCACAACAGATCCTGCACGCGCTGTATATGACCTCTACAGCATGTGACCTCTCACTCGACCAAGTTAACTTTTTTATTATAATTTTTATTAAGGTCCAATTACGAACTATAGGTGCAGGCAAGATATTGGGGTTGGGCAATAAGAGAAATTCCTAAGTCTATGGGCCAAAATCTTCGAGAATCAAATAGAAAATAAAAAAATGACATAACAAAAACATTGAAGATCGCGGTGAGGTCCACCAAGCACACTGGTGCTCGATGAAACAGACCCCTATATGCTAAGTGTCCAAGAAAATCTGAGTGTCCATGTGTTATTAAAACAAAAATAATGTGCTAAAAATAAACTAAACTAATCTACTCTCTAAAAACTACAGCTGTCTTCTGCTGCTTTTTGCTCCTCCCAGATATCCTCGGGCAGTTCCTTGCACGAAAAGAGAAACAGAAAGCAGGTCAGAAAATCGTTGTAACAAACAGAGATAATGAAAAGCAGGAAAATCTGAAAAGACTACTAAGCAATGCTCCCCGACAATGGTGCCATTCTGGTGACACGATCAGCCGACTAGGGTTAAGTATCCAGAATAATCACGGGTCGTTGTGACCCCAATCAGCTAATCAGACTCAACAAGAAAATAGAGAATTGCACAGACCAGATAATCAAAGCACAAAATCAAATGTTAGCGGTCTTTGCTATCTATTTAACCTGGTATAGCGACCATGGTCAAACACAAGGAGCACGGAAATTTACGAAGTAGCCTACTCAGAGAATAAAAAGCGTATTTTTGTGGTTTTTAATTTTGCAATTTTTATATTTTCAAAATGAGAAAACAAAAAAAAACAAATAAGAGGCACAAGGTACAAGCAAGGTTCAACAATTTTTATTAAGACTAAAAATGCTCAAAATCAGAAACAAAAATGTTTTTATGATTTTTGAGTATTTGGATGCTTTTGGTGATTTTAAGGGATTTTTCCAATTTTTATATAATTTATAAAAATCAAACTAGAGCTAAACATTGAGACAATGCACAACCAGGACAAAATAACAAGTTAAAAATATTTGAAGTGTCCTGATGTCCTGGATAGCAATTTTATGAGAAATTGATAAAAATATCTATCAACAAAAACATGAATTTTTTGTTTTTTAGAATGTTTAATGATTTTTATACGTTTTTAGAGTTTTTAGTTTTTAGGGTTTTTATAGTGATTTTTAAAACAAAAAAAGCTAAAGAAATTAAAACGCACAGAAACAAACGCATACAAATTTTTTGTAATTTTTGAAACAAACTTTATATTTTTTTGGTATTTAATAAAGTAGATAGAGCAAATTTTAGGTGTTTTTTATTTTTAGAAAATATCAAATAAAAGTCAATTAATTCATAAAAATTACCATAAATATTACATGTTAGCAGGAGCAAACAATACTTTTTTATGGAATTTTTGAAGTTAATTAAGTATTTATTTGATAAAAATAAAGCACATAACAAGTAAGGACCTAAATGCAATTCTACAAAAGTTTTCAACCAGATAATAACACACTTAAAAGCTAAGGGCCTAATCTACAAATTATCCAACCAAACACGTGCAATACACGTAACACAGGCTCAGAGGGCATAAGTGCAAATACTATTAAGTTTTCATGCAAATCAAAGCATATATGAAGTCCAGGGTATAAAATGCAAATGTACCAGAAGAGCACGTGACACTACACGTGAGTTATCACAGACTGGACTAAACTGCAAATACTGAAAACACGAGGGTCTAATTACAAAATATCCAAATTAAAAACAACTATGACAAATATTTACAAGACTAGATATTAAATGCAAAACAAGAAAGGGTCTAAGTGCATTTTACCCTTTACTAAAGCTTGATTCAACGGCTGAGAGGTCTCCACTGACGGATGGGCGGTCTGGATGCGAGGGTACCCCTTTGACGATGGACTGCTGCTGGAGGATCCTCGAATGGATCTGACGGTCCAGGTCCCTCGAGATTTGACGATAACGATTAGACTTGGAAGAGGCCCGGATCCAACGATTAGGACGATCACTAGAAGAATCGGCGAAGAACTCACCTACGACAAGTTTCAAGCGGCCAATACGCATGACAGGGACGTTCACTGTTGCTGTCCGGTGGGGGAAAGGTCGCGAATGGCGGTCCGCAGCTGAGGGCGTGCTCAGAAGGGCACAACCCCGGAGGAAGTCCCGACGAGCTGTGAAACCTGGAGCTGTTGTGCTTGGATACCTCGACCTCCAAATGAGGCCTCTTGGCATGCTAACCCTGCAGGAGAAGAGTGTCGTGCTCTGAAATGAAGCTCCGGCGAGGGTTAGGGAACCAAAAGCATAGCGAACCAAGGGGGTCAATGAACGAGGCAGGTCATATGTGAAACAGAGGATTGGACCTGCTATGCGACTCCAATCCGATGATTGGAGTCAATGGAAGGATGAAGGGAGTAACGTAGAAGTGGAAGGTAGTCAGAGCGGGTGGAGTCACGTCAGGAGTGTGTGAAATGACGGAGAATGGAGGCTCATCAGAGCTACTCTGTTCGGTGATAAAAAGATGGATTCGGACTGAAAGGGAAGGTAGAGCGGGTACTTGGAGATGGAGGAAGGTCGCCTGGGAGTCGTGGACGAATCCCACGAAGGTGGTGGCCTCAATGGACGACAGTTCCAAAGGCTGGAGCTCCTTGCGGCGGAGCGGAGGCAGAGCTCGTCGGACCTAGAGTTACCACGCCCCAAAGGATGCCCTCACCTCCTCCATCTCTCGCTGACACTCTAGAAAGGTAGAGGCAGGCGCCACCGAAGAGGTGGAGCAGCAAAAGGTGCCGGAAAAGGGGGAGGAAGGTTGGGTTATATACACGTAAGGGTCCGACATGGAGGGAGGTGCAGCCTGCATTTCGAGGCACGGATCGAGGAGAGACAAAGCGGGCGGGGGTTAGGGATCTGCTACCTCTAATCGAGGTGAAAGATTAGGTGAAATAAGGCTCGAGTCGACCCTGGATAATTGGGAGAAAACGGGGTGAAAATGAGGTTGGCGACGCAGGAGACCCGGGGGGACCAGTTGACCGAGGTCAACAATCCAAGGTGGCCCAATCAGAGGCCACCTAGGATACGGACAAATAGGCTACAGGATAAAACAAGGAAGAAAAATAAAGATAATTATATTAAAAATAGTAAATGAATTTAAATGAAAAATAAATAAAATGAAAAGTGTTTCTTATTTTTCAAGGAACTTTTCTGTGATTTTTAATTATTTTTATGAAAAATAAATTAGTCTATACAATATATAATATTATATACAGGTATAATATACTTATGTTTTATGTACAATTATTGTTATTTTGTTATTTTTACACGAATACCCAAATCTTTGTATTTTGCTTATTTTCCACATGTTTTTAGGGGTGCAAAATAATTTTTATTTTATTTTTATGATTTATTTACAGGTATAGAATAAATAAGGAGTGAGACATATATATACATGTATTTTGTACAAGTGAGAAAGGATTTTATTTTTATTTTCCTGATTTTAATTTTATTTTTGTTGTATTCTAGGACTATATACAAGGAGGTAGAAAGAATATTTTTTTATTATTATTTTCAAAAATAATTATTTACATATATAGGTGATATGTACATATAGAGTAGGCCATATCTCTCTCTACTTATTTTATTTGGCGATCAGGTCAAGGCTTGACCTTCTCTTAGGGTTCGGGTCACTCTGTATTTATTCTAAATACCTCCTTCCTTTTTCTTTTCCTTTGTTCTTTTATTTTTGCACAAATTCATGCTAATTATGCAACATTAATAGATGCATGTTGATTGCTATGTTATTGTATTTACACCTATTTACATTATGATTTGCTAAGATAAATAGCTAAAATAAAAGAATAAAGAGTGAGAATCAGGGATTCATCAGCTGGCCATAAGCAGAATACGACTGACGATGCTCCTCTATATAATATGGAGAAAAACCACCAAGTGTCTGCTTCCGATTTGCCACAACATCCCTCTCCTCCAATACCTATTAAAATTTTCATTGTAAAATATGTGGATATATTCAGAAATTGAATAAAATAAATTAATATTTTTCTATACATGTTTCCAAGTAGCTTTATCAAATGATGTTGGTTCCCTATTAGGAGTTCCACTCCATTTTTCTGGAGATAGTGCCAAATAACGATCCTAAAATAGAAGTTGAAAAATAATAGTAGAATCAATTGTAATATAACTTTTAAATTTAGTAAAAATAACAAATACTAACCATCAATTCTCCTATGTCAGGAGTGGACCATTGAGACTTTCTTGCTTTCCCACAAATGTGAGACCTTGACCACCACTCCTCAAACGAGGGTCCCCATTCCAACCTAGCCACCTGGAAAAGTAAAGATAAATAATAATAACAGAATTTAACATAATAAGTTAGTGTATAAAATTTAATTTTTAAAACAAATTACCAGCTCCGCTATAATCTGATTCTCGTTTTTGGAGCCACTGGTGGATCTGATCTTCTATTTTTTGGCAGTTTGTCCTTCCCGTCGTCAATTTCCTTCCAAACTCAGAATCTGTAATGAATACATCACAAAAACCAACCCACTTACAATAAATATTAAATGAATATAAATTCTTTTAAAAATTACATTTTAAACTATGATGAGAAGATAATACCTTTACTCTGTGCATCATGTCGGTGGGAACCTCTTCGTCTCCTCAAAATTCATTTCGTCGCATCCCGTCTTTGCATGTGAGTTTTTCCTTGCCTTGAAAAAATGTATTGCTCATTCTTTTCACCATCAAATGAATAAAGACTCGACGATAAGCCTCCTTCCCCATATCATGAATGAAACGATACCTACTCTGAAAACGATTTGAAATTTTAGATAAATGAGTTGCAACAATTATCAAATAACTGGATAAAATACTATTTTTATCAGGAACATCTCAAACAGTCTCTCCTGCTCAGTAGCAGGAATGTGACATCAACGAAACTACGTGCAAGTCAAATGCATCTTGACAATATTGGTTATTTCCTTTGCAACTATGTTATTATTCAAAAAATCTCTACATCATTTTGTAAATTTATTAAATAATATATATAAGTTAAAACAAGAACATTTAAAAAATTTTATCTCTCGTCCGCAATAACCTCCAACATAGGGAATGACTCCAAAGTCTGCCGACCTCCAACGGGTAAAGGCACGTGGGTGCTCAGACGTCTAGAAGAAGGAGAATCAAAATCCATCAATGCCCGTGCCAGAGCCGAGATAGGGAATGCATCAGGAGAGGTTGAGGAAGAAGGCTATCCATATACACCTCCATAAAATGGAGAAGGAGGATAACCAAGAGACTCGTAGTAGGCTATGACCCATCGAGCCTCGTCAGGAAGTGATTTTAAATCAATCTGTGGGGTGGGCTGCCTACTAGAAGAAGATGAGTCCGAGGAGGTTAGACGAGTGGATCGCTGAGATCATGAGCGCCATCCCATTCAAAACATGCCATGACTGCAATGGCAATATAATAGTTAATTACACAATTATCAATGGAATTTTTTAACTAGTACAATAGTTTACCAAAACTTACTGTTAATCTTCATCATTTGATTCAGGTGAATTATAACATGTTTCATTAATAGCAGAGTTATCTGAATCATCATTTGTAACTTCTAAATCATTTAGTTGATCGGCATATATCACCTCATTATCCGCCAATCGAATAGATTCTATGATTGGGACAACATCTGCTAAATTTATTCACTCATGGGTAGGAGTGAAAGACTCATCTATAACATCTATAGGAGTGTCTGATTTAGAAATATAACTTTGTGAATTTATCTTGATGACATTGAAAGTTTCAACATTAGTTCTTTTCATTGACACTTGTTGAAGATAACAAATTTAATCCACTTGAGATGCAAGAATGAATGGTTCAAATCTACGTATAAATTTTCTTTGTATAACATCGATGATGCCATTCCTTCTGTAGATCATTACGCCTTCATTTGGATTGTACCAATTGCACAAAAAAGGAATTACTTTGTTTCATCCTCGAACAATGTATTCTATAATCCAAATGATCTTCACCATAACAAGATCCACGGACAATCACTCCGTAATTATGAAATTTACAGTATGAAATCGATAACCATTATTCGAACAACAATTGTATGATCGAACCTTATAAACTAAACCTTCTGAACATATTCTAATATCTATGTATTGTAATCATTACCGTCCAATTCTTTTGTTCGGTATTTAAACCACTTTGGAAATTCTTTCCTATATGTACTCACAACTTCATCGTTTCTATATGTAGGTTTTTCTTCAATAATTTTCCTTCTAAATTTCCTAAAATGAATACATATACCATCAAAAGATAAGGAGAACGAAATATTCATTTGTTTAAAAAAATAATAAAATACATACTCAACGTATGGTGTTATTTATGTACAATTATCTAGTACGTAAAGTTCAACAGCATCTTTCTCTTGTTTCAACAATAGACGCTCTCTAGACTTCCCTATTAGTTGTGCTGACTGATGAAAGACACTAATATGAGGTTCTTTGTCAGTGCAAATTGTCTCACTCCTCCTTAATCTATTGTGGATAGTCTCAACATCTTCAGGAAAATACCCCCCACAGAATGTTGCTATTTCCTCGTAAATATATTGAGAATCAGTAGATCCTTTAACTCTACTTTGTTTCTGACCTTTCTAAGGAAGAACATGAACCTACACAAAATAGAATGTGTTATTAATCATATAACAATACCTTTCAAATTAAAATTTTATCTTAAAACAATACCTTTCAAATGGATACATTCACCGATATTTTACGGGCCCCCAACTTTTGCCTCATATGGAAGATGAATCATCAAATGCTCCATTGAATAAAAAAAACAGTGAAAATATTTTTTTTCAAATTACACATAACCACAAGAATATTTCTCTCAAGATATTCCATCTCCATCTGGTGCATACGTGAGGAACATAGAATCTGGAAAAATATGCTGACATATGATAGAACATCGATAGTATTTTTCAGTAACAGCCCTTGGAACACTATTGGTAGCGGTCTTTCTATGAATACATTACACTCATGACTCTTCATTACTTTAAATGAAAACTTCTTTAAATCGGTCGAATTTGATAAATTCGATGCATATCCGTCTAGAATTTTCAATTTACTTGTCCATTCGCAGACACATTTCACTTGATTTCTATCTAATGTGTACTTTGCTTTAGGAATTTCGACCCTTCCATTATCAAGATCCGTAATATATAACTCCGGATGATTGCATATGATCCTTAAATCATCATGAGAATTTAATGTATCTTTTGTACTACTAGGCACATTCAAAATTGTATAAAAGATGTTATCGAATACATTTTTCTCTATATGCATAACATATAGGTTGTGTCGTATCAATAATTTACTCCAATATGGTAATTCTCAAAATATACTCTTTTTAATCCAAATGTCTGTCACCAAAACAATGTAGATGTTGTTTTTTGTCTCCATATTTCATGACTAAGATTTCAATTTCTACTAAACTTGATAATATCATATCACCAGTCTTAGTTGTCAGAAGAATGCAAGTTCGGCGGTATTCCTCTTAAATTCTTGTTTTTTTTCTCCGATACAGATGATCATTTGAGAGAAAACACCTATGACAATAAAAAAACAAGATTTCCGATCGTGTTGAAGCTGAAAAGTCTTTGTACTCTCCATACAATATAGACAATGCGTACTCCATCTGGACAACATTCTATAAGTCGGGAAGTCATTTATAGTCCAGAGTAGAGATACTTTCATATCGATTATTAGACTTTTATTTGCATCGATCATATGTATCTACTCCATCGAACTAGAACATCTTCAACTCATCTATGAGCGGACGTAAATACACGTCGATGTATTTTCCCGGATGCGTAGGTCCTGGCACCAACAATGATAGAAAAATAAATGGTCTCTTATTACATAATCATGAAGATAGATTGTATGGTGTTGCCAATACTGGCCAACAAGAGTAATCCTTACTTCTTCCATGAGGATTAAGTCCGTTTGTACATAAGCTTATAATGCAATTCCCTTTTTCCTTTAAAAACGAAGGAAATGTTGACATTAATTCCTTCCAAAAGTCAGACTCTGATGGATGCTCCATGTACTCTTCACGTCTGTGCTTTGAATGCCATAATATCTATCGGAAATAAACTACAACATGTGACAACAATCGACTTATAATAAGTTTGAATCTTTATGAACTCTCTTAGTCTGGGACCTCCGAACTAAAGAAAGTCAACATAAATATAATATTTTAAGATAACTTTACATCATACATTTGTATGCGCTATAAATGAGATAATAAAATGATCTTAAAATATTTAATCATTTATGTTGACCCGGGTATTTATGTGTATTTGGTTCGTTAATGATGGGGATGTGTACATATGTGATCTAAATTAGTGCCTAATTAAGTGTTTAGATAATATTTATTAGAAGTGTACCTGCAAAAAAAATCCGTCCACCTGCACATCAAAATCCACAACCATTGGACCAGAATATCTCATCCCGAAGTGAGTCCAATAGTACTGTGCAAATTTAAAAAAAATAATCACAATTAGAGGTGATGAAATCCTCCAATGTATTGCACATACCACCGGTGTGGAGGGACGTACTGTATATGAATATTTTGTGTGATTTAATAATAGCTAATGTAGCCTTATTATCTATTTAACTAAAAGTTAATGCGATACACTTTACCACATTAATTAGAATTTAAGGTGATAATAGAATTATCACCACAACTACTCGTGTTTGTTAAATAAAGCACATGGCCTTGACATTCTTTTGATCGCATGTACACTCAGAATTAAATTTATATCTATACATATATGTTTTCTAGTTTCCATATCCCTCATTACTTCGATCCAAGAAAAGCCCTATCCTCCTCCACCATCGTAGAGTCGAGGCCATTGATGGATTTCTATTTCATCACATTTATTCTATCATTTTGGCCTTAAAACCCTAGCTAATGCATGCAAATAGTATTAATTTGTACAAATTAACATCCATTCTTTATTCCATTTATCGTGTATAAAATACATTTTTTAATGCCAAAATTATAGAATAAATAAAAGAAAAGAATAAAAATAAAATATCAAAGGTATTTTATGACCCTAAACCCCGAGACCTGGGCATCTTGATGACTGGGTCGATAAGGAATATAATAGGGGGAGATAAGTGTCAATAATACATTAAAAATTCCATTTATTTATACACCATTAATTCATTTTTAGGACCTATTTTATTTTTAACTTTTTATACCTCAATAAAGAACTTTTGTACATAAAAGTTGTAGATAATAATACATAGAAAATACAAAATTGATTTCATGCAAAAATAATGTATAGTGTACAATTTACACACAAAATAAAATCCCAAAACCCAAACTTCACAGACCCATATATACGAAATAAAAACTCAAAATCACCTTTAATTGTATATAACTTTTCATAAGATATTTAATGAAGGTAGTTTCATATTTTTTGAAGTTAAGGTATAAAAGTTAGGTTTTAGACCCCTAATGTACAATACACCTGATTAAAATATTCAATTTATCTACTCTTTATTATTTTTGTAATTTTATATTTTTATAATTTTGCAGACATTACTTATAACTTATAAATATATCAAAACTATAATAAAACCATAAATAAAACACTAAGATAAAACATGTATACTAAATACATTGATGAATATACAATCACTATACCTATATAATATACTCCCTTACGTATATAAGTGTACATATCATATCATAAATGTATAATATATATATGAGTTATAAATGGATAAAATAAGGAAATAAAATAATAAAATCAAAAAAATACAAAACAAAAATAAAAGATTCACAACATAGGTAAATATACCTATAAATAAAGTTCTAAAAAATAACTTGTAATAAAACACCTCAAAAAATAAACAAAAATCATATTAAAATACTTCATAAAATAATGAACATTTTTATTTTATAATAAGAAATTAATAAAATCATTTACTATTTTTTATTAATTAATTTCTAATAAATCATGTTGTTTTGCCTGCTTGTGTCCAATATGGACCAATCAGAACCCGAGGTTTGTTGACATCCGGTCAACTACCTTCCCAAACATTCTGACTCATCAGAAAAGTCGTGTCCCCAATTTTTTGCCCATTTTCTTGGGCATCTAATCCTTCTTTTTATCAACTCTGCTGATGTGGCATTTCATCAAACAGTTGGCATGCCTATGAATTTTCATCTATATTAGACAACCATAATTAAACCTGACAACAACTACATATTAATCAAGCCTTATATAGCATAGACAACAAGTTCAAGCATTAGGAATATAGAGAATAACAAGCAAACTACCAACATTATGAAATCCTAAAGCATCAAAACAATAATGAAATGTAATGAAATAATAAAAAAACGAAAGAAATGATGAAAGAATATACCTAAACAAAGAGGTGTGTATGATTGAATGACCCAAACAGGGGTCACCAGAGGCGAGGGCAGTGGAGCATGGATCACCGGAGGGACTGTATTGGGGAGAAACTCGAGTAGAATGAGGAAGAGGAGGCTAGTCGATGTTCTGTTTATAGACGTGGGCGAGTACACTTACGTGCTCGCCCAGGGCTCCGCACGTGCTCGTCGGCATACTGACACACGCCCACCCAAGTCGCGCCTTGAATTTCAAATGGATGAGCACATTCTTTTCGAGCACTTTGTGTAACCTCTGTGCTCGCTCATTTATTAACAAATGTCGCGTCTCAAATTCCAAATGGGTGACAAGCCCAGGCGAGCACATGTGTAACCCAAGTGCTCACTCAGATGTGGACGAGCACTTTGTGCTCACCACGTGCACGCTAATAACGCCTTTTTTGTAGTGCATTGACTGCTGTTGACGAGTAATAATTTCTTTTAACATTGGTCTCAACTCCTGAAATAGATATATGATGTCCTTCTTACTGTGAGACAGGACAAAGAGTCATAGTCGTTGCTGCTACTACTTAACTGTGGCAATATTGGCTTACGAAGTTTTCCGGAAGCACGAGGATACGGAGGGTCACCTTTGGTACATATGCCCATGGGACGTGAGTAAATTCTTTCTTCGATCTTTCATACACCCACCTTTATAACTGATTATGTTATAACATTTACACCTTTCAGAAGATATGTGGATGCGTATCTAAGACGTCCTCATTTCAACCGACGGTGGAGTCATTGGATGCGGAGAAGCTCTTCCTGACAGACATTATCGGTTGCGTTGAATTCGTAGATGATATCCATCGGGAGAAGTTGGAGGAAATCGAGGGATTGCTGCAGGAGAGGGAGTGACAGTTTCAACATCTGACTGGGAGCTCAACCTCAACAGATGACAGCATCGATGAGCCTGTATGACAAGCATGTGCTCATGTAGAATCATTGTTTAAGAATGTATGATCACCTCATTTATGTATTAATTGACGGATATATGTTGTTATCAAATGGAAATTACGCCTTTACATAACATGTTCATGTCGTTGTTACAGAAGCGTGCAATTTAACTTATTGAACATAAACAAAAAATACAACCAACAGTTCTAACTAACTTTAAAACTTTATTCCTCACCCCTTATTCCCCTACTGAATGGAGAATAACCCTTATTCTACCATATTCCAGCTTATTCCACATTTATCCTATTCTCCAATTGAATAGAAACAGTGCATTGTTCCATCTTATTCCACCCCCTTATTCCATTGTATTCCCCTACCGAATGACTCCATTAAGAAAAGAAACCAAACTTCGAGACTATAGGCCTTAATAACGTAGCATATTCACGCCGTCTGCTCTCGTATAACAACCACTCAATCTATAATAGCTATTACTTATCTAATTTCTAGCAAAAAATGAAATAATGTAAATCTAACCATTCCAAACATAAAAATGTGATAAATAGCCCATAAACCTTAGGGCGAGGTGTGAACCTCCTACCCGAATTTGCCTCCATCTTCAGTGCCATCATCACCTTCCCACCCAACCCTAACACACCCTCTGCCTCCAACTGCCCATCCTCGTGATATTCCTCTTTGTCACCCTCAATGATGTTATAGACGAAGACATCTTCATCGTAAGAAGTGTATTAATATCCATAACTAATTAAAGCAAAAAAAGCACTACTCTTGAAGTTAAAAAATGAAAGTATCAATGTCTCAAAAGCTAATGACTCAAAATCCAAAGGTCAAAGATTCATGGAATGAAAATTAAAGTCAAGGAAGCTTATGAACAATCCAATTCCTTTTTGCAAATTTTGTAAAGTTAGAGTGTTTACATACTTATTTTTATTTTGTCGAAAAGCTATCCTATATTTTTTTAAATATATTCTTGTATATCAAGCATTTTTCATCGCAAAAGAAATCAGTGACTATCTAAAATCCTACTAGACAACTATCGATCCCACTAAACATTCCCAATTTCTCCGTTTTAATTTCAACAGATAATTTTTACCCGGTCTTTTAGTCGATTAAATTTTTATACTGACCAATTAATTTTGTTTTAATTGGTTCTTCAATTAACTAATTTGTTCTTAGATGCATATTTTGATACCGGCCACTGGTGACCACTTACCTAACCCTATTTACCAAACATAAACAACCATTAAGCTTTCTTAAGCATATAGAACTCATAAGTCTCTTTACAAAATATCTAATCACTTTTAAGCTATCATTCCATTTCTACACATCAAAGTGACGTAGAGAGCCACTCTGTCAATTGCATGTGCAAATCATAAAGTGCTTAAGCTATTTTCGAGCTCTTAGGTTCTCTCTACTGCTTTCAAACTTTGTCCATCTCTCTTAAGCATTCCAACTAGGGTTGAGCATGGATCGATTTCAGCTTTGATCCGTCCCAAATCCATTTTAGTATATGAGCTAACGGGTCGGGCTTATGCCCGTTTTATTTTTCAAAATCTAGGTCCAAGCTCAAGCCCGACCCAAACATTATGGGTCGGGTTCAGGTCGAACCGACTCAATTTAAACTCCAAGACATATTGAGCTGGTTTTTCTCTTCCAAATACACAACCCATCCCCAAAAAAATGTGTATTCCATGCACATGCAAAAATGTTTTTCCACATTGATAATACTAAGGAATCATATTCATGATATGAATTTACCATGTACAACAACATGCTCTAAACATGATATACATATTACCAATGTAATATAATTGTTTATAATATATGTCCGCTAAATGTATACCATGGTAAAATTATTGTCATGATGGTATAGATAACAATGGTGGTTGTTAAATTTAATTAAATTAATATGTTTAGAATTAAATATCCATATGAATTCTATCATCATACATCATATGCAGAAGTAATGTGTCGAGCTAACGAGTCCGGCAATTTGGGTCCTTGAAACCGGCCGGACTATCGGGCTTTTGGGTTCGAGCCTTACAGACCCGACTCGAATATACATCTGGGCTTGAATTAAGGCCCAAAGCCCAGCCCAATTATTTGCGGGTTAGGGTTTGGACCGGGTCGGGCTGGCCCGACCCAATGCTTAATCCTAATTCCAACTCTCGTTTGTCTAATCTAAAGGCCAAATAAGCTTGTGTTTCATAGGTTATATACCAACGATGTACTTTTTTGTTAGCTTGTTATACATATGAACTCAAGGAGTAGATTCTTTTCCAACGAGAGATAAATCTTCCTTGAAGCTTATCCAAGGAAGAGTGCATGTTGTAGCAAGGTTGTGCTACTCTCGATTTCAGGTAACACGAATAGTATAAGCAATCTTCATCGATCGAGAGAGAGGTTTGTAAATCCTAGAATGGGTTATAGTTGTATCTTTTACTCATTTAAATTTCCATTTCAAGATCAACACATGCTATTGTGGTTTTCATTTCTCTCCTATATCTTTGTATCTTTGTAATTTACAATTATTATCTGGATTATTGTATATTGCACGATTCACCCATATTTTTGTGCAATCCTCATGTGGAAAGGGGTGTGTGGATAGGGCATTCAAAAGACACTCAGAGGCTGATCGACAATTATTCGATGATCATTCTTATAATGCATATCAAACCAATTTAGGGCTAGCCTACGTAAATTGTGTTGGATATCCATCCAACTCGCTAAGCATTCACATCCAACTAATATTAAACGATACTTAACCGTTCTTGAAAAATAACAACCTAAAATCTCTCCCCTCTCTGGATAGGGATGCAAATGGATATGGGCATCTTCGTATCAGATGTGGCATTGTATCCTTTTTGTTGCAGTTTCTGATATATATATATATTAAAGTGGATATGGTATGGATGTCGCTATCACTTCGATATCTCAAATATCAATATCCATATTCATATATATGTTTTATATATAAACATAGTTATGAACAAATTCCCAAATAGAATATAATTTTACGCCTTCTTTCATCATATTTGGTATAAATATAATGATATGAACACATTTAGTATATTTATATTATGCATATTTTATCTAAATCATGTATAGTTAAGCTAAACTATAGAGTGTCTTTAATATTATTCATGTGCAATCATTATCCTTTTTACTCACATATATATATTTTAAAGGAAAAAAGGAATACACTCTCTGAAAACATACAACTTACATGCTCCCACCATTTTTCTCCATATTTAAAAAAATAAAATAAAATATGGAGGAATTTAAATAACCATATAGTACCGTGGTGTCATTGCCCTTATGTTTCCTATTTCTTAAGATGTTTCCTGAAAATGCATTCGAAGATTTAGATCTCTAGATCTCATTCAAATCTCGACTCAATTACAGACTCCTATACCATCCATCAAGGCCGCCAAAATTTAATGGCCTCAGGACTGTTGAAATGGACCCCTTATAGATGGACGGGTTATGAATATGAATGCAATTGGATACAGATATATCCGTATCCATCCGTCATCGTATCTGTTTTTAAGAGGATATGGATATGAAAATTTGATTTTAGCGGATACAAATAAGTATATGAATATGATATTTTTAACTTTTGCGGATACAGATAAGGATATAAACATTGTTTTCAATTTTTTTAGGATACAAATACGGATATGGTTACATATTTTTTGACGGATATAGATACAGATATCCACATTGATGAATATGTGTTTATATTATATATACATACATCAACTTGTGTGTGTATCTCCGAATATGTTATAGGATTAGATGCAATATATTGCATCTAGAGTCATTTTCAAATATGAGAAGAAATGTATATATTATCTAATAATTTATTATACAATTATTAAACTTAGTATAATATTATAGTTTCTTTTTAGATTTGCTTGTCATGTAGTTTATTAATTTTGATTTAATGATTACTAATTTCAACTTTACTAAATAGTCCTACTAAATTGTAACCGTTAGAAGGCATTTCTTATCCGCAGGATAATCCATTTCCATTCATATAATATCCACATTCGAATCATGATTATTTATTTCCGTATCTGTGTTTAAGGATATAGTTTGCAATTTTTAATATCCTTAATGTATCCATTTATGTATCCGTATCTGCATGTTAAAATGGATAAGGATATGGTAGCACCTATATCCGTATCCGTATCCGTCCGTTTACATCCCTAGTTAGAAATATCTATTTTATAAGAAACTTGAATGATAACATGATGTTATCTAGTTGACTAAGTCCTCCCAGATATTTTTAGAAGAAACTTTAAGAAATGAGAAAAACAAGAGTAGGATAGTCAAGTTGACTCTCTCCTACAGTAGCCCATTGAACCCTATTTTAAATGGAAATATGGGCTGCCCCGTAAGGGCAACCAACATAGTTGCCCCGTTCATATTTTTCCATATTTTTTTTAATTTTTTAAAATATCACAATATATATTCATCTATATATCCCTCTAACATGCCATTTGAATTTCGTCAGAAATAGAGACTCCTATACCCTCCATCTAGAATAGGTAAATTTAACGGTCTAAACATTGTTGTAGTCAACCTGTTCTAGATGGAATGCATATGAGTCTCTGTTTCTGACGAAATTTAAATGACATATAGAAGGGATATATAGATAAATATACATGGTGATATTTTCAAAAAAAATAAAAAATAATGAAATGAGGTAGGGGTAGCCATGTTGGTTGCCCTAAGAGGACAATCCATTGAACCCATTTTAAATTGGAAAAACTGGGGCTACTCCCTTAGGACAACCAACATGAATGGTCCCACCCTTATTTTCCCACATTTTTTATTGTTTTTGAAAAATATCATCATGTATGTATATATATATATCCCTCCAATATACCATTCGAATTTCGTCAGAAATAAAGACTCAAATGTTCTCCATCTAACAACAACAACAACAACAAAGCCTTTTCCCACAATTAAGTAGGGTCTCCATCTAATAGGTAATTTTAACGGTCTAAATATTGCTGTAATCGATCTGTTCTAGATGGAGGACATAATATTGTCTGTTTCTAATGAAATTTGAATGATATATAGGAGAGAAATATATACATGAATATACATGATAATATTCGTAATTTTTTTTACTGGGCAGCCCCATCGAACCATAAACCTTGGGCTTGGGGCGAGGCATGGAATGATGAAACTTCTTCAACCCGAACCCGCCTCAATCTCCGACGCCATCGTCGCAGCCCCATCCGACCCCGACTCACCTCCCTCCGCCTCCTAAACGCCCATCATCATGCTCTCCCTCTCCGACACCCCCGACCACGCCCTAGACGAAGACACCATCGTCCCCGAAACCGAGCTCCCCGACGTCCCCAGCGAAGAGGGCGCTGCCGACCTGCAAAAGGATGCCGATGACGCAGGGGAACCGACCCCGGTCCTTGATACGACCCAGCGGCGCGGGGCGAAGCGGAAGTCCTCGCGGAAGAGGTCATCTTCGCAGAACCGATGGCGCATTTCCTTCAGGAAGTCCCCGATGACCCTCGTTTTTGCGCAGAACTCAGCAGAGGCCGACGATACCGGTGCTCCTACGCCGAGTGAATCTCCGAAGGAGGAGGCGGTGGATTGGCGCGGACCGCTCCTGAAGGCTCTGTGGCCGCTTGGAAGGAGTTGCGGCAAGGAGAATGATGGGTTTCCTGCCGACATCTTCGCTGTGGCGGATAAGTTGGTGGAAAAAGAGGAGATGAGTTCGGGGGATATTGATATCCTTGATGTGGCTAAGGCGAAAGGGATGAGCTTCCCCCCACCAAGGTGGCACCGGCCAGGAGGGTATGATGCCGAGCAAGGTGACTATATTCTACTACAGCACCGTTTGTTGAGCTTAATTCTATATAATATGAAATGCTTGATTTCTTTGTCTGCTCTACGATGCTCTGTGTAGTGATCTTGCGAAGTTTTTGGTTTAGCTTCCGGTTCAATGCACCTGTGATCCCCATTGTGGACGGTTCCTGCTGTCGTAGGAAGCATGAAAAAGATTCTGTATTACTTGTATAGTGCATCCGAGTTGTTTGTCGGCAGAGGCGATCCTCGGTTTTCTGTGGTCAGTACCTAACGACTGTGCAACGAGTGTGGGGCCGATTTGTAGCCACAATTCTCTACTGATAAATGTAGGAGAAGGTCGCGTATCATAGCCAGAGTCAACCAATCCTGCAGCTCCGCTTGGCCATATTTCCATTAGCTTAGCAAGTTGGTCCATCAAGGAAAGACGTGTCACGAACTTGATTGTTTACCGTACAACCACATATTACATTTTCTGTTCCAGCCGTTTAACTTGTCTACTGATGCAGTCGGGAAATCGGAGGGTGAGGAGAGGAGAAAAGGGGCATCGGGTCTCACGGGTTGAGAGAGGACCAATGATTGATGAGAAAAGTAGAAGTTTGGGAACAGAGAGGTATGTCCGTGTAAGGTTATGGGCCAAAAGCTGCCCTCCTTTTATAATATATTGCGGGGGAGAATTCCCTAACCCTAGACTCTAACTCAATAACGAAAAATACAAAAGAAAACAAAATTAAGTAGAAACCTTTGGACTTATTTTAGTTTTGAAAATTTCATTTGGCTTCTTAGATTGGGTCGGAACTGTATCAATTCCCCGTTGAAAAGAATCTCGCTCTGGCAAGATTGCATCGTAGTAGCTCTGTAAAGGTCATGATGTAGCCTCTCTAGCTTATGCTCCTCAATCCATGAACTATCCTTCAATTGATGCACACCCATCATACCAGGTAATGCCAGGTAATTCCATGATGTGTTGCCAATTCACGGATATCGAAGATGTCCTCGACTGTATCTAAAGATAAAGCTATTGCGGTGGTCGTCGATGAAGAACTTATCTGAGGAGCTCTGGGCTAGTTGCATCTTCTTCAAAACATGTGCTCAAATACAGTGTTGCAATAGTCGCCTGACTATACCGAATAGTGGTCCGACTATGCGGTGTGACTAGCAGTCTATCCCAACTGAATAATAAATAATCAGCTAATAGTCAGCTTGATCGAATAGTCGGTCTGACTATTCGACCGACTGACTGACTATTTGGCCGACTGCTGAATTTATGCTATTTTATTTTTTTAATTTTGAAGGCTTACCATTTATAACAATATTACTAGAAATGTCAATGATTCATATATATATATCTCGTTAATTGGTACTTTTATCTTGGATTATTATTAATTGATGGTCATATATATATAAATATAAGACTATATGTGTTAAAATTAAATCTTATATTTAAAATAAAAAAATATAAAATCGAATAATTTCGAATAGTCGTCAGATACCGATTATTCTCTATTTAGTGATCCTTCCGACTGAATAATGAATACGAACATCTGCAACACCGTTCAAATCAGAGATGTTAAATATAGATGGAGTGCTGAATTATGGTGGCATGTCCGGTATATTGGTACTTAGACCAATCTCCTTGATGATTATGAAAGGACCCAATTTTTTTGGGCGCAAATTGTGGTAGGTTCTCAGGGAAACATTCTTTTTGAAAATAAAAAACTCAGCATATCTCCTGTGAACATTGACTTGGGTTTGCCATTTGGTGGATGTATTTAGGAGTTTACTGTAAATTTCATGGTGGGGTTGATAGATGTGATCGACCATTTCATTCCTAATCGCACTAGTCCATCTGGGTGAACAAACATAACTTGACCAAGTAGGTGTAGAATTGAAAAACCCTGAACACATTCAAAATGAGTATTTTCGATAAATCGACAAGAGGGACTATTATAAGAAAACTCAGCATGAGGAAGAATCAAGTTCCATTGAGTGGGTCGTTTTCTTACGAGACATTCTAGCAAGTTTCCTAGAGATTTGTTTAGTACTTTTGTTTGAACATCGTTTTAGGAGTGATACGTGGTGTTGTAGTCTAGACGTATGCCCAACTTTTAGACCATAAGATTCTCCTAAGTGACCCAAAAGCCTTGTGTTCTTTTTTAGACGTAAATGAGTGAGGAATGCCATGAGACAGACAACTTCCTTGAAGAAAAGATCAGCTTCATGATATACATCAAATGATTTCCTATATTATGGGATAAAATGTTCCATTTCAGAAAATTGATCAACCACCGAGTTAACCTTTTTGACAATCTTCGGAAGTTCGATTACAAAATCCGTAGTGACGTCTTCCCAAAGACGTGTAGGAATGGATTGAGGCGTGCAAAGGCACGAATTCTGGTTTGTGACCTTTGACATGTTGGCATGTTTGGTAGCGTTGAACCACTTGAGTTACATCTTTTTCATTCTTGGCCAGTAAATTTCTCATGAAGGTTTTGTCAATACTGAAGTGTCCTACGAGACCTCCTCCATACATAATTAGGCTTCCCATAGGGAAGTGGCAGGGATGCACAGTTGTGACACTCGAAAAAGATATCTATGTTGGAAGAGATATTGAATCGTTAAATGACTCAAACAGTCATCGTATGACTTGCTAAGTCCTGGTTGGTTTGATATAGTTCTTTAATGTGCTCAAACCCTACTATCTCTATGGTGATTGTTGCTAACAAATGGCTTCAATGGCTAAGAGTATCAACCACTCTATTCATGGTGTCAACTTTGTTCTTCAAATGGAAGGCGTATTCTTATAACAAAAATTGGCCCACTTTGCATACCTTCTATTGAGGATCTTCTGAGTTTGCAGGTAATCTAGGGCCTCGTGATCATAATTGAGTATGAATTCATGTTGGATAAGGTATTTATGCCAATGATCGAGAATTTGAACAATAATAAAGCCTTTTCCTATATTAAGTAGGGTCAGTTACATGGATTCTTTGCCTCCGTTCAGATATATCTTGGGTCTTGTCGGGCTTAGATCCAAATAACTAAGATCCCTTCAGATAGTCTCCTCTCAACTCTTCTTAGCTTTCCTAGTCCTCTCTTTATTGGCTCAACATTTCAAATCTCGCATCTTCTAA